>CM053745.1:42744958-42822237 GCA_028658305.1 Pachyuromys duprasi | reverse complement strand
AAAAAAAAAACAAATACCATAGAGTGTATTTTCAGATAATTTCTTTTGTTCCTCAGCCTTCAGAGATGTCCCAGATCAGCCGGTCCCAGACCTTGATGTCTATGCAGATGAGTAAGGAATCTTGTTACAGGCTGGTTCTTGTTCGGCGGAATGGGTCAACAGAGTCAGAGAGTCTGGATGATGAGATCCTAGTCATCTTGGCCGGTTTGTCTGCTGGCTGTGCTAAGACTCCAAGCTTTGACTAGGAGTTCTGAGTGCGAACCCTGAAACCAGTATTGAGATGCCCTGGGGGACTTGTTGGAAATGCGGCTTCTCACATACTGAAGGGACCCAGGAAGTCTCTATCTTGGCCTCTCTTCAGGAACTTTGCTTATGCCTGCTAAATGCTCCCATAGGGAGCCAGACCCCAGCTTGTCTCACTTCTAACAGGCTTTCCGGGTGATTTAGACACACGCCAAGATCTAAATCAATGATTCTGGAACAGGCCTGGGTAGCACAAGAATCTGGGTCTTCTAAAAAAAATGCCTCACCCCAAACTAGGAAGGTCAGATAGCCTTACCTTTTTCGTCTCCACCTCACAAATGGGGAAGAGATTAAATTTAAGAAATACTTCCACATTTGTGCAGTTAGAGAGCAGTGGGGTTTGGACTAAATTGAAAGACCTATTTCTTCAAGCGCCAAGTCCTCGTTCATCCCTTCCCTGTCTGCTGAGTGCATTTGCAGGGCTGGATCTGAGAGAGGAGACTCTTGCTATCTGTACGGCTCCGCCTCCAGTCTTGGCGGAAACGCCCATCAATCTACTTTCTTTCTTCGCGGTCCTTCACAGTACTTGGCATCTCTCTCAATCAGTCGCTGAGCATACACTTAATTTCTTCTTAAAAGCTACCTGGTTTTGTTTTTGTTTTTTGTTCATGCGTATGCCTTTTTGTTAAGTGGGTGAAGGATGTGTAATCTATCTCATGCATAATTTGTTTAAGATGAGTCATTAAAAATGCACTAAACTTTAATATGCTGGATACGCTCCTGCAGGAGTTCCTTTCCCCAATGTAAATGATTTTGGAAGTTTTAAAAATAGTCTTTATTGCATGACATTGTTTGCTACGCCTCATTTTAAAGCTCTAAAATTAACATTTCTTTCCTATCACTTTTGTCTTCTGTTTGCCTGTTATTGATTTTTCTTTCCATCTTTCTTCTTCCTCTTTTTTTTTTTTAACTCTCTGCGTGTCTAATGGAAATGGAGCTAATGGGTCTTTGCTTTGTTTATTCCCTTGCTTATTTAGCAGCATGGTTTTGATGTGGTCAGCACAGCCCTGGAATGGGGATTTGAGCAGCCCAGCAGCGAAGGGAGTCCACGTACACATTCCCTTTGATTTCTGCAGATTTGAATAGCTTTCTCTGTGGTCTCCTTTCCCTGTCACTGCTCCTTCTCTGTTTGTCTCTCTTAGTTGTGTTTTAGAGAGGCAAGTCTCATTTTCCTTCAAGGATATCCCTGAGAGTAATAATCACAAAAGATATATATCCACCTTGACTGACGACGAAGATCAGACTAACTGCCACCTGTGAGCAGCCTCTCCCTGATTCATGAAGCAATCTCACCTCTCACTAATCCGACACTGCCAGGCAGACTCCTAAGAGCTGAGCATCCTTGAGGGGTGGGGGACATGAACCAGGGCACTCATTGCTGTATTTTACGTGCCAACCCACAAATAACTTGGGGAATGCATACTTTTCATTTATCTCTTAATAGATGCAAGATGTTTTTATTGAGGATTCTAAGGGTGGGAAAGGAAGAGTTTAAAAAACACTAGCATTTTCAAGCCCTATCAGAGAGATGTCTATATCTTTTGCCAAATTCCAGCAATCTGTGGTCATAAATAGCAAGTATCAGATTAGAGGAAGTATGTCAGTGGGGTGAAAGGCTGAAGGGAACGGTGCCTCCCTGTGAAGGAACCACACTATTCTGGTTGGCTGTGACCCCAGGTGACTATTCCAGTTCATGGATTCTATGCTGTCTATCTTGTAGCCCAGCCATGTTTATAATACCAGGCTCACCAGTTAAGCAGAAGGTCTTGTCTCTGATGCAAATATTAATGAACAGTGAAATGCCTCAAAGGCAGGAAGCAAGAGAGAAGAAAGAGGACTTGATAAACCACAAATGGATAATTATTCTCTAAATAATTAAAAGCTGATGCTATGCAATCGAGGACAGACTGACACAACAGGAAACAGTTGGCTTTCTTTCTACTTGTGGAATGCTCCTAACTCCTCTGGCAATTTCACGTGTGAATTTCTTTTTCTGTATTCCCCAGAGATGACCAGAATGACTCCCGCCTATTTCAAAACTTATGTTTAGAACATTTGTGTTTATTTCAGGGATGAACATTGAACCTAACATTGAACCTTAGCACTGAGTGACATCCTCCTTCTTTGGAAACAAAGTGATTTTAAGGAACCACACACGTTTATTCAGTTACTTCTTTACTTTCTCTTTTCTCTTTGGCGGAAGTAGAGACAGAATCCAGGGCTTCACACATACCAAGAAAACACTCTACCATCAAGGAACATCCCCAAAAGAATGACACCCCATTACCAAGTAATGTACAACAGGGAAGGAGCAGCCTCTCCTTGCTAGTGGGAATATGAGCCTATGAAGATGCCTAAGGCTGAGAGCAGGAATGAGAACTTGCTTCCAGCCCTCTCTTTGATTTTTTTTATATAGCTTTAAACAAGTCACCTTATCACTAGCTCTCTATTTTCTTATCTGTTTAGCCAGGATTATGTTGGCTGCTCACCCAGCAAATATATTTTAAAGATTAATGGAAGAGTGCTTACATCGTAACTTTGAACCCTTTATGTCAAAATGATACAGCATCTTTGCTACACCGTTAAAATTAATACAAAAATATTGAACCTACTTTTATCTAAATGCCCGAAGGCTATATCTAAAAGACCCGAGCATCTGGTTTCAATAGTTGCTACAGGTAAAGACCCGGGAGGTTAAGCACAGCTCAGGGTTAGTGTTTGCTTTAGGATGTTTGTGTACCAGCGTACCTAGATGATTTTCTCCTGTTCAGTGGTTTCTTTCAGTCTACTCTTTTACTCTTAAAAACCTACCATCCTTGCTTCCAGCCGGACGGAGCAGAGAGGTCTTTCCTTTTGCTCATCAGCTTCCTCAAGCTACCTTGGCAGGTTTTTGGTTATGTTCAGTCATCTGTGATGGGCGGGGACAGCCACTTCTTTTTCTCTCCCTGAAGGTGTTTGAGGAATTAATACAAAACAGGAAATGAAAGGCTATGAGAGAAAGATTAAATAGTTGCAATCATGGATGACTAATGTTTGTTAGGGCTAAAAATAATTTGACCTTGGGGGTGGTTTTCCAGAATTTTTGAAGTATAAAAATACATAGCTGCATGTTAATAAAAATATATTGGAGACATACAAACATTGACTAGGCCCCAGAAAGCATGTAAAATGGTTAAAAGCAGACTTTCAAAATAAGTGCTTATGACCTAATATTAGTAGTTTAAATATATATGTATATATGCATACATATATATATACATATATACTTGAATAGAAGGAAATATGTCAAATTTAGCAACATTCCAAAATTAAACCCAATCTCTCCAGTAATTAATATCTCAACTAAAAACTGTGGCAAAGGGGATTTAAGGTTGATAGCTACCTAATGTGTAAATCTTAGCTCATTAATGCTTGCTTTTTCATATTTAAAGTATTCCAGACTAATTCCAAATGTTGTATAAACCTCACTAATTATATGTACACACAAAATAAGCAACTGTATTAAAGCTTAGCATGGGGGTGCAGCTACTTCACAAAGGGAATGAGACTAGTATTTAAAAGCCCCCATAATCCAAAAGTGCCTTTTAGGTCAGGAAATGGGGACTGTAACATCTGTGTAAAACTAAGGGAATTTTAACTAATTGTTCAAGTTGGACAATAGCCAAAACCCTGGAGTTAGCACACCTGGGTAATATCTATATAATGTTTCTAGAGAAATATATTCTCATGAGGAAGCAAACAATAAAACTGTTAAAAGACTAATGAGGGGGAAGGAGAAATTTTAGGAAGCACATTTCTGGAATGATGTTGTAGTCTCTCACCATAAGTGTTGGAAGGCAAGCAAAGTCATACCCAGGATATAGGAGAAAGGAGGCATCAGGAGATCCATGTTGCTTTACGGGAATCTCTGCTGTTCTGTTTACCCAGGCACATTGTCTCCTCAACATGACACACAGTTGCCATCCAGTGGGAGAGGTTTAGACTCATCTTGTATTTGAATCTGAGAAATACTCCTCTCTCCCCAAATCAGAGAGCTTGTCTTACCCTGGGGATGAGTCTGGGCTACTGAAGACAAAGGAGAAATGGAGTTGTGAGATTCTATATCCAAAGCAGAAAGGATGAGGTCCTTGGAAAATGTGTTTAGTGACTCTTGGACAGTCATACTGCTCAGGTAGAAACAAGAGAAGAAGAAAAGTAAAAAGATAGGAAGAGAAGCTGCCTAAAGTGTTTAAGCAGAATGTACCTAGTGACTGAATTAAAAAAAAACAAACAGTTCTACTATTGCAGTGCAGTAATTGCACAGAGGGACTCTGTGGTCGTTTGCAGTATTCTTGCAGAGGTCCAGTGTTGCTGTTGGTGTGGTGAAAGGCACAGTGGTGATTCTAAAATTAAGACATTAGACTAAGGAAGATGTTTGCTGTAGAAGCCTGGGGACCTGAGTTTGGGTACCCAGCCACCCACCAATGAAAACAAGGAATTGTGGTTTTGGGGAAGGTGGAGACAAGAGGATTCCTGGGGCTTCCTGGCCAGCCACTGTAGCCTAGTCAGAGAGCAACAAGCTCAGGGAAAGGCCCTCCTGCAAAATCAAAACAAAATACAACAAAACTCCCCCAACCAAACAAAACCAACCCACCAACTAAACAAACAAACAAGCACAATGTGGAGAGTGATTGAGGAAGAAACACCTCTGGCCTCCACACACATGCACTTGCCCTCTCTGATGCAAACACATGGACAGACATTACCAAACATCCTAATAAATAAATATATGAACACATGCATGCATACACTCATACGTACATACATACAAATTATGGCCTCATTGAAAAGATCATGTCTGGTGTGCTTCATTTTTCGTGAATTCATTCAATCCATCCAGACTGAGTATCTTACCTTCATATTTTGGAAGTTTAGGGGTGGAACTTGTGTACACAACTGCAAACTAGAAGAAACGACTTAATCCTAGCATGAATAAGTGAAAGATTACAGTTGTCACCAATGTGATTAAAATACTGTTATAACGAGAGTGTTAATAAAAGCATAGTACAGTGCTGGCAGAATCATGAACTTGTCTTTAAGTAGAAGATGCCCAAGCAACAGAATTTTGACCAGTTACTGAATGGAGTTTATCAACCAGCATGAAACTTTAGATAGCTAAAGATAAGTTAAATGTAATATCTAATGGCTTTAAAGAGGTAAGATTCAGGTAATTCCAGACACTAGGTATAATTAGTTTAATCTCACCTTAAACATTGAAATAAATATTAAAGGGAAATTTACTAATCAATCTTTTTAGAATAGCAGGATGAGCTATAAGTATTTTTAAAAGAATAAATAATGATAAGAAAATCTAATTACTTTCTTGATAGAATTCTGGAAGATTAAGTCAATGAAATTGCTATATTATACTTTGATTTTGGTTTTACAGATCATGAAATTATATTTGCAAATTTTATGCAAATTTACCAAGAGATTAATGTTGTCATGTTCTGTAGACTTAGGACAAAGAAAATGCTGTTAACGTCATTGGTTAAAAAATGTACAAAGAGATTCCAAGGTCATGGGTTCTGCGCCTAGAATAGTTAGATGGTTTCATATTCTTTCCTTTTATTCCCCTTCTCTTCCTCCATTTTCATTTTTTCAACAAGTCTAGAAGCAGGTTATGTAGGCTACAGATGATAGGATCTCCTCAGAGATGGCAGAAGGGGGCATCTTAAAAGGTGACACCATGGAAGCGACAGCTCTCCCTGTGGTGAAGAGTTCAGTTTCTAAATTGGGAGGTGGCGCTCAGCCTCTCATCATGCCCTCTGCTCGGCACAGCTTTATCCTTGTGTTGTAGCCATATTTCTCAACTTATGCTGGAGGCGCATGTCTCATAGCCGATATAAATGAAGATGACTTCCGCACCCTTATTAATAAAGATGTAGATTATCACTATAGCATTTATTTCTTATTGTTGTTATTATTGTATGTCTATATGATGTGGATGCGTGCATGCCAAGGTGTGCATATAGATATCAGAAGACAGCTTTTAGGACATGTCAGTGAACAAAATAAGACAGCTTTTCTCTTGAGGGAATTATATTAGTGTAGGTAGAGTGAAATAATAAACATAATCAATTTGTAGATTATACAGGATGGTAAAGGGCAGCAGGTTTCTAACTATACAACAAAGAAAAAATCAGAACGACATTTGGAGGAAGAGTACTCTTTTAAGTGAGCTCATCAGGGAAGAAGTCAGGAGGAAGATGACATTTTAACAAACATTAGGGTGTCATAAATGACAGCCATGTCTGGGAGAAGTGTCCCAGGCAGAGAAAAGAGATGGCACAAAAGTCCTAAGGAGGATATGTGGATCTGGGGAGCTTAATCAAAGATGGGGTCAGAGAGATGACAGGTGACCCATACATGCTAAGTCTCTCTGGCCATTGTGAAAACTTTAGCTATTACTCTGTCAGGAAGAGGCACAAGATAATTTTGAACAGAAGTGCAAAATGATCTGACTTGTTTTAAAGGACCATTCTGGCAGCTGTTGAAAATCAACACGATCAAGAAGCAGGCAACCGAGTTCATTCAGAGAGTATCTCTTCTCCCCTTACTAGGGAACCCACATGGAGACTGAGCTGTGTCTGCTCCTTGATCACCTCACTCTGGTGTGGCAACCTAGCCAGCCCAAAGAGGAAGAGTGTCCAGACATTCCTGACAGGACCTGACAGTAGGGTCAGACAGTAGAGGAGGAGGACCTTCCTATCAGTGGACTAAGGGAGAAGGATAGGAGAGGAAGAGGGAGGGATGATGGGACCAGCAGAAGATGAAGGAGGGGCTACTACCAGGATACAAAGAAAATAAATTGTGAAAAAAAGAAAAAAGAAAAAAGAAAATAATTTCTATGTCGTCAAGAATAGACATGGCACAAACTTGTAGAAGACTCTTTGAGTAAAACAAGAGTCTCAGTTTCATAGAATATAATTAGAATATAATTTTAGAAACCACAACCTTGAATTTTATAGCTTATAGTCCATAAATGCAAATATTTTCATTTCAATATATCTCTAAAGTGAAATTATTTCCAGGAGTCGCTTATGAAAACAGTATTTGATCCTCAAAAGTTTAAGACCATAAATCAAATGTATAATTTAATTAGTGTGATGATTTATGTGTGTAATTCCTTACAGTGTTCTCTATGCATTTGTAAAGAAGAGCTTATTTAAACTGTACAAAGACCCTGTGGGGTTGGAGAATCGGTAATTATTGTCTTACCTAAGGTAAAGAACCTTATACAACTAAGGAGTGTCAAGCCAGAGTAGAACTCCGGCTTTCTTAGTCCAAGACTAAAGCTCTCTCTATCACTTTGCCTCAGACATGACCTACATTAAAACTGCTGTTAATGACCCACAAATGAAGGAATTTTTCAGAAGATATTAAATTGAGGGGAAGGGGTAGTGCATGGGCAATTAATGAGAGAGAAATAATAAAAATCAATCGTGATAACTTTGCTACTTCATCTCCTGACCCCCTATTTTCACCTAAAAGTCACTTATTCTAATGCTGTTGGAAATTGGAGCTCATTCAAGGTCAAAACGTATTGTAAGGTGGCTAGTAGCCAAAGCTAACTTTCTGTCAAAATTATCTTTAAAAGAGGGTAGGCAGAAGGTTCCCTCGAGGTCAGAAATAAAGGTATTTCAAAAACCTTGGGTCAAGCACAACTCTTAAAAAATTAAATGATGTGAAATTTGTCAAAAATTAGTAAGGTCTGTGAAACTCCATTTAAGAAGTTAAACTGCCATAGATCATGGTGTCTGCCAGCTTTTAAACTTTAAAACTCTTTTACCAAATCAGGTTGAAAATCAGTCAAATTGTTAAATTTCTATTTTGTTACCAATGGCTATCCTTAACCCATTTTATTATCACCCCAAATCCTCTTTCTGTACAGCTCTTGTTGAATACAGACTATTTCAAGATACATAATCCCAAACTCCCTAGCCAGCTTGACCTTGAGTCAGGGGTTGGACTTGGCTTGGCACTTCTGAGATCCTAAGACCATCACACCATGAATAATCAGTTTGGGCAACCATACTTCCTAGGTTGACCAGTAAGCCTGTTTTGTTGGATTGGCTTTGTCTCCAGAGAATTCACCATTCTTCATGTTTCTTTTGTGTGAAAGAGAAGAGCCAAGTGAATGTCAAAGTTGTGGGAGTTGAGATATTAGAACAGCAGAATTTCTCCATGACTGAAGCAGGATAATGAAGTCAGACTGAGTGGGAAATGCCCTTCACTGAGTGCCTGTAGTAGCCAGGCTTCAGGTTTGGTGCTTTCACATTCATTATTTTTATCCTCCTCTAAGCAATATAAGTTTGTATTTATTAATGATGAAATTGAGTTTTAGTGACCTTAAATAGTATTCTAATAAAAAAGTTCCAACCAAACACTGTTTGGCTCCAGATCTCACAGTCTGTCTCCCTCTATCCCCATACTCCCTCCAGATTAATCTAACCCTTATTCTTATGCATACTCAGGAGTCCTATGGGTGCAACATCATTTACATTGTAGGAGAGATGAGAATGCATCCGGACATCTGTATGTAGAGGTGGCAACCTCTACATGCAGTCAAGCCACACATTTTAAATTCAGTTACTCTTTAGGAAAATATTGATTGGGCTGAGAATAGTTAATTTATATACATTATGATAAAAGCAGAAGTTAGGTAGCTGAGTTAGACACATCTTAAAGCCAAACATTCAAGTCACTTACTCTATGTGTTTTTTACGGAAAATGGACGATGTTGCTGGTTGAAAGAATGATCTGAATTTGGAGAATTTCCATTTTCAGTTTCTAATTTGGTTAAATATAATTACCAAAATGTAATACTACTAAAACAGGAAAAATCTAGAGGAAAAGTAAAAAGATTTCACATCAAAGTGAAATATTGATGATTATTTCTGAATGTTATGCTGACAGACTCTAGCTAAAATCTGATTAGAAGATTAATGTCAGATATATTAGCCAGAGATGATCTCTCCATATCAATTTAAATCACATCATTCAACCTTCCCAAGTCTGGGTGTGCTTTCAGCTATAATGACCTGAATTCAGAGCAATACCTGACATTCCACTCCATCTCCTCTTCACTGTCCTCAGGAAGACATCCTGAGCCCTATTCATCTTTCTATCCCTAAGGTCCAAAATGATGCTCTCTCAAGATCATTATGCTGTCGTCAAATTAAAAAGATAAAAACAATTTTTTCCATTGGTGAAAAATATATCCTGAAATGTGTCGCTTGGATTGTTTTGAAAATACATTGCAGGATGTCAGTATTAGTCACTGAGCTTAATAAGAGTTTTCTATGTAGAAATTAAAGTGGATTTATATAATCAGTAGGACAAAAATTCATTTTTCCTCTGTTTAATATTCAATATCTGTTGCTTGAATGAGTGAAATTATACTTTTGGTTACAAGTTGTCATGTGGATAACTTTTTCTTTAGGTTCATGTATTAAAATTTGGAAACGCAATGAAGGTGAAAAACAAAAAATGAGACTAAATTATGCCAAACTATCTTCTTCCCCTTCTTCCCCCACATCGTCCCCTTTGCTTTCTCTCTACCACTCTCCTTTTTGTTGTATTTATTAATCCCTTAGACGAAAAAGCAGTAATATTTAGATGTTTTAGAAGATTAAATGGGTCTCCTAGAATCATAAGTTAAAAATTGTATCAGTGCAGCTAAGTGCTCACACACTCACATACAGACCTGTGCTTTCATTTGAGAAAGACACATCGCTCATCATTCTAAAAGAAAGATATATAGAGCAAATACAAGTTAGTGTTCATTGTTGGTTGTTTTCCTAAATTTAGTTTACTTAAGAAAGGATTGCTTTTCACTGTTCAATAAAACACTTTCAGTCTTTCTTTTTTTAAAATGTGTGATGAGTTGGATAAGTGATATATCTCCTTTGTTTTCTGTTTGGAAATACAGTGATAAATCATTTCAAAAGATCTCATGATGCATTAGATTTGGTATTTAGATGTACTGGGACTATTAACATATACACTATGAAAACATTTCTCAAACTCACATAATTATTACCTTTGTTTCCAAACTTCAGAGTTTTCAGATTTGTTTCCTCAGGAAAGATATCACGTTCAGTCTTCAAAGAGGGTTGAGAAAGTGACCACACCCTAGTGTGGGCATTAATATCAGTGTTGACGGATAACTATGAACTTGACCCCTAGCGTTAGAGAACCACTTCCACATCTCCATGCCCGGAGATCACTGACAAAGTGGGAAGAATCTGGTTTCTTGGGAAGGCAAGTTCATCAGGTTTTATATGTAGGATGATTTAGAGCATGTACTAAATGGGAAATGAACATGGAAAAAGGTTCTCAACAGATGCGAAGCTGTCACAAAAGAGATTTAGGAGGCACAGTTCTGTCAATTTTCCTTCTTTTCTGTATTATCCTTATAGATCCTGTAAAACATCTAAGCAAATAGTAATGCAAACAGAACCTAACCTTCTCTGGTAAACTAAAGACTTAATACAGTATGAAAAGCTTTCAGCCTCAGCAAAACTTCCTAATTTTTTTTCACTGTTATTAAGCCCATGGATCCAAGGAATTATATTTATTTTTTGTTCACTTGGACTAATTCATCAAAATTTGGCTAACAAGACCCCATTAAAATATAAGAAGACTCGTGTGTTCATTTCTTAATGCAAAATAAAATATCTCAGTCTAAAACACAACATTTTCCCAAGAAATTATTTCCATATTTAGAAGGCTCTACTGAAAACAAGCCGTGGCTTTAATTAGGACCCAGAAATTTGATGACATGTGAATGTTCCCTTACAAGCATGGCTTTCATTCATTAGGTGTGTCCCTGAGTTTCCTGTTTAATTTTAGGTTAATGAAATAAATACTTTAATACAGCTCTAGGTTTTTTTTCATACCCTAATGCTCTATGAATGAACAGGGCAGCATTCCAAATTCCAAGCTTAGTCTCTGCCTCTTGCACAGGGTCAGACTTTTGAACATACTTAACAGACCATTCCTCCCACTGGAAGAACAAAGAAGTTGTAGCCAAGTCTTTTGTTGCAATGAAGAATTCTTGTAAGATCAATGCAGATTTTTATTTTTCCTTTTTTTTTTTTGGTGATGGGGTGCTTCTCCATAAAATTGAAGAGGCTAAAAACAGGTGCAGCATTCTCTTTGGGGAGCTCAGGAATAGGTAGTCTCACTAAACCATAAGGGCAGAATGAAACGACACCTTTGCCGTTTGCCACTGCCCAGAAAACCTCACTCTGACATTTCATTTTACCTCGGCAAACAACTGCAATGAAAAATAGCCAGGTACATTACAGGATATGCCCTTATGCATGATATTTTGTATCAGATATATCAGTCACATTGCAAAGGACTTAGATCAACTTAAAAAAATAAAACCCAATAGAATGATTACAGCCGCTGCCTAGAATGACAAGTATTATCAACAAAAATTAATCAGGCGCATCTTTTAGTGAACTCAATTAATAATGTGCAACAACAGGGTCTCTTTTCTTAAGATGAAAATTAATTAGTGGAGGGAAGGTCACTTGGAGATGCTGACATCACTCATCAGAATGCTCTGGCAGCTCTAATTATTTGTCTTCCAGGCTTGGGTGATCAGAAATTATTGCAATACCTGAGCAACATTTTGAAAAAGCTTTGTGCATGGCTCTTTTAATTAGACCTGGTATTTGATTAATGCAGTGGAAGCCTTTGGATCAGCCTCTTATCATTGAGTGACTTAGAAGTTTTAGGGAATTATACTGTGTGAGACAGGGTCACGGAAGGGGTTTTGAATCTATACATTTTATTATTAAAAGAGTTATAATGTTAAATTTGATTTATCTTTTTCTCTTTCAAGCCCTTCCTTCATTGCCAGGCATGATAATATATGGGATAGAATTTCATTAATTTTTATTTTAAACGCTTTCCCCCCTCCCAGTTATAATAACTTGCTTGGAGTTTTGAAATTGAGCATTCAGTTTGAAAATGATATAGGATTTAGTATAGGACAGCATCTAAAAAGGGAATTCAAACACTTTGTCAAAAGTCAGCATTAATCATGAATACATTAGGCTCTTTTATGTTCAGACATTGTGGACTCACAATGTAAGTAGAAAAACAGACCAGCAAAAATATTGCAAAATTGACATTAACTTAAACATATTTATTCCATGTGTTGGATAAGTAAATTTCCAAGTTCTAGTGCTAAGTTTTTTAGCCAGGTGATAAACTTATCTGTATTAAATATGTAGTAGATTAAATATAATTTGTGTTTGTAATGCAATTTTGCGTGGAATTCCTTGCAGCCTCCCCCCCCCACCTTTTTTTGGCTGATGTTCACCTAATGTATTATTAGCTAAGTCTACAAAGATCACAAAGTAGAAAATGGTGACTTTCATAATGCATGTTGAAATTTCTCTGTGTGTGATATACATGTGTGGTGTATATACTTGTGTACCTGTATGTGTACTCTGTCAGTCTCTCCTATTCCCTGGCCCCACACTGCCGGGGTCACAGGTGTCGCACAATGCCACCCTGGCTTTTTACACAGGTGCTTGGGATGTGAATCCAGGGCCTCACGCTTTCACAGTAAGTGCCCTTCCCCACCGGGCCATTTCCCAGCCTCAGAATGCCATTTTTTGTCTGCTGGAGGACACATTCAGGTCTTCACAACTATGATCTGTAAACCACACCTGACCTTGCACTGTGAGACGGGTCATTTAGACTCAGCTATGGGGAAAGCGGAGGGGGCGGTTCACAGGCCAATGAACCACCTCTACCTGGAGCCCAGCTTCGGAGGAGGAACGCCAAGCACACTCATGACCTTCCCTCTGCTCGTCTGCAGGAGGAATCCTGGTGGGATGGTTATCTATACAGAGGGGGCAGTGTCCTGAAATGTGCTTTCAGAACACTTAAAATAATTAAAAGTGACGCTCCCCATTTCGGGGGAAGTTTTTGATGCTCTGCGCCCTTTACTTACCCACGCTGCCGTTTAGTGGTCCCTTCATCTTGTAACGTCATGTAAGTTGTCTACATGCGTGTGGTTCGTTTGGATGTCTGATTGCAATAGGAAATCTAACTCTGAAATCAAAGCTCGACAACCCAACCTTTGCTTCCCACCATCTCATTTACCCCTCAGAATGAAGGCCTTTTGACCAAGGGGCAGAGGTGTAAAGCAGCAGGTTCTCAAGGGGCGGGGGAGCAAAACTAGCTTAGCAAAAAAAGCACATATAGTTAATTGAGCTCAATTTTGTCTCTTCATCCTTCTCTCTCTTCACTCAGATCTTTGTGTGTGTGTGTGTGTGTATGTGTAATTGCTGACATAATTAGATTACCAGCATGCAAATAGTAAAACAAGTTTGGCTCCAGGTCGTAGAAGCCTGGGGTCACATCTTCAGTCTGCTGTTTTATATCTGTGTGCGCATAGGTAAGCAGTTCAATTCATTTGGACCTTACTGCCTTTACCTATAAACAGATATAGGCCCAACCCCACAGGAGGGTGAGGCTTAGGAACGGTAAATGAGATAATATGTGTGCAAATGTTGATTTCATTGGTCAGAAGTTTGGAGAAGCTTGATAAATGTTAACTCTATTCACAATTCTAGGCTTTTGAGACTTTCTCTCAGCTACTTGTGAAAGGGTTTAACTCCTTTAGAGGAAATACATTCTTAAATCAACAAGCTGATACACATCTTAAATACCGAGCACACATAGTTCAGATAACCTATTTTGGAATTGTGTAGGATGCAGGTATGACTTAGCTCTTGATGAAAATAAAGGTGCTTATACTACATTCAGCGGTAAAACATTTTAGATACTTATTTCTACTGATAAATTATGCATGCAAAGGCTGAATGGCACTCATTGATTTATTTTCTCTCTTTGCCTTGATTTTCAGGCTCTGTGCGAGTCAGTGTATATATATATATATATATATATATATATATATATATATATTTTTTTTTTTTTTTTTTTTCTATCCTGCACTCCCACTGACTATATTATGCTCATGGGACTCTTCAAGCGGAGGAGACACGCAGCACTGCTCACGGATGGCAGGTTGGCCTATAAAGCCCAGGTAGCAAGCGGGCATGGGGGAGAAGGGGTTTTAAAATGAGTGTCAGATGCGGACTACTTGCAGTGAAGTACAACATCCCCACTTAGATGTCAATTATGCTTGCTCACCTATTATAAGTTTTGAAAACCTACCATTCAAAAGCCTTAAGATCCTAAGATTTTGTTTTGACCACAAACAAATGGTACTGGATCATTTTTTTTTAACTTAGCAATTATTTATATAGAGTTTACTGTGTTCCACAAAACTAGATCATTGTAAATATTAATAAAAAAGAAAATCCCAAACCGGGAAAAAAATCTGCAGTTTCCAGAAGATGGCAGAGTCAATGGGTATGGGAAGAAAATCCTTTAGCTTGTGTGATGGTTTCCCGTGTTAACTGGTATTAAGTGGTGAGCTCTGCCCATCCTGAGTACTAAGAAACGGTGAGTTGTAAGCTGATCATTTGCCTTTGTTTCCTCTTTCGGATTTTTCTGGCTACTGCTACCCCCGTGGCTTGGAAATGAAGAAAGGAGGGACAGACAAAGCACACAGAAAAGATGGGTCAGGTTAACTGTAAAACTTTGATGGAGTCATGCTAACTGCACATGAGGGAACTTCTGAGGATTTACCACGTCCAGCAGAGGAAGGGGAGTTAGCTAGTCACAGAAAGAGGTGTTTGTTGGGGGAGCCATCTGAGGCTATAAACGTTGGGGAGGAGGAAGCTGCAGTTGCTAGTTTTTGCAAACACTGACTGATCAATTGTTCACAAACATTCCTGCTTGCATCACTGTTAGTCTTTGTACTTGGACCAGAGGAAGGATCTTTTCCATTTCTCTAAGCCTCATCTGATGGCCATTTGTGGGACCAAGGCACTGGACCTTGATGTGGCCATGCCACATCAACACTCTTACTCAGAACTTCATTCTGTCTTTACACAATCATGGCTTCCTTGGTTCTCCACACCCAGTTAGGAGATGAAATTGTTTTGGGAAAGCATAATGGTAATAGCTGACTGCAGCCAGAACTGATGCTCTTTTGTAGGTCCAGAGTTGCTAAATAACATGGGGATTGACACTGATCTTCTTCGGTTCTCTTCTGAGTCATTGCAGAATTGAAGACAAGGCGACAGGGCAGCTGTCCTCTGCTTCCTTGGTTAACTGAGAAGAACTGGCCCTCTGACTAGAATGTTTGGAGTTTCCATTTCTTCTGCCACGCATCATTGAAGAGCTCTGAAAGGGTGCATGTGACTCTGTAGTTCAAGGACCCTGCCTCTAGTCCACTGTGCAGTAGCAACCGTTTTGGTAGTAAAGCAAGACAACACGGGATGTAACATTTTCCACACTAGATTCCCCTTCTTGCAGCCACTCTTAGGGAAGAACCAGCTTCTTCTTCAAAGGGTCAAAGGATCATTAGCTGGTGGTCCCATAACTAATGCTTTATTACCAGGTGGTGATTGAACGTTTTCACCAGTAATTGTCATAACATGGCCGCCATTACTTGGCCATTTGTTTCGTTAGGCAGACTCTTGGTCCTCTATGATTCTGACACACTGATTTTTCATAGGAATGCCTGGCAGCAATTGATTAGTCCTTTAATTGGCAGCAATTGATTAGTACTGAGGCTATGGGCTGCAAGTTCTATGTTTGAGTGCTGTTAGAGATATTTTTCCCATTGCACATGAACAAAACAGGTAGTATTCAAAAGATAATAAACATTTCACACACGGATTTAATATGAACATTTCCAGGGCACCACATGAAAACCCAACTCTGCTACTTTTCTTCAGATAGCAGAAACCTGGCTGGCTATGGGGACAGGAAGCACCCCTGCCCAGGAGGTTTGGCTATTACATTTATAAAGTGAGTTTGGGCTGAGATAGGCTGCCCATACTTTGCAGCTTGTCGTGCCAAAATTCTAAAAATGGAATGACCCAAAGGTGTACAGAAGTCACTGTCTCCTGAGAGGAAGAGTCTAAGAATTCAGATGGCAGGAGTCAAATGACCTGCTCTATCCCATCCCCCCATGGACAGTGGAGAAACAAGTGACGAAGAGCCCAGGGATATTTACAGGTCTTCTCCTCCAGGTGGGCAGTCAGGCGGAGATCCCCACCCAGAATCACTACAGACAGAAACCCGTGCTCGCCTCACTTTCCCAGAGTTCCAAATGCAACATTGTAGGAGGGGCTCACCTGAGGTGGTTTCAGACTTACAGTAATATATGGTACCCTTGGAAAGATGCTATTATCAGTCTCCTGCTGGAATTTCTATTAATTTATAGCATTTGAAACAAATTATAATAAACAAGTTTTTTTTTTGTCTTAGCATCGTATATCTTATTGTCTACATGAGCTGATGAGTAACTGATTAAATTAGCACAACCTTTCTCCGCGTTGAGACGTGGCGCTTTATTGGCAATAGTATATATCACCTCACAACAAATTCCGCTGTGATTTTTCTTAAGCCTGTTAGTTTGATTCTATCCAATCAATAGAAGATGTTCCTGAGACAAGTATTGCTAGTAAATTCTTTTTCTTTCTCAAGGACACATTATAGTTTAACTTGTCAGAAATATTTCCATGTGCACAGTAAAACCGATTTCTGTCAAACATAAGCTGCTAACGAAACCCTTGTCACACACGTGGGACCGCAGTCAGTGGTATGCACTAGATCACCTTGCCAACTCTTTTCCATTTGAGAAACAAAGAAAACTACACATGTATATTAGAACTGATTAGCACTCTACCCTAAAGCAATTAAATAAATATTAGAAGAAACTCCTACAGCCCTTTGTTTTGCTATAAGGGGCTCAGCTGTGCTCTCTCTAACCCTAACTACATCACTTCAAATTACCAGTAAATTAACAGAGGAACACTTTCAACCTCAGAGCAGATTTGATCCAAATAGTCTTTAAATGCCATTTCTGTTCCTATTAACCTAAAGATCGGCGTAGCAGATATTTTCTCGGGGCTGCCCAGCAGTCCAGGGCATTAATGGTGAAGTTGTGACAGCCCTTTTCATGATGATTTATGATTCCGTGTTTAACTTGATTACGCCAATGCTGACTCTGAATACTATTTCAATTAGTGCACAGAAGGTCACATCACAAATATTCCTCTATAATCTATTCCTATTAACACTAATACACAGAGTAACCAAATCTTTTCACCCTTGTTGATTCACATCATCCATAGCCCTAACTGCAGGCTTGTTTACCAGTTTACTGCGTTGGACACTTCCGAAATGGTAATTTTCACTCCTTTGAGTATCATTAATAGCTGAGCCATGACATGAAGAATAAAGCATCTCTGGGCTGGCATTTGTGTATTAATAATTACCAAAGTCTCAGATTTATTAAACAAGAGATATGCTTTCTAAAATGCCTGTCTAAAGCACTATTTCATGACCAATTACTAAATAAATATACAAAAGACTTTTTTGGGGAAATGAAAACAACTTACACCTAAAATCAATTTTAGCAGTAACTAACTCTCCTCTCATTATGCTTCTAAGGACTCCAGGGAATTGCTTTCATTTATATGTAACCAATCATAATCTTGTTTTCTTTTCCTTCCTTTCTTTTCTTTCCTCTCATTTTTTGGGACTAATTTTTATGTCTAACCATTGGGGAAAACTGTGAATATTGGGTCATCAGGTCTTTCTTTCCTTCCTGTGAACTGCTTATAAACAGTCCCCATGGAACAGAATTAAGACTACAAAGAAGAATGGAGTTTTATTGAAAAAAAAAACTTTTCAATTTGTCCAAAGGTTAAAGTGAAACCAACTGCTAAAGACAAAATCCACACATCATTTAAACAATTAGTGAGGAATGTTCAAAGACTTTATGTTCAAAGTGCACACAATCTGGATTTTAAGTCGTATGTGGAGGCAATCTAGATGGAAAGTTAATTAACAATAAACCGAGAGGGCTTCATCACAGCCGTTTAACTATGCACAGAGAGGCTGGCGTCCAGCGGAGAGCTTGGTGGGAAGCTGGAGTGGGAAGCTGGAATGTCACTGTGCGCAGTGGGTCCCCAATAAATGCTTTATTAACAGTGATGATGTCAGTCTTGCAAAATATTAAAGGGGACTCGTCTCTATAGTTTGCTTTCCTTTTTTTCTGATTTTTTTTCATGGCCTGAATTCTTCCTTACAATTAAAAATAAAAACTAAGAATTTACATAAAAAAGAAGAAAAAAAATCAATCATAATTTTTCACAACTAAAAATGGGCAACCTCTTGAGAATGTTGCTTTCAAAGATTCTCTAACATTCAAAACTCATATTCATATTCCTCTCACAACCAGTTTTTCTGACTGTTCATGAGCTATTTGATGCAAGCCAAGTGCTTATTGGAGCAAGAAGCAGATGACCCTCCCCTCCCTTTTGAAGCGAGGGGCTGGATTTGTATAATTAGCATGCTTCTTAAAGATCTGAGCAGCCAAGAGAGTTTATTAACTATAACTTGGTATAGTTTTACTTCCTTTTAATGCTTTTACATGCTTCTTTATTTATAACTTCAGCCAAGAATGGACAGCTAATCAAGACTTATCATGGTTCAGTCCATTCCGTTGTTCTTATATTCCCACACACTTATTTTTCTTAAGCACTTTTTTTCTTCCCAAGATCAGTTTCTCCTTAGATTTGCTTCCTACTTTGTCTTTCAGACCTATGTTCCATAATCCGAAGGACACTATCATCTCCCTGTAAACAAAGGTGGACAATTGCTGACATATCAGAGCACTGATTGCTGAGTGAGCATGCAGCGTTTCTCTGCCCATCTGTTAAAAAACGAGTCTCTCACTCTGCTCGGTGAAGTGATTTGTGTTAGGGCTACAGTTTTTAGATGAAAGTTCTGTGAAGTAGCTCTTTGTGTTTAGCACACAGATATATACATTCATTTTGCAAACTTTTCACTGTGTTAGTATCGGATAGCTCAGAACCTTGGTACAGGCTTCTCTAAGGGGAGGTATTTACAGTTTTCCAGAAGGTACCATCCCGGGCTCTGAGGTAGATACATACTGTTCCAAACACAGAAGATACGGGTGGCAGCTGAAGGAAAACTGTCTCTACCCTCACAGATATCCACCTTACAATTTTGTTTCCATGTTGCAAAGTAAAATTTCAGATCCAAGAAATGGAGAAGCTCTTTCTTAATTCCTCAACAACATGTTAAAGCACAGGGCACAGTGCTTGATCCTTAATGTTGCTCAAGGAAATTCTGTTTTTTCTTTCCTTCCCCTGTCTCTTTCTTTTCTCCATTTCTCTTCTTACACTGAGCTGAACTTTTAAAGATGAATTGGCCATAAGATGGGATCCACTTATTCTGTGTCTGTGTCCATGGTTCATGTCAAATGGGATTGAACAAACAAACTGGTTGCAAGATCTTTCCTTTTCACAAATCAGGATTAAGTTCCCACCCTCACAGTGGTGTTCTGACTGAAAACTTGTAAGTAAAAGAAAAACATGAAAGGGAGATGGGGAAAGAATTTTATTCCAGGATAGCAAAGCAGGAGAGAGAATCATCTAAATTTCTCTTAGTTGCCTACAGACACACTTAAGAGGACTTAAGTATAGACTGACAAAGATGAATGAACGTCCTTATTGTTGCGTTAATAGGATAGTTAGAGTTAAGGATCAGTGAACATTTATTCTTACAATAAAAGCTTTCTTTAGTTTTCCATATAAATGTACTTCTTTGTATAATAGTATCTGTGTGGTAATCATAAGTGATGCTTAGCCTACACGTCTGAGTGATTAGGGAATAGTTATAAATTTTATATGCATATACCTATATCTCCATGTGGATATAGCCTTCATTTCACAGGTGGTTCATAAAAGGGTTGTAATAGAAAAGATCCACTTCAAATGAAAGGTTGAGCTGTTATATCTAGACTGAAAGCGATCACAGAGATTAGCCCCTTGCCCTGAGTAATTTATAAAAAGCAAATGAGGGGCTGGTGGCCATGAAAATAAATATAATTAACCTACTTAGAAAAACCTTCACCCTCGTTACAGATAGTTTCTGCTTGATTGGATTGACTAGTGCAAAGCACATATAAATTCTGAAAAAAAGATTCCCAGATTTTAGAGTTTCCTTCTAATTTCTCCATAAATAATTGGACTGTAGAAGAAGAGGCCCATTTTTCAAACTCTGAATAAGCACTGCATGTATATGAGTCAGTTCATAATTTCTGCACAGATGTCACACTCCACAGGATATAAAAACAAACTAAAGATAGCTGGCCATTATATCATCGTTACAGATGCTCAGTAAAGCCCCTGCATTTTCCCCCCAAACAAATCTCAAATCTACATATTTTGAAGATATAAAATTGTCATTTGTTATTCTTGGATAGGCTCTCTCTCTCTCTCTCTCTCTCTCTCTCTCTCTCTGTCTCTCTCACTCTCTCTCTCTCAGGTTCCAGGCTGACAGATCTGGCATGTAACAGGAAAAGCATCTCTACACAAAGAGAACCAACAAAGCAGCCACTGTGGGTTTCTGAGAGGCTGCAAGAGCCTGCATGGTGGGCATGGTGGCGTCCTTTGCAGCTCATCTAGGCTGAGGCCCCACCATTTGGAATCCTGAACTACACAAATGTCAGGGATGTGAGAAATCTCCCCTTCTTGGCTGGAACGCAGCGGACCAAATGCATCCCTTAAGCAGGTGGACGACAGAAGTCTTTCCTAGGGGACTCCTCAGGGATTTCATCTCTGCCTTTATCAGCAGGCTGATGAAATTTTGTGTCTGCTGTTCAACTGTCTTTCTTTAACACCTTAAATATGGGGCTGAGTAAACTTTGATTCTCTGGAGAGTGTCAAGCCAGATGTCTTAAAGCAAGGAGGGTATCAAGACCAGATCATGAGTTTTGCCATTGGAAATCCCCGCTAAAGAGACCTGCCCTTGCAGAGGTTTCATCTGAGAGTCCTGGTTTGAATCCTGACTGTTGCTACTCAGAGTAAGATCTGAGTTATCGTGTTTCCTAGGTCTCAGTTTTCACCTCTGTAACCCTGGGACAATATTTACCTTTATGATACTGTGAAGATCAAATAAAAATGTATGTAAGGTTCTCGGTACACAGAGCTTGACCATCATTGCAATATTCTTGCTGCTATTCTGCATATTACATGGAAAAAAATCTTCCAGCAAGTTTCAAATATGCTGCTTAAGATGGAAGGAAGTAAACCAAAGAGTTCATTAGTTATCCAGGTGTCATAGGCTTAAAATGTACTTAGTGAATTCCCTATCAATGTGCCAAAATAAGTATTTAAATTTGTAAAAGAGTCTATAGAATCCAGGAAGCAAGAAAGGAGGCAGAGCAGGGATGAGGGTGAGAAAGTAGCAAGGGAGAAACTAAAGGTTGAGAGATAATAGAATGCAGAGGACATGAAAGTAGGGAAGGGATTCTAGCCATGAAAAGAGGTAAGTGAGGCTGAAATAGAGTGGGAAGAAGAAATGGTATGGGTGTCGGTGAAGACTGAAAAAAATAAAAAAACAAAAAACGAAAGACACTCGAAAAAGCCATATAGAAATTGACTTCAAACTAAACATGTATAATTTAGAAAAGAGCTTTGGCATGGAGACAATAGATGCTGCTGCTCCCAGAAGTCAAAAGCTTTAAGCAAGAGCTCCAACATCAAGTGCAGGATAGCTCCCTACACATTTTTGGCCAGAGAGGTCTGAGACTCCTCTTCCCCAAAGAATGCAGGCTGTTGTCATTGCTCTTGGTTGTTCGCAAGAACTATTGCTGAAGACACCCATACATTTTGATTACAAACCACAGAGAAACCCGAATGGAACTGAGCTGGAACCCCCCTCATTTCTAACTATTGTTTACAGCGTCACAAAGAGTTTCTCAGACTGCCGAGGGAGACAATTCATCAGTGGTCTTTCTTAGCTACAGACCATGTGTACTACAATACCTGCCAACTAGACAAGATAAGCCCTCTGGAGAAGTAGGGGCAAGACTGTCTTGGGGACAACCAACTGCTTTGTAATTAGATGTGAGGCTTGTTCCACAGGAGGGATTATAAATGAAGTTACAATCCTGGTCAAAGGCACATGGCTGAGGAGAGTTTAGGCCCGAGGACCCACCATTATTTCCCTAAATAAACTTCCTGTCCCAGTGCCTAATAAATATGTATGTTCGCCATGGAGTACTGTGGCTGTCAGCCTGGGGCAGAGCAGCTCCTTATTTTAGAGGGTGTTGGTTAATGCAGTGACTTCCAGATGGTTAAAGTGATAGAAATAAGTGGCTGATGAATGATCAACCTTAAGCGGGAGGTCTATGAAGATGTGAGCCAAGGCTTAATGCATTACTATAAACAAAGAGGAGTAGCAGGCATGCATCTTGAGGAATTCTTGAGTTGACTTATTCTTTGCTTTTGTTTTCTCTTTCTGCCCTTCACCAATTTCTCCTGCTGTCGGTGACTGGCAACCAGGGGAAATACACTACAAAATATTAATTCATGTTTAAAAAATGAAATTCCCCAAATCTGAGCCAAGCATTTTCCCCAAACTTGGTTGCCCTCTACACTTTTGTCAGACTTAGGGTAAGATTGCACGGTCAGCTATGAATTAAACTTGCTCTTAGCTTGTCATTCACGTTAAACCTTGAATTTAGGAAGGCAATGCTGGATTTCTTTTACACAAACTTGCTTTCCCTCACCAAACACTTCCTGCAAAAGTGACAAGGCTATAGTGCTGACAGACCGAGAGCATCTCAGGGCTGTGGCAGTCTGTAGGAAGTGAAAAGCTCTTTTCAGGCCGGGTTTTACTTGTGTATTGTTATTTGTCTTTGAACCCATTTATTAGTCCAGAGATAATGTGACAGTTGACTTCTTACAGTAACACAGTACTCATTAGCTAGCTTGACAGGGAGGTGCCAACGTGAACTGGAGACTGTATTTTATTAATCTTCATGGCTCATTTGGAAGCCTGGCTGGCTATCTTGTAATGTGCCCTAGTGCTGACTGGGACAGAGATGTGTAGCCATGCCTTCGACTGAAGAATATAAACTTGCGTGATAAGATCTTTCCCCCTTCCTTGACCTGAAATAAATGCAGAAATCTAGCAAAGCCCAAGTAGAAAGACAGACCTCGCCCTGAGTATTTCCTCCCTAAGAATCTGTAGCATGTCTTTTGGAATCTAAGGGTTCTTTGAATTGCTCTGTGCTTTATTATTACATACAGTAAAAACAGGAGGAAGATTTAATTAGGTTTAGGTGGGTTTGGGAATGACTTGAAAAAGAATAGCTTTCTGTCATCTCTCTCTCTCTCTCAATTTTCCCCTTTGGTACTGATAAACATAGCCTTCTCCATGGATTCAAATTTTCTTGAAACTAGCAAATTTGAATAAATCAGTCTTCTTGCTTTTTAAAAATGCGTACTTTATATTTGAACAAATTCAATAAAATGTCATAACTTGACCTTCTAATCTAAGATCTTTTTCAGTTGATTTTTTAGTTTCCAAATGTGTTTTAAATTGTGAATATGTTTGTTTGGAGTTTATTGTGTCTTTGACAATTATAAAGGAGTCTCTTATAAAGGAGTTGTTTATTTTCAGAAGAAGGGAAAAGGTTGAAAAATCTTGAAACCATCATGGTTTGGTGACTGAACACACTAGTTATTGTTTGGTTTCTACACTTAGAATAGTCTACCAGGACTTCTGAACTTCTCATGGAATTTTCACTTATTTCTTACCAATTCAAATGCGTTTTACTCCATGTTAACTGAAAATAGATACGATTTGGATGTTTTCTTTGGCACTACACTAATAAGGCTAATCAAGATGAGATTCCAAGGCTTTAAAAAAATGAAATCAACATGTGGTTCAATTCTCACTACTAATACTACCCTGAAAGACTGTTAAGCTTCTGATAGAAAACAATAAAAAACAAGGAAATTCACTGTTAAAACGGCAGCATACCATATGTCCTTTAATACCTAATTACAACGGGGGCACAATAAGAAAGTCATTAAAGCTGCACCCTATTGTGCATAGGTAGCCGAGCACATATGGCACATTTCAACCATTAGGATAAATTTGATTGCATCTGTGATTTTCTGTTACAACTTTGACTGTATTTTGAAGAAGAAAATGTTGGTAGACATATTGGTCATTGAGAAGAACTGCCAACAGTGAGAAATGGGACCATTTTTACCTCTCTAGAGATAGGTTATTATAAATTGCGTAAAAGCTGGCTAATAACCTCGTTCTCTCTTCTGACTTTCAATGCCTTTTGATGCAATATTTTTTCCTCACTGGTGATTTTCCACACAGATTATTTTCAGTTGCCTGATAAGGGAATTTGACTGGAGTATGGAAAAATATGCAATTCTCACTAAAATATACTAAATATTGCCTGTAGCATTATAAATTTACATGCTTACACATAAATTACATCATAAGCAATGAACTGAGTACCATGTCTATCTTATGGAGATGGGATGGTACCACATAAACGGAATATTCAAATCTATTGTTTTCTTTGTATGGCTCATTTTTGAATACATCTTTCTCTCTTTGTCTGTCTCTCTCATTGAACTACTTACCTACCTGTTTATTTTATCAAAGTGACTAAGCAAGTACCAAGGGTCAAGAATCTGCATAACAAAGTCCCTGAGTCTCCCTCTCTGCCATGTCCACCATGCTGTACAGAGAACAAACACACAGTAGCTAGCACATTGAGATATAAAATAAAGATAACTTGATTTGGACCAAATGCATACAGTTTATTTGTATTTCATTTTCTCCTCTGTTCATATTTAAAACCACTGCCTACCTGCTATTTGCTGTGGGCTACTTTGAAATCCCGTCTTCATCAACCCATACATTTTATGAGGAAATTCACTATGTGAAAAAGATATACAGCTTTTCATGTGATGGTCGATGCAGTAAAGGAAAATAAAGGAGAAAGAGCGTACCAGGGACCATGAATAGAAGCTTTGCAGCATCTCTGTCTTCAAACTGTAGGACAATTAGTGTTCAGGAGGTGACAGACTAAGGAAAAGTGTAGGCTTCACAGGACCAGTGTAAACATGGCTGAAGGACACATGGGACTCATTCTGATAGTCTCAAGAGAGGTATTCACTGGGGATGTTAGGGGACAGAGGCTTTTCTTCGGGATCCTTCAATTATGGGCTCCCATTTTTAATCCTGGGAGAGTAATAGGAGGCAAGGAGAGACATGGCCTAAGTTGCAGCCCCTAGAACTCTGGGTTCAATCTTACCCTCAGTGGGAGCTGTTAGGTGGAGACCTGGCTTGGGGCTCTTTTGCTTGGCACAGTATTTAAGACTGTAGAGATTCACTATAGATGACAAAGGTTCTGACTTGTTCCTTACTGTTCAGGTTTGTTGCCAAACACATTTTTTAAAATGCTGTCTTATTTATTTGAAAAGTTTGAACATGTTTTTAAAAGTCAAGTTTCATGCAGGAAGTCTATGCAGTTGAGAATATCTTGTGTTGGAAATGAATCCTGGAACACACAACATTGCGTTGTTTTGTCTATGGTCATTATATGTAGTCTTTACTAGAAAATGCTAGTTTCCTCAGATACATATTGGCCTTGTTGAAGTTCCTCTAGTTGGCTTAAGGGACTTTAAGCCTGCAACTTTCTACAAGCTTAGGACTGGACTCACCCTGGTCCTACAGCCAGAATAATCAGAATGCAACCTCTCCCAGTTTAAGGATTGCTACAATTAATGCTCTACAAAGTACTGAAACCATGAATATAAGTATTTCAAAGATGAACACTTGGCTGTTATACAGTTAAGATGGTCTGCTAACCTGAGCTTAAATGTGTTTGCAAAACTTTTTGAAACTTAGAATTTGATTTTATGTTTATAAATGTTGTGTCTGCATGTATTCTGTATATCTTGTGGGTGCCTTGTATCTATAGAGGCTACATGAGGGTGTTGGAGCCCCTTGAGTTGGAGTTACATACAGTTGTGAACAACATTGTAGGTCTTAGGAATCAAACCTGGTTCATCTTGAAGAGCAGTCAGTGTTATTAACTACAGAGCCATCCCTCCAGCTCCAAAACTTGGAATTTTTGGTGGGAGAGGGGTCAGGAGAGGAAGGAAAATATCAACTAAGATCAATATTTCTCTGTGGTGAGAAAATGGCAAAGCTTGCAGTTTTGGTTTTGGAGTATACAGCAGGCTGCTATCAGCACAGTTGGCCCTCTCTGCATCAGAACATGAGAGTTCCTTCCTGCATCTGCTTGTTCACTTTGTCCCCATTGACTAACCTCTCTTGATCCTCCCCCTATTTTCTTTCAGTCTCTGATAACCATTTTCTGCTTCCTACTCCTCTGTGTTCAATTTTCTTAGAGTATACTTATGAATGAGGCTATTGGTGTTAGGGCTCTGGCTTATTTTAACACAAAGACAAGGTAATACATGAAATGATGGTTATGCTACCCAACCTGATGCATCATTACATCACGTATATTTATATTGGACCATCATGTTATATTCCAGGTTGTTATTTGTCAATTAAAAGAAAAAAAATCAGGTTTCAGCCATATGTGGTGGACATGCCTATAATCTCAGCACTCTGGAAGCTGAGACAAGGTCATGAATTTAGCCTGAGCTACATAGTGAGAACTGTTCAAAAGAGCAAATAAACAAATCAAGCAAAACCCAAACCCACAAAGCAATGCCAACCAAATAAAACATGACTCCAACAACCAAGAAAAGATGAATTTAAGTGATGAGGCCCATACTACACTCTAATGGATTCTTAACTTAGCAGCCTAATTAGTGATGTTTAAATATCATTAAATGTTTAAATATCACATCCCTTCCCTTGATTCTCATCTTACTAAAAACATTAAAGAGTAACCCAATGGGATATAACTGCAAGTTAAAAACTATTTGAAACCAACTACTGATGAAGTCACTAAAACAGAGTTAAATTGCTATTTTGAGATTTTTCAAGTTACTGACATTTTGATGTGTGTGGAAAGGGTGCATTTTACTACATTTTGCATTCCTTCAGAAGTCTTCTGTGGACCTGTCTCCACATGTAGCTTCTCTTCTGTGACATTTGTTTAACTTTATGTGAATTTTTAAAATCAGAGGCCAGTCACACCATGATGTCACTTATCTACAAGAACAGGCTGAGTTTATTGTTTTTCAGGTTTATACATCTCTATGAGCACAGTAGGCAAGGTCTTAATGAATCAAAGTCATGATTTAATGTTAGAGTCTGAGTTTTCTGCTACACGGACTCTACCATTCTCACCTTTCCCTCGGTGACAATTGCCCATCAATTGCATTGCAATATATATATATATGTGTGTGTGTGTGTGTGTGTGTGTGTGTGTGTGTATTAATTCACTTCCTACTTCATGGTCTGCAGACATCACCCAGTTATCTACGATCATTTTAGAATACAAACATAAACGGAGGGTCAAAACTCATTCCTGTAACCTTAGTGCTTGAATAGCTGTGCAATTAAATGCCAACCCAGGCTACACAGTGATTGTTAGACCAGCCTGGGGCTATATAATAAAATCTTGGCTCTTCTATAATCAAGAAAGAAAACAAAAATACAGACAAAAAGCAAACAAAAAACCACTAACGAGTCCTAACTCTATTTTATACTGATCATTTCACCTACAGTGATTACTTAATCCCTGTGGCACTTAACTATGGTAGTTAGTCTATCAGCCCCTGACCTTGTCCCTTATTAATACAGCCTATGCAGAATTTGATGTATCTTAGGGTTTAACTCTATCCATCACACAGAGGTTGGCTAAAACTGTTCTAGATCACTGATGCATAGAGATGAGCACAAAGCAAGAGCTCAGTTACTGCTCTCAGTTAATGCTGTTGAGATTGATCTGTTTGGTAGGAGAAACTAAAATTTTAACCATTTCTCCCATTTATCCAAGAAAGTAGTCAGAACACTTTTGTTCCCTTGCCATACGCTCATTGTCTTTTAGAGCAGAAATCAGAATTTTCTTGACCACAAGTGTATTTCTGGCATCTAGATGACCTTCTCTACTGAGTCTGGTTACTTTTTTTAATCATTAAATTTAAAGTCATGGTATAACTGTCAGGCTGGCCTGGAGGTATGTAGGTAGCCCATGGTAGACTCAAAGTCAGGATCCTCTGTCTCTCCCTGTGGCATATTGAGACTACTCAGTTATGGTTTTAGATTTCCATAAACCAAAGATTTTATGGCAGTCAGAACAGACCAGAAGATAGTAAGAGGCTTGGAAATAAGAGGTAGTATCTGGGATATGGAAGATAAGGCTTTAGCACCAAGTATGAGTATGCCACGTCCTTTGAACCTTTAATCATCACTCACACCCCAGGAAAGACAACAGTACGGTGGAATCAATAGCGAAAAAAGGAATATTTGATTACTTGACCGGAAACACTCTTCACCATTTTGTTGCTGAAGATTACTGGGATACCCTAAACAGTAAAGAAGAAAATGGGCACTGGAGAATTGGGAAAGGATAACAATATTAAAGGTTTATCTCAAACATGGTACTAAGGCTGAGCCAGTACCAAGCAGGTGACACAGACAGACATGCCACAAAAGTGTCTCCAGTGCCTTTGGGGCAACAGGACTTCTCAGCGCTTTGTTTCCAGAAGTCTAGTGTTTTGTCCAGCAATATAGACACTATTTTTTCTTTGGAGCATTGCTCGGCTGCCCCTGTCTGAACCTCATTTGATTAAACTCTCATCAGCTGCATGCTTCCATACTCAGCCTTGTTCATTTCTGTGTTTTCGGAATGCACCAGCTGGGGTTCTGGGATGAGCACCCTGGACTGCACTGTTGTAAGGACATTTGTACCTTGGCAAACTGTAAAAACTAAAAAATAAAACTAAAAATAAATCAAGTGTTTTGACCACTAGCATAGTTTTATGTCTTGCTAAAAAAGGAGTGACTGCAGATGTTAGAGTAGATGCTAGAGGACTGATACGTATCCTTATTTCAAGTTTGATCTCATTATTAATTCTGAAAAACGAGGTACCATCCACAGGAATTTGGCTTAGCGGTAGAAAGAAGGAGTTACACAGGCTAGCAGGAGCCTGAGCTGGGAGTTTCTGCTTCTGTTTTCCTCTCAGCCGTAGCCACAGGTGTGATCCCTGGCCAGGTTGGAGCAGAAGGCCAGATAAGGTGGAATCGACCACAGAGCTTCTGAAAAGTTAATTCAAATCATCTAATTAGCCAGGATCTGCAAGGCACGTGGAGAAGAAAGAACCTCTCTTTTGGTTCCCTTCATGCATACACTCTTGGAAGACACACCACATTTCTTGATGCCTAGAGATGTCTTGAAGTGAGTGTGCTCTGAAACTTCAATTTTCCTTATTATGGAACAGAAAGGGTCTTAGGAAGAGTTTCAAGGGGATGGCTGCCACAATACTTCAGGACTTTACAAATATGATATAATTTTTGTTTGGAAACAAAAGCCTTTTAAAACTAGCTATTTGGTTTCTGTACAGTCTTTATGTAATTTTTGACAGCTTTAGTTAGACTAGGCAAGGAAGACATCTGCTTTTTCTGTGGTTTGGCCATTTGAGTTACATTTGCTTAGGTCAAGAAAGAACTTTTCAAAATAGTTTCTGCTGCCTCTGATTCAGTTCATTTTCATTGTGCCATTTGGACTTACTGCCAACCTTGATAGAAGCTGATTTTAAAGCCACCATTTAATACAGCAAAAATTAAGCTTGATGATTTTGAGGGAACAGAGATACAAAAAGATGGTATCAGAAAACTGTTCCACAGACACAAGAGTACATGCCAGGTTTCTCTCCAATTAAAAAGGAACTTCAGAGAAGAACGGAGTCCAGGGGCGTGTAATTTTATTCTCAACATCATATAACAGTTACAGCTATATGAGTACCTATGTAGTTATATATTTATACCTTGTATCCATGACTTCTTGAAGTCTCAGTTTCCTTTTCTGGGAATTAATAAAATTATCATGAATCCTCTAATCAAATTTTGCTGCTTTATAAAGCTAATTTCAGTTGTAGGGCTTAATGCCATAGTGTTAATATGATCAATGCTTTGAGGCCAAAGTGTTATTTTTGAGGAAACTGATTTGGCATAGCTGAACTGTACCTGACATTTTAATTTAATATCATTTAGAATGTTAAACTTTATCTTTTCACAGGAGAAAGCATAATTATTGAAGGCTTACAGTCTTTTTGTCAAATGGAAAAGGCAAGAGAGATGCACTATAATAATTTCCTTTCCACAATTGTAATCTGTCTGGATAACAAGTGGTCATAAAGCCATCTAGCTTGAAAATAGTAAAATGAGCACACGCATCAAGGATATTTGAAGCACACAACAGTTTGTAGCAGTTCTGAGATCTTTGAGTTTTGTAGTCTTCAGTGACAGACTTGAAGGTGGTATAGGCCTTGCTGGCCACTTTCCTTCCTAGTGTCATTTAATTATTATGCTAGCAAAATAGAAAGATATTATTTTGTTAATGAACGTAACAGCGGAACCCAGCAGAAATATGAGATAAATAAATACAATGTCAAATTAGAAAAAATGTTGTAGTTTCATGTTGTTGGTTTGCAAATTGAATTTTTACATAAAATTTACACTAAATGGAACCTCATTATATAGTGACGAGGTCCAGTATGATCCAAATCATTAAAATCACTGTGCTGCTTAATGACTCACTAAGTGGTACTGCAGCACCATAAATTTAGCTCTAGTTTCATGATTCAAAACACCAGACTGAGACACCAGCAAATCGTATGTGGATCATTAAATTTACAATGAATGTCAGAGATGAAATAAGGGGGAAAAAACACTTTGAGAGATAGGGATAATATGTGCTCTAAGGTGACATACATCAAGATAAATGATCTTACACCACTTGTGCTTGGATAATAATGGGGGGTAGGTTTTTTTTTTTGTTATTCCTCATTTCATAATTTCCAGTGGGGCTGGAAGTCTAAACTCCTACGAATTAAAGCAGCTGTCACTTTGTGACTATCCTGTGATCTGTTCCGTTTACATTTATAACATATACATTTATATATGCTGTTACATTTTAAACCTAGCTGATTTGGTCTAGACATTATGGTTCATCTAATTTCCTCTCATATTAGTTCAAAATTATTTTTTTAATGGCTGGATGGAATTTGGACTGGTATTACACAAAACTTACCACAAACATAAGGTTTAATTATGAAGTCTTTAATAATGTTTTAAATCATGCTATGAGCGAATTCTTAGAATTATTTTAGTATTTGTTGTCTGGGATTTGCTTACATAGGAATTCATATAGTGAACTTCTGAGATAGGAATATAAGTGGGTTAAATATGAGAACTTCTTAATCCAGTCTTTGCTGTTAGAGAAAGGAAGGCTCACATCTGAGAGCTCATTTTTCACAAATGTGGTTTGACACATGGAAAGTGTGAATTTCTTTGGGCCATGAGGAAATCTGCTTATAAGCATCTATACTTAGTTGGATGTGTAAGATACTGGTAATTGTCTATAGTCTGATTAGTAATGGAAAGATTAACCAGAAACCATTTGCTGCATATTAGGTATATTATGTTAGCCAACACTGTTACCTACAGCATGAGTCTCTTGTCAGGAGCAAGCTAATACTTGACACATGGAGTTTCTGGCCTCCTTCATGCTATACTAATTTCTGGCTCTGGGCAGCATATCATGCTTGGGTGAACTACAGCCTTTTCTGGTCAAGTGTGTTAGTCAAACACTGAGTACCAGCAGAGCAGGTGCTCTGTCCATGCGTTATCAAAAAGTAAGATGTATTGCTAGCCTTTGTGGGAAGGCGTAGGCTATCTGTGTTAAAAGGACAGTCATGGACAATCTAAAGAAAGTACAAACAGAATTATGGCGCCCATGACAAGTTTGTTCAAAAATATCTGTGGACGTAAAGGCAGAAAGCCGGTGAAGGTAAATCAGGGTAACCATACAGAAAGAACCCCACATTCTCTTTTGTACACAGAATGGGAAAGGCTGCATTTTTTGTTTTTTCAAGATAAGGAAAGTTTGATTCTAGCTACAAAACCATGAAATGGAACACTGAAAAGGAGTTCAGTAATTTCTTCTTATAAAATAAAAATGTGTTGCATTATGCTCTTTTAGTGGGGGGAATTGTTCAACTGATATTCAAAAAATTTTTTATTTTTCATTGTTTCGTTTTTTGTCAAGACATGATTTCTTGGTGTAGCTCTGGCTGTCTTGGAACTCGCTCTGTAGACCAGGCTGTCCTCAATCTCACAGAGATCCACTTGTTTCTGCTTCTCAAGTGCTGAGATTAAAGGCATGTGCCACCATCACCTGACACATTCAATATTTTTAGTTTACTTAAGGTTTGGAATTTTTTTATTTATCTTAGTTATATGTTTTTTTGTTTTGTTTTGATTTTTTTTTCTTTTAAGTTCACCAAATGCTCAAGACAACTCATCCTTTTGGAAAAGGCATTATTATTAGTAACCATAAAAAGTGAATTTGTAAGGCCTTCCTTTTCTCTTACCATTTATGAAGGTCTGGGACTATCAAAGTCAAACACAGGACAACAAACAAATCATACTTCAAAAGACCAAAGGGAACTATAAAAAATGAAATGTATTCACATTGTCCTTAGAAGTATGAAAACAACTTCTAAAATAAACAGGTTATGAAAACAGGATAGGATATTGTGTCAGCCCACACAGGCCCTGATGGCCAGGAATTGCTTATGGCAAACGGGCATGGGTATCAAGGAGAGAAGACTAAAACTGCTATTGAGGTCTTCTTCAAGAAGCCTTAGGACAGGACTAGTGTCTGTGACAAGGTTCTGAGACAGCCTGTGGCATTTCTCTGCTGATCAGTACTGGGCTATGAAAGGCTTCTTCTCTTTCTTCTCTGTGTCTGAGATACCTCCTAAATCTGGACCAGAAGTACAAAATTTCCTAAGTGTTCTTAGCAAGAACCCAATTTTCCTTTATTAGTATTGGGCCCAGTTAAAATGGAAAAGATGAAATCACTTTGGAATAGAATGCTAAGGCATAAAGGCATAAAGAAAAAACCAGAACCATGAATTTACCTATGCATGTTTTGGGGTCAGTAGGGAGATGATTAATGAGCAGTGAGGGAAAAGTTATCAGAATTGTATCTCACCATTTTCATTTTGGCTCTTCAAACATCCAAGTGGAGAGCGGAGGTAAATTCAGTGGGTTGAGATAAAAACAGAAGATAGAAATGCGTTTGTTCCACTCTTTCTTTGTTTTTGTTTTTGACTCTGCTGGGATACCGAACAGCATGTCCTTGTATAAAAGGGGACAACCCATGAATTAAAAGGCAGTGGAGGAGAGGGCTTAGGCAGCTAGAGGATCTGTTTTGCACTCTACAGCTTCTGTTGTGAACATGCACAATGTTCCAGTGGGCAACCTTGGAGCTTGACATGGCTAAGACTGCAAGCGACAATGGAGTGTGGGGATTAAAGAGTATGGTAGAGACATAGCGGGGTCTGCAGCAGCAACACAAGTAAAGAAGTAGGGTAAAGAACAGGCTCTTGGGGCAGACCAGCAGGCAACACACAGCCCAAGACAGAATCTACCAGAGGTCCAAGTGCAGCGATTAGCTATGTTGTGTAATAGTTTGCTGTGTGTGGAGACAGGCATAACTTAGAAGATTCCAGAAAGCCAATTTATGCCCAGTGAATCTCTTTAATCTCAGCACTATGATTTTTTTCAAAGTTTAAATATATTTTATTTTAATTTTTATTAATTACACTTTATTCACTTTGTATCCCCCGATAAGCCTCTCCCTCCTCCCCTCCCAGTCCCACCTTCCCTCCCCCTTCTCCACACATGCCCCTCCCCAAGCCCACTGATAGGGAAGGTCTTCCTTCTGATCCTAGTCTATCAGCTCTCATCAGGAGTGGTTGCATTCACTATGAATTTTTTTTTATAGGTAACTGATCATAAATCAAGGCAGTGCTTTGGGCAACATCTAGTGGAAAGAGATATTTTTAAATTAAATTAATTTTAAATATTAGATACAGTTTATTAACTTTGTATTCCTGCTGTATCCTGCTCCCTCATTCCCTCCCATCCCGCCCTTCCTCCCTCATCTCCTCCCTGCCCCTTTCCAAGTCCACTGATAGGGGAATTTCTCCTCCCATTTCATCTGACCCTGGTTTATCAGGTATCTTCAGAACTGGCTGCAAAGTCCTCCTCTGTGGTCAGGCAGGGCTGCTCCATCTCTGCTTGCCTTTTAAGATAGATTGGATTAAATTTAATTTATATTTCATTGCTTTGTTGGTTGATATCTTCATTATGAGTATCATATCAGCCTATAGCTTCTTTTTTATTTTTATTTTTGGTAGAGGTAGCATGGCCTTGTGAGATTTTCTCGATCAATGTTTGCATGTCAACTTGTACTGTCATTGTGTGAGATTTGTTCAGATAATCACGAACCCCAAATTGAATCTCCTTGATGGCTGTTGGTTCTCTGTGGGTTGAAAGTAGGAAGAAGTATACATCTTCGAACATGAGCAAAGAGGGAGAGACCAGTGAGATGGGGCATTGACAGCAGCACCGTTAGGCAGGAGGCCAGCTGACTATGCCTCGGACAAGGCCTAGAGGTCTCATAAAGGAACACATATGTCTGGCTTGCAGAGTATAAACAACAGGGTAATTACTGAGCCACTGGTGGAAAATTTCAGGATAAAAATGAGAGCATCTGGGATGCACAAGTTCTCTGTAAATGCCTGGCTTGTGTTTGAACGATCTGTCTCTCTAACATCGTGAGCACCAACTAGCCATAAAAAGCCCATCTCTGTCAGTAGCAGTGTTCACTCAGCTGTTGGTCAACAATATAAACAAGCTTGTTTGGATCCTGTCTTCCAAGGCTTTAATTGGGTTCCAGTACTTAAAACATTTTGCATATGAATGCAATAGCCCTTTGACTGGAGAAATATCTTGCTTGTGATCTCTTCTGAGTCAGGAGCTGCTTTATTTGCTCAGCAGAACTTGCTGCTGTTTCACTTACAAATAAGAAGTTGCACTTCAATCACTTTTGCAGAATCCCAAGTTCGTTGTATGTCAGTCTGTTCCCTATCTTTGGTGAGGAGAGATGAGGAGAGATGAGTAAAGAAGAGAATGAGGTAGAATGGAGAGAAAAGGCAAGGAAATGTTGATTCATTTTTCTTTTTAAGCACAAAAGCTAATATGTAGGTGTCTGGGTTTTTTTTTTAACCATATCATCTTATTTTTGAATCTTACAGAACCTTGAAATCTTGTCTAAAAGTAAGACATAGATCAGTTTCCTTTAGAATAGTAGCTAAGTAGCACTTTTCCGTTTTCCTTTATCTTTAAGGTGGAGGTTCTGAAAATACTCATGTTTTTGAACCCTCTTCAGGCGACTGTTTATGAACCATCACTCAGTATGTTCTAAACATCCATGAGATACTAACCTTTACAGAGGTTCCATTTTCTATCTCATACAAATTTAGACAACTATTTTCTTAAAGGTTTTTGAAGGTGGTTGTGGGCTCAGGGATGCTAGAAGGCATGTGTCAGGAAATGGTGAAAAGTTGATCATGAGAAATATTCCTTTTGAAATATACATATAAACCAGAGATTGAGCAATCAGGATATGCCTCTGGTCTTCCAATGTGTGACTTTGCCCTTATCCCACCTCCTACTTCTCAAAAAGAATTATTGATAGAATAATTGATAGAATTGGCATGAGAAGAGAGCTAAAAATGTTTTGCATCATCCTGAAATACCACAAAGTCATGAAGTAATAACCGCTACATCTACCAGAATGACATGTTTTTTGCACTTTACTCTCAATGAGCTGCACAGCATAATGAAAAGCTTTCCTATTCCCATTCTCTTTAAGCTCAAAGAACATTGAGGCCCACTTCTTACCAGAGTCTGGGGAACTTTCTGTTTCCCTCTTATATAAGTACAGGAAAACCCAAATCCTTGCTGAGACCAGGACAGCATTGACTGTTAATAACCTTGACAATGTTATTTTTCTTAGAGAGAAAGGAGACCTGATGACTTCTTTGTTCAATTGCCTGGTGCACACCGTGAGTGTCATTGGTAGGGAATTGTCCAGGAGGCATTCAGTATGTAAATGCTCTAATTAGATCAATGTAAAAGAGCAGTCGTACATTCTGTTAGAGCAGTGTGTCTGGTTCGATTAATAAAACCTCCCGAAGGCATGCGCTACTAGTTTTCTCAATTAGTTTGTCCCAGATCATTTCATCCTAGGGTGGGAAGGGGAGAGAGGGTGGCATGAGAGGGTGAAGGGAGGGGGCAAACTTACAGGTACTTTTTGCAGTTTGGAGAGTTGCCCAAAGTTGTTCTTTATCCACTCTATTGTTTTTCTGGGGAAACATAATTCTAGTATAGTATTTGTAAAGCCAAAAAGTTAAAACAAAACTTTCTCCCCTCCTTTCCCTCAAGAATACTGTCACCAGCACAACTACGTTCCTGGTCTTTTCCCCCCTCTCCTTCTGCTTCTGGGCTCCTTTTCGCTTTGTAGAGAAATCACCACTATGAAGAAACCCTAAGAAGTTGCCAACACCCATCTGCTGAGTTATGATTTTCTCCCTTTCTCTTTCTCAAAGCTTCAGCCCATCCCAGAGCCTTGGAAATGCCAAGCCAGCAGTTAGAATACAAAACAAAGCCACACAATTTGTGATGATTAGGAAGCTGCAATCCTTTTCCCTTACCTGTGGTCTCGACGTTATTAGTTTGTTAAGCTGTTTAAGCTGTTTATTTAAAAAGGATCTGTGGCTTTTAAAAGAGAGAGATGTACAAGAACTATTTTTTTAACACCCTGGGACTCTGGAAATTAGAGTGAACAAAACCGTAACCAAATCCTAGCAGGGAATACAAGTACTCAGTGTTTGACTGATGTTTCTACTGCGCCCCCTCTCGCCTCAGTTTTCCCATCAGTTATCATCTCTGTTTGGACGTAAGCACAATATCCAAACTCCTCCCTTTTGTCCACTCATTCAACAGCTAAAAAGCCTTGGGGACTCTGAAGATAGAGGGGAGTCTGAGCAGGGCATGACATCAGAAAGCACAGTAGCAGAGGGCTAGTATGTGCCTCTACAGAGTCCGGTCTGTCCTAGGTTACCTAGCTAACTATCCTATGAGGAAACCCAGAGAATTTGCTTGACAAGATGTTCTGCCTCTCTTCAATTGTTCCTTTTCCAACCTCTGAAAGGCTTAGACGAAGTGACTTCAAAAGACACCCTAGAATGAGAACGAAAAGTGAGCAGCCACCCGACTTTCCTACCTTGCTACTGCTGGCTTGCTGTCATGACTTCCCATTGATGGGACTCACATCTCTGAACTGAATATGGCATTAGCTGCCTGGTGTAGTTTACAAGCTTGTGATTCAAGTGCAGTAACGAATCCACATGTCTTACATACATTTTATTACCTTGTATTATCTCCTTGTTTTGTGCAGAAGTCCCAATTGCAGTTTGAGCCATCCCAGAATGGACTCATCAAGGAAAGTGACCAATGAATATGTTATCACTGTCCATAGCAGCCTTCTATAACAGAGAAGTAGCTTTGTTCATATATTTAAGCAAATATATATGCAAACAGTATGTAAAAATAAAAATGTAAGCATATTTAATATGTTATAAAAATAGCATTTATTTATGTATAGTGTATAGTATATATTTATATTTTATATATCTGAAGAAATAGGTTAAAAAGGAAAAATTTTTGGTTATGAAGTAGGGCTAAAATAACTTTTTTGGGGGGCCTGGAACTCTCAGTGACAAAGATATCTATGTAGTGACAGCAGTGTTACAATAAAAATTTATGTATATGACAGCTCTGTCCTCAGCAACAGAAGTAGAAATCAGATCCTATTACAGATGGTTGTGAGCCACCAAGTGGTGGTTGGACTTGAACTCAGGACCTCTGGAGGTGCTCTTCAGGGCTCTTAAACATTGAGCCATCTCTCCAGCCCCACAATAAAAATTTGAAGAAAGATATTATAGCTAAAAGTAGTAAAGATCAATTAGCTCGCAAGTGTACCAGCATGATTCATTTAAATTGTGGAATTTCTGATATTTGATTCCTCCAATGTGACACTCATATTTCCGCTGGTCTACAAGCCAGAGGCAGGTAACAGAATAAACCACAGTGACGACTTGAATGTATGTTTGAGAATTATCGGGTATGTTTAGAGAAAGGAAAGGGAATATAGATTTCTCCAAAGGGCATATTAAAATATCTACAGCTTGTGAATTTCATTATTTCCTCGCTTTAAATGGCTGAGTAATATTCCATTGTATAAATGTACCACAATTTTTGTATGACAGGCTCTCTGGTCATCTTTCCCTGGTGCAGCCTTGCCAGACCACAGAGGAAGACAATGCAGCCGGTCCTGATGAGATCTGATAGGCTAGGGTCAGATGGAAGGGGAGGAGGACCTCCACTATCAGTGGACTTGGAGAGGGGCATGGGAGGAGAAGAGGAAGGGAGGGCGGGATTGGGAAAAGAGGAAGGAGGGGCCAGAGAATTTGGGATACAGAGTGAATACATTTCAATAAATGATAATAATAATAAAAATACATAAAGTCACAATGAATAAAAGAAGGTACTAAAAAGGTCTTAAGAAGATTCTGATTTCTAAGGTATGCAGCCCCAACTGTCCAGCCATTCTTGAATAGCATTGTAAGCCTTGTACGCATTCTCTACATGCTCTAGAGAAAAACAACTTTTCCTGCTCATTGATATGTGATGCTTAATATTACACCTTACATTAGGTAAGCCCTTGGGAAAGATTTTTGATATCGTTGATTAATAAATCTATTGAAAGTGGTAAAAAAAATGTACAGCTTCTGTTGTGAATGGTTTTCTAATTGTGTGGAAGTTTATTCTTTTTTATTAAATTTTTATTTTTTACATTAATTACATTTTGTTCCTTTTGTATCCCATTTGTAGCCCCCTCCCTCATTCCTTCCCAATCCCACCCTCCCTCCCTCATCCTCTCTCATGGCACTCTCCAAGTCCACTTATAGGGGAGGTCCTCCTCCCCTTCCATCTGACCCTATCTTATCAGGTGTCATCAGGACTGGCTGCACTGTCTTCTTCTGTGGCCTGGTAAGGCTGCTTCCCTCTGGGGAGGGGGGTGTGGAGTTTATTAAGATGTAGTAGTTTCTGGGTCTGGTTAATTTTGGTGCGTGAATTCTTATTCAAAAGTGTTTTTTTTAATAATTAAGGTCATAACAATAAAATAATAAAAAGGTAGCTATGGACCCAGGGTGTAGTAAATGCAGGATGATTGTAAAGCATTTCTAGTATCTGGGGAAACTGGGATGCAGTGGGTTCTAGTCTCTGCTGTTCCTCTTGCCTATCTTTCCACTGGCTCATGGATGCTCATCTTTCATGTTCTGGCTTTTTGAAACCTTTGCTATTCTAACTGAATTATTGCTGTCTTCTCTTATGTGATTTTGTAGTGCTCTTTAGTTTCCGTCATACTAGTATACTGAAGAATTCTCTCTCTCTCTCTCTCTCTCTCTCTCTCTCTCTCTCTCTCTCTCTCTCTCTCTCTCTCTCTCTCTCTCTCTCTCTCAGTGTATGCATGTATGTGTGTGTAAATTTCCACCCCATCACCCTCTCTGAATTCTGGAACTCTATAGATGGGAACTCTGTTCATCTTTCTCATGGCTCTCTTTCTAGCCATAAGTTTCAAAATGTCAAGGAGTTTGAGGATAGTTACTAAAGACAATTTGCTGACTCTAAGAATGGATGGCAGAGAAGCAAGAAAGAACGGGCTTTAGAGACTATGCAAAAACACTACTAATTATATTCATTTGTGTGACTGACTTACCATTTGAACCACAGGAAATGGAAGCAGTATGATAGCTACAAGCAGAGAGGCAACTGAAAACTGATAGAGTTTGAAGAATTTGACACAGACCTCTAATTTTAAAACATTGGAATGCAACAGAGAGAGAGAGAGAGAGAGAGAGAGAGAGAGAGAGAGAGAGAGAGAGAGAGAGAGAGAGAGAGAGAGAGAGAGAAAGAGAATTATGATATTAATATAATGCTTTTAAGAAATTAGGAGGCTGTTCTCTCTCCTGAAGGTGGTTCCTTTTTTTTTTTTTTTTCATTGTGTTGTTTGATCTGGTGAACATGACAAGGGAAGCACCTGGGAGATGCTGTTACCTCAAAGAGTCAAGTTCTTGAAGGAACAAAAATGTGGAGCAAGATGCTAAATCAAGGTTAAATGTAAAAGAGGAAGTTTTATCAGTGAGTGTGGCTTCTAAGGTCAAAAGGCAGGCACTGAGGAGGAGCTAAAAGTAGCATGGGAAGAATATAGGATGACAAGTGAGCATTCAGGAGGAGTGCAGAGAGAACGAGTAACTTCGGAGAGCTGGATAAGAAGTTTGGATCTAATGTGTTAGATGTGGATGGTGTTCCATAGGAAGTCCCTGAAGAAAAAGGTTGGATAGAGCAGAGGAGAAATATTTGCTGGGGAGAAAGTTGAATGCTTTACCCCAAACGTATGAGGCTCCCTAAAATTTCTACATTGAAATCTAATCCCAGGATGGTAATACTTAGAGATGGGGTCTCTGTGAGCCACCCATTTAGTTCATGCTGGCAGAGCCCTAATGGATGAGACTAGCACCCTTAAATGAAGAAGCCAGGAAAGTGCCTTGCTCTTTTCTCTGCCTTGTGAGTATACAAAGAGAAGCTGGCAGTTAGTAACCTGGAAGAGGGCCATGGATCAGACCACGAGAGCACCAACCATGCTGGCACCAGATTTTGGACTTCCAGCCTTCAATACCATGAGAAATGAATGCCTGTTGTATGAGCCACATAGTCTAGGGTGATTTGTTATAGCAAACCAAACTAAGACAGTGAATAATAGACTGTTCCTTAAAGTCTCTGCTGGTTAGCAGACCCAGATTGCCGAGAAGATGGCTAGCCTGCCAGTATTTCTACACGCCATTCTTCCAGCTAATTTAAGAAAGGTTGGGGTGAGGTCCCTTCCCTAAAGCTTAGGCTCAGACTAGGAGCACAAGGAAATTTCTCTCTAATTATTCAAGTAGTTTAATGATATGCTTTAACAGTTATTTTGCTGCATGGCAATTAGATTCAAATGGTAAGTCAGTCACACAAATGAATATAATTAGTAGTGTTTTTGCATAGTTAAATCAAGCATTTAGACGCCTGTTAGGGGAATGGTGGTCCAGAGAGAAGGAACATTTGTGGCTTCTAGCACTTCTCTGGATAAAGAGAAAGATTATAGGTAGCTCAGAAATCCCCTCATGGATGTGATTAGGACAAGGCTGCCAACGAGATCACCATATGATTCTATTTTGGGCTTATATTTATCTAGATGCCCATTCCAGGTACAAAGGAAGGGGAAAAGTGGCAAAGGAGATGGGTGAGTGGGTACACATCTTTATGCAAGAGAATCTTAAAGTTTTCTGAATTTGGGAAAAATATCTTACCATCTCTTGCCTGAGGTAATTTTAAAATTAGTAATATGTTTTATAATCTTTATATATTTCAAGCAGAGAAAGAGATTAGGATGAGGAATATGAGTCATCATGAACTTGGTGAGATTTTAACATATGGTGTAGTTGCTTCAGAGTTTCCTAAAAGTAAAATAATGGCACATCTTGATACAGAAGAAGTGATTTTTTTTTCTGCCGTTCATCTGCCTCCCCCTCCAGAGGAACTGATGTAGCAGAGTAGGCATATATCCATTTTAGATGTGTTTCTGTACTTTTATTGCATGCATATTTTCTAAAATGCACATATATACTTTCTAAAATAATTGTAACATGGCTATACTTTCAAATGTCAAATAAATGACATATTGTTTGTCTTTAATGAGACTGACGGGATCTCTCCAAATTATGGCACGATGGGACTTTGGTCCTGGGTGATGACTAATCTTGGTTATCAACTTGACACACCTGGGAAGAGGGAAATCTCAGATGAAAAATTGCCTCCATCATATTGGCTTGTGGATATATCTGTGAGGCATTTTCTTAGTTGCTAATTGACATTAGATGGCCTAATCTGCTATGGGTTGAATCAGCCCTGGGCTGTATAAGAAAGGTAACTGAACATGAGTCTGGGAGAAAGCTAGTGAGCAAACGTTCCTTCATGTTTTCTGTATCATTTACTACTTGAGTTTCTGTCCTGACTTCCCTCAGTGATGGACTGCAAACTACAAGATGGAATAAACCCTTTTCTTCCCCCAAGTTGTTTCTGGTCAGTATTTTATCACAACAGAAATCAAACTAGGACGACCTCAGAACATGTATCTTACAGGTAAACAATTCTGCAGGCAACTATGCCAAAACTGTGTAAATAGTTCAGAGACATCAAAGCCTGAGGAGCCTCATAATTACAAAGAGATCCAGCTATCTCCACATGGCTATCCCAATTTTCATTTCCATATATATTGTACATAAATTCCTTGTTTTTTTTACATCCCGACCAACATTTGATATCTTTTGTCTTTTAAATACTAGCCAGTTTAAAGTGCGAGGTGAGACAGTGATCTTACTATGTATTTCTTAGATAATAAACAGTGATGATCATTTATTTTAAGTTTACTTGCTAGCACTTGGATTTGCTTTTTAGAATAAATATCTAAAGTTGTTTGTCATTCTTTAATCACATTTGCTTTTCTTGTGTCCCTTGCGTATTCTCGATATTAGTTCTTTTCCGTGTGCATAGCTTTCATACTTTCCCAATCATATATATTTTCTCCTATTTTATAGACATGGCATTACTTCTGTTTAGCTTGTTATTTAAAGTGATAGCATGGTTGCAATCAAGCTGCCTTCAGCCGTCTTTTGGTGACTTCTTTGCCATGCAAAGCTTTGTAATTTGATATGCCCTCTTTCTTTGTTTTTGATCTTCTTTCCATGTTTTGGTATCCTATCCGAACAGCCTTACTTATACTACTATGGAAGAATTTTCTGTTGTTTTCTTTTAGTAATCCTACAGTTTCAAGTCTTATGCTTAATTTTGGGGTTGCATTGAGTTTTATATCTGGTATGAGACTAGGATCTATTTTACTTTTAGAATGTGAATCTCTACTTTCCCCAGCATATTTTATTAAAGATACTGTACTTTTTCCTGGATATGTTTTTGGCTTTTTCATTGGAATCTAATTGACCTTAAACGCTTGGGCTTATTTTGGGATCTCTGTCCTGGCCATTTGGCATGAGTGTTTCTGTCACAGTACGACCAGAAGAGGCTTGTAGTAGGTTTTGTTTTTGTTGTTGATTTTTGTTTTCTGAGACAGGATTTCTCTGTGTAGCCTTGGCTGTCCTTGACTCACTTTGTAGACCAGGCTGGCCTTTCACTCACAGCGATCCTCCTGCCTCTGTCTCCCTGAGTGCTGAGATTAAAGGCATATTGAGATTAAAGATTATTATGTCCTGTATATACCTCTGGCTTTGTTGTTTGTTTGATTAAGATGAAAGAATTATTATAAGATTATTTATGGTATGACATGATTTTTAGAAGTTCCTTCTTTTCTAGTTCCTATGAAAAATGACCTGATAGACTAGGATCAGAGGGAAGGGGAGGAGGACCTCCCTTATCAGTGGACTGGAGAGGGATATGGGTGGGGAAGAGGGAGGGTGGGATTGGGAGGTGAGGAGGGAGGTAGGTACAGGAGGGATACAAAGTGAATAAACTGTAATTAATAAAAATAAAAATAATTAAATAAAAAAGAAAAATGACATTGGAGTTTTTTCCTATATCCATTCTTTTATTTATTTATTTTTATTAATTACAGTTTATTCACTTTGTATCCCAGCTGTAGCCCCCTCCCACATCCCCTCCCAATCCCATCCTCCTTCCCTCTTCTTCTCCTATGCCCCTTCCTCAGTCCAATGATAGGGTAGGTCCTCCTCCCCTTCCAACTGACCCTAGTGTATCAAGTCTCATAAGGACTGGCTTCGTGGTCTTTCTCTGTGGACTGGTAAGGCTGCTCCTCGCTCAGGTGGAGGTGATCAAAGAGCCAGCCCATGAGTTCATGTCAGAGACACAGAGATTATATTGAAACTATAGATGATTTGGAGGTATTATGGAATTTTTCTAATACTAATCCTTTTAAATCATAAATATAGAGTGTATTTATTTATTTGAGCCTTTTTCAATTTCTTTCATCAATATTTTTCTATTTTATTGTTTACCTCCTTGATTAATACATTCCAAAGTATTTTATTCCTACCTATTTTTAGACTGGATTATTGTTGGGAGTTAGTCCACTTGTTATGTATTCTAATGCTAATTACTGGTCCCAAGATCTGGTTACCAGCATATTCTCACACATACCTGTCTTTGTTGTGGAAACCTTGCTCTACCTAATTTAAAGTTGATTTGTTAATAAATCAACAGGCTGACAGCCTGACTGAGCAGAAGAGAGATAGCGAGATCTAAGGTTCTCAGACTTGGGGTCTCCAGAGACCACAAGGCCAGAGGGAGAGGATGGACAGAAGAAAGAAGATGTACTAGGAAGAGAGGAAGCCACAGAGAAGGAAGTCGCCCTGGGGCAGTAAGGACAGAGAGCCATAAAGACAGACTGAGTGAACAGAAGTGAACCAGGCAGGAACTCTTATGGCAAATAGCTTGGGGTGTTTAATTGAGAAGTCCTAAAACTTTCATAGTTCCAAAAGGTTTCTGTCTCAATTATTTGCGAACTAGCTGGGGTAGAGCAAATCTTAGAGTTTAATATTTTTCTGCAACAGATTATTTTGATGGTTACCTTTAATCATCAAGTTGTTATGACTTTGAATAACATAGGAAGAGAGTCTCATTGGGTCATTATTTACATTGAGTTATCCCTTTGGTATATCGGTGGGTGTTTTCTTAATTAAGTTCATTCCTGTGAGAAGGCTCAGTCCACTGTTGGCAGAATTATTCCCTAAACAGGCTCCTGGATGATATAATAGCAAAGACATTTAAATGAGCACAAGCAAGAAAACAATTGGGCACCCATGAATACATTTCTCTCTGCTCTTGGCTGTGAGTGCAATGTGAAACACTATTTTAATTTCCTGTTGTTTTCACTTGCCTGAGAAGGACTCTAACCTGTAATTGTAAGCTAATGGCAAGATATTTTAGTCACAGTTACAGAACTAAAACTAGGGCAATTATTTTCCTTCTTTCTTTTTGCAGATAACTCATTGTTAGTGAATACAAGTATACCACTGACTTTCATACAATTTGTATCTTGTAGATTTAAAAATTGTTAGTTTACCTCTTTATAGTGGAATTCCTGTCTCTCTATAAGAACCTGCAGCTTGCAAACAGAGGTAACATGCTTTTTCCCTTTCTGATTTGAATATTTTGATTTCTTTATTTTGTACAGTTCTCCATCTGGGTCATGGAGTGATCATGACTAACAGCATGATTTTTCTTGTGGTGATGTAAAGAAACATCTATTCATATCAGATTGTCTACTAGTGACAAAGACCAAAGAAACAATTTCTCCAAAGTCTAGTTCAGTGAAAAAGTGAGTTTATAGCATTTACTTACAGGAACTTGCATGAGACATTACTTGCAGGAAAACTAGTGATTCCACGGCAGTGTCATCACTGAAAAGCCATCACTGATGACTCGTGAAAGCTTCCTTCCTACACTGACAGCTCATGAAAGCTGCATCCCTAGAGCTCATTGCACAACTTACAGGCATCTCAACCTGTGTCTTCTCTCCTTAGTAACTCTTACTCATGATATAGCCTTGGTGAAGACTTAGGATTCTAATAACTTTCTGAGCTTTCCCAAGCCTTGTAAATTTCGTGATCTCTATCCCTATAGCCCAGAAATATTTCAGTTATAAGACATGCCTACATAATACTGTGATTGACATTTCTAATTTTTTAAAATGTGTTAATATCTCTGACCATATTCAGGTGGTCAATTCAAGAACTTTGACCTTAGGGTCTGCATTATAGAACCACTGTTATACCAACTGTAGTTACTTACTTCCTAGAAGTAGGGTTTAAGACAGAGATTCAGGTGCATAGTGCTTATGTTCTTAAGAGAAAGGGATTAGGAATAGGGTAGGGCAGTAGAAGCCACTTTTATTAGGATGAAGCCTCAAATGGAACCCAGTACTCACTTCTTCCAGAGAAAGCTGTGTGGGGCATAGACTGAATCACCAAGTTTCTCTCTCAAGCAAGCCCAAACCCTCTTCCTACTCCTCAGGAAGACATTGGCTATTATCTTTTCCTAGGAGTGAGAATGAATGAAGCACAGTTCCTCATGTTTGGCTGTTCTTCCTTGACTGAATGGTTAGCCCAGAAGAGTCTTTAACTTTATGCCACTAGCCAATACTAGATAAATACACCAATCCTGGACAAGAAGATATGGCTCAGGCATGATAATTCACTCCAATACGCATACTCTCAGGGACAGACATAGAAAAATGTTTCAAGGACTGTGACCAAATGGATTCAGATATGCCTTAAATTAAATTTAAAAGATACTTCATCTTCTGGGTGGGCACAATCCACGGCACCATAACCTGATGTTTCTTCTAAGTGCTGCTTTAGACATTTGTAGGATTTGTAGTTATTAATTTGTAAAACTCTCCTTTAAAAAAATCACTGTATTTCTATCAGTTGTTTCTACAGCTCTTCAAAGACAGTTTGAATATATCCAGCTCTGAACGTATAGAGAAGGGAAGTGAATACCACCCAGCTGCCATCTGCTCAGTCCACATGTCCACATGGAGCCTGCACGCTCACACTCTGGGTAGATAAGCTCCCTGTTCTCCTGCAGTGTCAGGTCCAGGGTGTTCAGGCTTGTCATACTCACAAAGATGTACACTTTTCAGGAGCCACTGGGGGTCTGACAAGTTGGGGCTCTCGGAGCTTGTTAATTGCAGAAAGTCCTTTATCTGAGGTAGCAGCTCAATAAGTATCTATGTTTCTCTGACTTCGCCATCCAAATGCCTTAAAATAAAAGAAGTCTCACGTTCTTGTTATTCCAAATTCCTCCCCTTCCAAAAGCACTCGAGCTCTTCAGGATTAAGGGCATACAATGATGAAAATCTGCTTCGATCATTTCTACAGCATTCCACGAACTTAAACTGCACAGTTCACAGAACAATGGCACTTTGCATGCAGAATACCATCCTCAGTTTTTGACTCTAATAAATTAGTGAAACCTTTTCCTTCCCCCCGCCCCCATTTCTTGTGTCTGGTGGAGGTAAGTGAACTTAGCTTTCCTGTATAAATCCTGTGTCTCAGATTTTTTACCGATAGACTGTTAGGTCTCATTAATTTTTGAATTAGCTACTCAGATAAAACTTCTTTTTTGTCCTCCCGTTTCTTCCCCTTCCATTTGTTCTTATGCCCTTCCATCTTTCCCTTCCTCTCTTCCTTCTCTTCTTCGATCCTTCTCCCTTTCCTCTCGCCCTGCTTTGCAAATCTCCTAAGAACTGGACTGATTTGGGGCCATAAGACTCAGTTTTACTTTGGTTGAGTAAATGAAAGTTTTGGGAACTGAAGGAGATGCTATAACATTCATGTTATATACAGTGAATTACATGCAGACAATTGGGAAATAAAAGATTAAATTTCTTCTTTCGGACTGCCACACCAGGAACTTAGAGGACAAAGCAGGTTGTTTCTTTAACAATGTGACCACACTAGAATGCATTGTTGTTTCAGTGCAGTGATTTGGTTTATAAGAAGAGGCCGAAGATACAGGAAAAGGGGATATCAGAGATATCTAATAAAATTAGATAGTGAGGGGTCCAGAACTCATGCCCAGAGGATTAGTCATTGTTATCAGAAGACACACTTTATTTGGTATAAAAGGGGGCATATGAGTTGTCAAAGTAACTTCAGATTTATATCTGAGGTAACAATTTTCTTTTTTAATTTTAATTTTTGTTTTCACAATTTATTTATTATATATCCAAGTTGAAGCCCTCTCCCCCAACTCCCAGATTTCCCCCCCACCCCATCTTCCCTTCATCCTCTTCCCCTAGTCCACTGAAAGGGACTATTGCCATCGGCCTATAGCTTGTTAAGTCTCGTCAGACTGCTTGGATCATCTTCCTCCCTGGCCTGGAAAGGCTGCATCATCAGGGGTGAGTGAGCAGAGAGAAGTCAACTGAATTCATGATAGAGGTGGCCCCTGATCCTCTCCTCAGAGATCCACACGGGGACTGAGCTGCCAGGTGGCCATATCTGAGCATGCATGCAGAGGTAATGATTTTCTGATCCTTGGTATTGAACAAAGCCAGTTGTAGAAGTTTCTTAGGAGTTCTGGCAGCCAAACATTGTACCAAGCCTTAGATTTTCCTCTAAGTGCTCTACCTGTTACCCTTCATCACTTCCCACTAACAGGCAGATCTGCCACGTCTATGTGGTCTCCAGAGGTTCAGCTGTTCAGTCTCAGTATTTTTTGAACTTTCTTAAAGCTCAGAGCAGCTGGTCTAAATTTCTAGGGCAGAATAAACAAGGCTGTTCTTTTTGTCCACCTATTGGATGTAGAAAACAGTATTTCTCTGTGGTCTATCTATATCTTTTCAACATTTAAATTCCTTTGTACCTTGGTGTGACTCTAACCAAGCAAGCAAAAGACCTGTTTGAATAAAACTTCAAGTCTCTGAAGAAAGAAATTGAAGATATCAGAAGATGGAAAGATCTCTCTTGTTCATGGATCAGTAGGATTAACATACTGAAAATGATCATCCTGTAAAAAGCAATCTACAGATTCAATGCAATTCTCATCAAAATACCGACACAATTATTTACAGACCTTGAAAGAACAATTCTCAACTTCACATGGAAAAACAAAAAACCCAGAATTTCTTTAAAAATCCAGTATAACAATAGGTTGTCTGGAGGTATCTCCATTCCTGATCTCAAGCTTTACTACAGAGAAAAAGTAATAAAAACTGCATGGTTGGATTACTTGATTTGTTGCTGTTTAACTTCTTGAGTTCTTTATATATTCTGGATATTAGCACTATATCAGATGTAGGATTGGTGAAGATCTTTTCCCAGCCCATAGGCTGTCGTTTTGTTCTCATGACAGTGTCCTTTGCTTACAGAAGGTTTTCAGCTTTATGAGGTCCCATTTATTGATGGTTGCTCTTAGAGCCTGTGCTGTTGGTGTTCTGTTCAGGAAGCTGTCTCCTGTACCAATGAGTTCAAGTTTCTTCCCCACTCTTTCTTCTAGCAGGTTTAGTGTGTCTGGTTTTATATTGAATTAAAAATGGGGTACAGAGCTAAACAGAATTCTCAATAGAGGAATATCGAATGGCAGAGAAACATTTAAAGACATGCTTAACATCCTTAGTCATCAGGGAAATGCAAATCAAAATGATTCTGAGATTTCACCTTACACCCATCAAATGGCTAAGATCAAACACTCAAGTGACAACACATGCTGGAGAGGATGTGGAGAAAGGGGAGGTTCCCTCCTTCATTTCTGGTGGCAATATAAACTTGTGCAACCACTTTGGAAATCAATATGGCATTTTCTCAGACAATTAGGAATAATGCTTCCTCAAGATCCAGCTATACCACTCCTAGGCATATATCCAAAGGATGCTCAAGTACACAACAAGGAAATTTGCTCAATATGTTCATAGTAGCTTTGTAATTAGTTTGTAATATCCAGAAGTTGGAAAAAACCAGATGTACCTAAATGGAGGAATGGATACAGAAATTGTGGTAAATTTACACAATGGAATACTACTCAGCAATTAAAAACAAGGAAATAATGAAATTTGCAGGCAAATGGTGGGAACTGGAAAAGATCATCCTGAGTGAGGTATCCCAGAAGCAGAGAGACACACATGGTATATACTCATTTATAAGTGGATATTAGGCATATAACATAGGATAATCATACTAAAATCTGTACACCTAAAGAAGCTGAGTAAGAAGGAGGACCCTAGGTAAGATGATCAATCTTCAATCCAGAAAGGCAAACAGACATTGAAAGAGGGGAAAAACAAGGAACAGAACAGAAGCCTACCACAGAGGGCCTCTGAAAGACTCTACCCAGCAGGGTATCAAAGCAGATGCTGAGACTCATAGACAAACTTTGGGAAGAGTGCAGGGAATCTCATGAAAGAAGGGGGAGATAGGAAGACTGGGAGGGGACAGGAGCTTCACAAGGAGAGCAACAGAACTAAGAAATCTGGGCCTAGGGAGTCTTTTCTGAGACTGATACTCCAATCAAGGACCATGGAGATAACCTAGAACCCCTGCACAGATGTAGCCCATGGCAGCTCAGTGTCCAAGTGAGTACCCTAGTAAGGGAAACAGGGACTGTCTCTGAAATGATCTCTTAGATCACCTCTCCCTAAGGGGGGAGCAGCCTTACCAGGCCACAGAGGAAGATGATGCAGCCAGTCCTGATGAGACCTGATAAGCTAGGGTCAGTGGGAATGGGAGGAGGATCTTCCCTGTCAGTGGACCTGGGGAGGGGCAGGGAAAGAAATGAGGGAGGGAAGGTGAGATTGGGAGGGAATGAAGGGGGGAATCATAACTGGGATAGAAAGTGAAAAAACTCTAAATAATAAAAAAATAAAATACACAAAAATGTCTTTGTATACAGAGGTAAAGAAATAAATAAATACCACCTCTGGTATCTCTATAATAAAAGAGGTTATTCTAGAAATGATTGGACCTAAAAACATTCTTTATACTTTTGAAGAGACCAGTAGACATTAAAGGGCAGAAAACTAGATCAGAATTACTACTTGTAAGCAGTTTGTAAATTCTGGCATCACCTTAGCAGTAAGTGTTAAACATTATTAAATATAATATAATTTGTGGATCATTGTTCTTTATCCTTGGAAAGATATAGCAAGGTCTTCACACTTCAGGGAATTCAAGAGCTAGTGATTGCAGATGCTGGCAAACTGAAGCTGATATGACATTTTATTGTAATATCTGCCTCTTTAACTCCATCTCCTACTTTTTCTTTTATTGCTTCCAGAAGAGGCACATGCATATGTTCAAAACCGCATCTTCAAAATACCAGTGCTAAGTCTCTTCTGTATCTATTGATGGCTGTAGTATAAGAAGAAGACTTTGGGGTCAAGTATTTTAATATGTGAATAAAACTTTCATCAAACCCTAACAAATTATAACTCCCTGTACTTGGCTTTATGATGAAAGAGGGCAACTGCAGGCCAAGATACCATCTTAGATTTAGATGGGAAAATAAAAACCCAAACCTGCTTGCATAGCTTTCTTGTTCTCTCTGTTCTCTTTAAATTAGCCTACAAATCAGTTGTATTCCTGGCCTGGCCCCTTATTAACAAAGAAATCATCCCATTGTCTGTGCAAGGCTTTTAAATCTCTGCTTTAGAGCTAATTTTTAAAGCCACCTCCATGAATTCAGGCAGACAACAGTATTTTTCTAATGTGGTTGTTGGTATAATGTTCTTATGGAATGTATACAATTTACCCTTGTTAATTCAAATGCCTAATTCTCTACCTCACTATCTTGTTTCAATCCAGACATTGAATTGTGATGCTTATTCTAAGCATCACCTGTCTCAAGTTTGTGTAAACATGCCACCAGGTGTTCTCTGTAATTTCAATAAAATGACCAGCCAATGCTGAACAATGGAGAGGATAGGTTGGGGTATCCTGGTCTGGAGGGGAGGAGAAAGGAAGCAAGTTGGAGGAGTCAGAGAGGAGAGTTCAGCAGGAGAGGACTTGGAACCATGAGGAAAGATGTACTGGACCTAAGATATGACTAAAACCAAGTATAATGTGTAAAATATGAATGGGAGGAAGCTATGTGGGCTTGGAGGTTTAGGATGGAGTAATCATTGCCCGGCATTTTGCTCTAGGTTAACTAAATACATCCTGGTTTCTGTGTGGTGATTTGGGTATATAGCTGGTTTAGGAATAACTGCTGTTTAACTAAAAGATAAATCAATAGTAAATATTAATAATCAACAGCAGATGGTCATGTATACATGTTCAGTGTCACTCACCTGAAAAGGTTAAGAAAAGAAGTATTTTAGACTGCCCTTTCCCACTTGAAGTACTTGAATGTATCTTCAACGTAAGATCCAAGTCCAAAACTCAAAACTGTTTTCTTCCCCTATTTATCCTTTTCACGTAGCTTAGAGCTTATTTATTTATTTATCTATCTATCTATCTATCTATCTATCTATTTATTTATTTATTTATTTATTTATTTATTTATTTATTTATTTATTTATTATGTCTCTGTTCTGACTATAACTTACGAAATCAGGTTGGAAGTTTTCTCCTCATAGCATGACAGGGCCCCAAAAGTTCCAGGTTTGGGTAATTTTCCTGAGTAATGCTCCACCTGAGCTTGTGTGTGTGTCTGTAGCCCAGTCACTGTTTTTGTCTTCCCATGTGGTAGTGATATTTTGCCTTACAAGAATGGGTCTGTGTTCATTCTTGAATCTGGGTGGTTCTGTAATACCAGAAGTGAAACTGTGTGACTGTTGGGGCTTGGTTAGTAAACTGTATTTGGCTTTCACCTGGTCTTTCTTTTGAGATGATTGTCATTCCGTTTACCCACTGTGCTGGAGAAGCCTAGTTTAGCTCAAGCAGAGTTCACATGCAGAGGACCGTAGGGACCTGTACTGCGACCATCAATCAAGAGTCAGCATCTGCTGCCAGGCTCATAAAGGAAGAGAACCTTCAGCTCACTTCGGCCCTGGGCCCTGTACCCTTCTAGACAACCCTTAGAGAAATGGTAAATGGTCCCTGACAAGTTCTTGACAAACTGATGGCTTGTGAGCAAAATAAATGTCAGCCCGTATTAAACCACTAGGTTTGGGGAAATTTTTTGTATAACAATAGTTATGGTAGCACCTTGCTACAAAAATATCCTTTCTTTTAAAATTGTTTGTTTATTTTTTTTCCTGACCTATAACTTTATTCAACAAACAAACCAACCCTCCTTTGATTTTCTATCCCCTTTCTATTCTCTCACTGAGAAATCTATTCTGAACTTCCTCTACTGGAACCTGCTTACTTGGGAAAGAAATAATTACTCCAAGGACTGATTTTCCAGACAGTCTCCTGACCTGCAAGTTGTCTCCATCAGTGTCCTGGTGAAGACGGGCTTCCTAGGGCTGGGATGCCTGCTCCTCTAATTTTCTTGCTCTCTCTCTCCTCTTTCTGTCTTTTGTATTCCAACCTTTTCCGGCCGTTCCACCTTCTGCCCAGTGTGTTTTCTCATCCCCATGATTTCTTCTCCTAGAGTTCTTTTTTAATCCTGCAAAACCCAACTTCAAATTTTTGGAAGGTGTTCTTTCCAATGCATGCACCCAGCTCACTTCCTTTCTGCATTTTTCTGTCAAAGGTCTGTTCTATGGTCAAATTTCTAATTGTGCCCCAGCAGCAGATGTAAAATACCATTTCTTTAATATCCTCCTTAAAGTCAAAATGAAAACAAACCAATTTTCAGTTCATAAACCTCTGTAAATTGTATAAGTGGATACAAGAAAAGTGATTTCGTTATGTAGACAAAGCCCAGGCTAATAAATTGGTCATTTACCAAATTGATTATCTGGTGAATTGAGGTTCTCCGGACCCGTGTTCACAGGAACATGTCAATGTGTGTCCTGCCATCTGTGTAGTCTGTATATTCCTCTTAGGGCATCCTAGATCCTTGGACTGCTATACTTCTTGTTATCTCTTCCTCTATTCCTCCTGTCTAAAATCCAGGAACACTGACAATTAGAGTTTGAGCCTCCTGACACCCACACCTTCCCACCTTCACATGCTGGTTCTTTAGTTTGCAAGACATGTTTTGCTTTTGCCCATTTGACAAGTCTTCTAAAGTTTCAGGGCTCCAGTTCACTGAGGCTGTCTTGCACATGTAGCTGGTCTCCCATTTATTACCATTGCTCTCTTAAAAACAAGCAAGCAAACAAAAACAAGCATAAGAACTAGACAAGCACACATACACACACAAAATCAAAACAACAAAATCAGAGAACACCATCAACCAAATGAGTGTGCCATCATAACTGAACTTCTCCACTGAAAAGCTAGAGTTTAAAGAGCAGTAATGCTAATTTTCATTTCTGCATGCTCACTGGGCAGCACAGATACTGGCACACAGTAGCTTGGAATAAACCTGTCTGTAAAGAATAGCATTTACCTAGAAAGAGTTGCTCCAACCATCTGCTGTTTGGAAATAATTCCTTCACAGAACCAATTTAAAATCACTCCCTCAGGCTACATAATAAAGAATCACATAAAGAGATGTCTGTATTTTGTTTAAGACTTTTACTAAAAATCACAGTTCACTTTGTGGTTGAAAGCCCTGGAATAAGTATTCACAGTACTAACCTCTCTTCCGCTAGTGGGAGGTAAACACTTGGATCTACTGGCCCAAGGCGTGCGTCTTCTTATTAAATATTTTCTCAGAAAAGGTCTGGCCCTTGCCTTTCACATCACCTACTATTTTAAATTTGATTCAGTTTCACAAAGTAAGGAGCTTGATTATGGCATTTAACACATGTATATAACATACTTGAATTGTTTTCATTTCCTTCATTACATTCTCTTATTTTTTTCCTCACTCTCCCCTTTCTGGCATACATCCCTCAAACTGTCCCTTTTTATTATCACACACCATTCCTATTATTCCATCTCAGATTCGCATATGGGAGAAAACATGATACTTGTCTGTGAGAATACATCTTTACAGTTAACGTGATGATCTATAGTTCCATCATCTTCTTGAAAACGATGCAGTGCCATTTTTTAGAGCTGAATATTTCTCTCTGTACACATCCACACCCACACACAGTTGTGTGTGTGTAGTGGATATTAGGCTGATTCCATAACTTGGCTACTGTAAATAATACAATGATAGATGCAAGTGTGCAGCCACCTCTTTACTAAGTTGACTGTTCTTGGGTTTATTCATCGTTTTTTTTTTTTTTTAGCACTCATAGCTAAATGCCTTTCTGTGTACACTTTTCTTCCCGTTTGTTTTCTGTTTGTTTTTGCTTGTTTTGTTTTGAGGAAAGGTCTCATGTATCCCAGGCTGGACTCGGGCTTGCTATATGGTTGAAGACAATCTTGAATTCATTATCCTTCTGCTGTTACTTCCTGAGCACTGGGAATACAGATGTGCTCTATCCCTCCTCTTTTATGTAGTTTTGGGGACTGAGCCCAGGCATTTATGTATGTTAAGAAAACACTCTACATTATATGTCTACTATCCACTTATAAGTGAGCATATATCATGTGTGTCTTTCTGCTTCTGGGATACCTCACTCAGGATGGTATTTTCTAGTTCCAACCATTTGCCTGCAAATTTCGTGATTTCCTTGTTTTTAATTGCTGAGTAGTATTCCATTGTGTAAGTGTACTACAAAAAAAAAAAACATACTAAAATCTGTACACCTAAAGAAGCTAAGCAATAAAGAGAACCCTGGGTAAGATGATCAATCTTCACTCAGAAAGACAAACAGGATGGACATTGGAAGAGGATAAAAATGGGGAACAGGACAGGAGCCTACCACAGAGGGCCTTTGTAAGACTCTACCCAGCTGGGTATCAAAGCAGGTGCTGAGCCAAACTTTGGGCAGAGTGCAGGGAATGTTATGAATGAAGGGGGAGATAGGAAGAACTGGAGAGGACAGGAGCTCCACAAAGAGAGCAACAGAACTAAGAAATCTGGGCCTAGGGAGTCTTTTCTGAGACTGATACTCCAACCAAGGACCATGGAAATAACCCAGAACCCCTTCACAGATGTAGCCCATGGCAAATCAGTATCCAAGTGGGTACCCTAGTAAGGGGAACAGGAGCTGTCTCTGACATGAACTCAGTGGCTGGCTCTTTGATCACCTCTCCTTTTGGGGAAAGCAGCCTTACCAGGCCACAGAGGAAGACAGTGAGGCCAGTCTTGATGAGACCTGATAGGCTGAGGTCAGATGTAAGGGAAGGAGGACCTTCCCTATCAGTGAACCTGGAGAGGAACATGGGAGGAGATGAGGGTGGGAGGGTGGGAGGGTGGGATTGGGAGGGTGAGAGGGACAGGGCTATAGCTGGGATACAAAGTGAATAAACTGTAATTAATATTAAAATAAAAATTAACAAAAAGGAGAACACTCTACTAGTTAAGCTGTACTCTCATGCTAAACGTACCCTTTTTTTTGTATATGATATAATAATGCAATAATAAAGAGTAACAATGACAGTAGCTTATACTTGCCAAATTCTTTCTGTGGATGTGAGTCTATGTTAAATGTTCTGTGCATTGCTTTTAAAACTGTTTGGTAATATTCTCCATGCTTATTTTTCTGAGAAGGGTTAGGGTTTATAGAAGTTAAAGGGCTGTGTGTTTGCAGCTGATTCTGACTTAAGAAGCTTGACTGCCCAGGCCTGCTATTTAAGCTAGTCTTTATAGTGCAAACTGCTTGGGTATACCTTCAATTCAGCCCACTGAGTTACTAAAAATGCAAGTAGGCTGGAGAAAAAAAATATTTTTGACTTTTTACTGTAATGATCGCCAGTTCTTTGTAGGGTTTCTTCTTTTCTATGGTTCCCTTTCTAAATGATGACTTCTGTGTTCATGGCATTGCTCCTGTTCCCTTAGAGATGCTATTGGCTGCCACTTTCCTCTTCAAGGTGTCTGCTTCTTACCTTGTGCCCAGTCTGTCACTCACCCCTAATCCTGTGCATCACTTTATCATTTTTTATGACGATGTATTTTTAAAATTTTTTTATGATTAGTTACATTTTATTAACTCTGTATCCCAGGTGAATCCCACTCCCTCATTCCATCCCAATCCCACCCTCCCTCCCTCGTCTACTCCCTGCCCCTTTCCAAGTACACTGATAGGGGAGGACCTCCTCCCCTTTCATCTGACCCTGGTTTATCAGGTTTCTTCAGGACTGGCTTCAAAGTCCTCCTCTGTGGCCTATGAGGCCTGCTCCTCTCTTGCTGGGTGGGGAGGTCAAAGAGCCTGCCATTGAGTTCATGTCAGAAATAGTCCCTATTTCCCTTACTACGGTACCCACTTGGACACTGAGCTACCATGGGCTACAGGCAAGCAGAGGTTCTAGGTTATATCCACCCATGGTCCTTGGTTGGAGAAACAGTGTCTTATAAGACCCCTATGCCAGACATATTTGGTCCTTGTGGAGCTCCTATCCTCTCCAGATCATATTAACTCCCCCTTTTTTCATATGACTCCCTGCCATCTGCCGAAGGTTTGATTATGAGTCTCATTTCTGCTTTGATACCCTGCTAGTTAGAGTCTTTCAGAGGCCCTCTGTGGTAGGACCCTGTCCTGTTACTTGTTTTCTCAATGACATATTTTTAATCCATTTTTTATTTTCCCATTTTCTTATGTATGTGTGGTGTATGTGATTTCCATATGCGTGTATGCATGTTTGTATGAGTGTGGGCGCCATGTGTGTGCATGTGGAGGCTGAAGCTAATGTTGGGAGTCACCTTTGATCTCTCCTTCATGTTATTGATCAAGGCAGAGTTTTCCAGCCATTCCTAGAGCCTTGCTAATACTAGTCTAGTTAGCCACTCTGTTCTGGGGAGCCTTTTGAAGTTGGAGTTACAGGTGGGCCAAGGTGGGCCCACACAGTCTCTGTGAATACAAACTCCAGTTCTCATGCTTGGGAGGCAAGTGCTTCAGCCACAGCCCCATAAATTATGCTTTAAAATTAAATCCAGGACTCTTAATCTAATTCTTATTAAAGTTAAAGTTAATCAGATTTTTAATATTACCTGTTTGCAAATGACAAATTAAGCAAAACCCTTTAATTGTTGTGTTAGTTAAAGGTACTGTTTGTACATTACTTACCTCGTGAGCTCAGCCTGACTCTAGATGCTCACCTTTCTTCCTATTTTTCCTTCGCAGTTTTGTTTGGCATCTTCAGGAAAATCTTATAAGATGATACAGACATTTGTTCCCTAGTTGTAAAGCTTTAGGTCCTGAAAAATATATAAAATGTCATATCACAAATAAATCAGTGTACAGGGCCTTTCACAATAGAATTACTTAAATGGTGTTTTCCTTAGATCATTAAAATATCAAGATTTATAAACAATTTAAAAACATATATATTAGTGAAGTGTGATACCTGAGCTAAAGTTAGACAGTGTTAAGAAAAATGTGAAAACATCCATTTTATGTGTTTTAAACAACATGCATAAATTGTTTTATGAAACCAAATCATATGTATGCATATATATGACAGAACTGAGTATGGCCTGAATTTATAACCAAATCGCTCACTGCATTTATCTGGATCAAACTGATTTATCTGGCCCAGAGTTCCATCACTCTTCAAAGAAGGCATCCCTCTTGCATTCAGAGTCTACCACTGTTCATCGAGTGACCTTGCTTCCACCTTTTGTCGATGCTAATCCTCCTCTTCTGCTCGGTGTGCTTTGTAGCCCCTTTGTGTAAATTCTGAACACACTGGCTATGCATCTTCTCTTCTCATAGGCAGAGCGTGCTTCTGCTCTCAATCATTTATGTCTATTATAAGCTTCTAATGTGTCTCTTTTGCTATAATCTCTTTTCTTCTCCATCTGCAGATCAATACTGGGATAGTAGTTTTAATAACTTCACATACAATGCCTTTCTGAGAAAGGCTTTTAGAGGTTCTACATAATCCCCCATCTCTTAAATTCCACTCTCATCTCAATCTTTCCTTCTGTTTGCACCACGGGTACTCTCCCTAACCCTAACTTCTCTGTTCAGCATTTGTCAGCTCCAACCTCACAAGCCAGACACCTACAGGTCTTGGCTTTCCCTTCCACTTATCCCGGACTCTTGGTCCTTCAGGCTCAAGGGTTCTATTATTTACACGAAGACAACAATCACTTCTAACTTCAAAGTCTGCCTGGTAGCTCACGAATAAAAATATGTGAGTGGTAATGCTCTGTCTTCTTACTGGAGTCAGAAAGAACTGAACTTTCAGAACCATTACAAAGAGGCATCTAGCACTAATGTGCTGTCTTCCTCAGATGTAATTTATAGAGAAGCACTATGGCTCCATGACGCTTCGTACACCTGAGGACTGTGCTGTCTTCCTAACAGAAAAAGGCAGGCTGGCCACTGCTGCCTAGAGCTAACGCTGTGTTCCCAGCTGAAACAGTTTCAAGGTTAACATGTCCAGCATCCATGCTCATTACTGCATCCTGTCAACTGCTACGTCAAGAATTATTGATTCTGGACACTGGTATTTTGAGGTCCAGAAATAATAAAAACAAGATAAGCCATTTAGCTTTCAACAAGGTGGGGGAAGTTTTAGTGGGTAGGGGGGCTTGGTTTGAGAGTTAAGGGAGGCTGTGATCGAGGAGGTGAGTGGATGACTCAACCCCAGAGAAGGAGTTAAAAGCTCCCTTGGATTTATTTTGGGGGGGTGGAGTAAATGATAGGTTAGCAATTGTTCATTACTCACTGGCATAGTCTCAAAGACGTTTTTCTACTTATGCGGGAACATACTGGCTCTGTACTTTGTAGGATAAAGAACTGCTAGCTATAGCTGGCGTCATCGTTTTGAATAATTGTCTGACATTGGCTGAAGGACTTCCAGGGATGTGCTCAGGAATGTGGGGTACCTCCAGTTGCCAGCATCATCATCTGGTGTGATCATCCCAGTTTTGTGATTTGGCTTGAGCTTTATGAAAAGGCCCAGGGACTAAGGTTGCTGAAGTTGGTAAGAAAGCACAAGGATTGGGTAGAAGAAACACAAAGAACAAGAGTCCACCATAACCACATTTAGCCTTAGACAAATGTACTTTTTTAAAAAAGTTTTTAAATTATTTTTTAAAATTTATTTTTTATTTATTACAGTTTATTCACTTGTATTCCCGCTGTAGCCCCCTCCTTCAGCCCCTGCCAATGCCACCCTCTTTTCCTCTCCTCCTCCCATGCCTTTCCCCCAGTCCACTGATAGGGGAGGACCTCCTCTCCTTCCATCTGACCCTAGCCTATCAGGTCTCATCAGGAGTGTCTGCATTGTCTTCCTCTGTGGCCTGGTAAGGCTGCTTCCCCCTCATGGGGAGGTGATCAAAGAGCCAGCCACTGAGTTCATATCAGAGATAGTCCCTGTTCCCATCACCAGGGAACCCTTTTGGATACTGATTTGCCATGGGCTACACCTGTGCAGGGGTTCTAGGTTATCTCCATGCATGGTCCTTGGTTAAAGTATTTGTCTCAGAAAAGATCCCTGTGTCTAGATTTCTTGGTTCTGTTGCTCTCCTTGTGGAGCTCCTGTCTCTCCAGGTCTTTCTATCTCCCCCTTCTTTCATAAGATTCCCTGCACTCTGCCCAAAGTTTGTTATGAGTCTCAGCATCTGCTTTGATAGTTTGCTGGGTAGAGTCTTTCAGAGACCCTCTGTGGTAGGCTCCTATCCTGTTCCTTATTTTCTCCCTCTTCCAATGTCTATCCCATTTGCCTTTCTGAATGAGGATTGATCGTCTTATCCAGAGTCCTCCTTCTTGCTTAGTTTCTTTACGTGTACAGATTTTAGTATGTTTATCCTACAAACATACTTCATAAAAGAGCAACATGTCTGAACACAGGGCTGAATAGAGACTGATAAAGGATTACAATAAGACAATGTATTAATCAGTGATTTATCCAAAGTTTAATCATTCATCAAGTACCCATAGGTGATTGAAAAAACAAACTTTCACATCACAGATGTTGTATGCAAGATAGTGGAGAGAGAGTAATGCATGATTAAGATGTATTACCTCTAAAACTAGGATTTTCTTTTCTTTTCTTTTTTTTGAACAGAGCCTTGCTATGTAGCCCTAGCTGGCTTCACTGTATAGTGGGCATCCTCTTGGCTCAGCAACCCAAGTCCTGGGACTATAGTTGTATTTGTTATTTGCCATGACAAAATATACATGACAAAAGCAATGTGCAAAATGAACTCAAGGAAGAACAAGTTTGTTTGGGTTCACTTTTTAAGGATACAGTCCTACGTGTGGGAGCCATGGTTCAGAAGACTGAAGCAACTAGTAACATGAGCCTGCAATTAGAAAGCAGGGAGTCACGAATGCGCGTGCTCAGCTGGCTTTATTTAGCTTACTTAGTATCATTATTTAGTTAAGGACCCCAGCCTATGGGATGACATGGCCCACAGTTGTGATAGTCTTTCTATCACAATTAACAGAATCGAGATGGTTCTTATAGACACATATGATTTAGTTTTCTAAATCCCATCGAATTGGCATGTAAGGATAGCCATCACGGTCACTGTATATCACCCTGGTCTGGTCAAGCTGGCAAACTTCAAGCTTACTAAGCTCCATTGAGGTTGGAGGGCTTACTTGGGCTTCCCTTCTGTTCTCAGTCGCCCTTTGTCTTTGCTTTTTGTGTGGCTATCTCAAACCCTAGTGGTTTTGGCTTGATTTAGTCACAGGAGGCTCCTGACCTGGTGTTTTATGAGCTGCTGAAGCATGCTTTTCATGAGAAACAGGTTAAAGGCCCAGTATTTGCCATGGGTCCCCTGTGGTAGCTCCTACCTATTTTATTGCTCCTTGCATGTTTGTTATCTTTCCTGGGGCTCATTATTTTGCTAACTCTTAGCTTAAGTTTTACCAAGTAGTTAAATTTTTTTCTTTCTTTCTTTCTTTCTTTTTTTTTTTTTAGTGAAGTTATGTTCTTTACAGGAAAATGGATGAAGCTGGAGATCATCATGTTAAGCAAAATAAGTTTGACTCGTATATATATCAGATGTTTTTTCTCATATGTGGAGTCCAGACTTTTTTTTTAATAAAAGAGAGAGATGTGGAGGTAGAAGGGAGGCTATGTGGGAAGAGGAAGGGAACTAGCAGGAGAGGAGGACAAGAAAGGCAAGATAAGAATATGATTAAAATACAAGATATACATATACGAAAATGTCATGAGAAGTCAATTTCCATATGAATATATGCTAATAGAAAATGTAAACTGTTTGAATTAAAAATGAACAACTGAAACGATCTTTGAAGGACTTGGTTCAAAATGCCTTATAGTGGGTTTGGAGAGATGGCTCAGTGGGTAAGGGCACATGCCGTGCAAACCTGGTGGACTGAGCTAGGAGCCCTGGCATTCTCATAAAAAGCCAGGTAGGAACGCGGGAGCTTGTAGCCCAGTACTCCGGGGGTGCAGACAAAAAAGATGTCTGGGGTTCGCTGGCTGCCAGCCTAGCTCTAACGTCAGCTCAGGGAAATACGGTGGAAACTGACACTTGAGAGTCTCCTCTGGTCTCCATATGAGCATGTGTAGAATTATGAACCCGTGTACCACATACACACACCAAAACACATTCAGCAGTCTTGGGAAACATGTCATGCCCCCCTCCAATGAAAATGCAACTGCAGAAATGGTCACTGTATGATCTCCAAGAAATAGGGTACTTTACAAGTAAGCGGACAATGTTCTTAGAAGAATAAGAAAAAAAACCCAAACTTATTGGGGGGACTTTAGAACAAGCGCATCTCCAATTATGCTGAAAAATATAGCCAATTATTTAACACTATAAAATTTATACTGGAAGTGGTTTTCCCCAATCTGTGTGGTGAAACAAAACACTATTAATTATATGCATCTAGTTCACTGGGAGAAACATCCAATTTAGACACATTTGGCTTTACTCAGAGGAAAAAAAATACAATGAAAGAGAAAACCTGATTTAATATACTTATAGACTGTAATTGCTTCAGTGAGCAGGTAAGGAAGAGAAGCAATTCTTTATTTCCAAATTATAAAGTACGATCAAATTTGAAGCTGTGAAAATATTGAACTTTTGCTAGAAAAAAATAAATGATTTGAAGCCCTGGTGATCACACAGAGAATCTCGACAATTTGACAGCTATGAATTTATCTCACTTGTGAATGAATAACCTTTGTAAGTCACTGGGGACTTACATATTCCCAACACATTTCCTTGGAAACACTTCAAAAGACGTAGTTCATTTCTGTCCTTCCTAAACAGCCCCTTTTGTTTGCCTCTACTTTGCTGGCTTTTGTGGTTTGAGAAGGGACTTGAAAGTTTGAAAATTAACGTGGTTACAGCTTGCCAGTGGGTTCTACTCCTGCAAGAATGAAGTAAGATTAACTCTTTGATTATTTTAGGGATTAAACAGCTTCTATTTACATCTGAAATAGAAAAACTTCATTAATACTGTTTACAGAACTTTAGCTCTGTCCCTGGGCTAACGTTTAATTTATGTTTGTATTTATGAGGGTGAATGTGCCCTTAAGTGTGTGAGTCAGATAAAGATCACATCCTATTTAGTTGAGTTCTGTGTAGTTCTTAGAGCCTTGCTAAAAATAAGATAGTTTCTTAAAGCTGGGTCCTGGACATCAAGTCCAGTGTAATAGTTTTAGATACTGTCCTACATATGTTATGCACTTTTAGCTTAGTGATGAGTTCTGGATATTAGGATTGCAGGCTTGTCTCTTGGATCCGAGAGTTGATTAACTTCCTGCTTGTCCAGTTGATCCTTATACACACATTGTTGTGTGGATGTTGCTGGGGGAGGGTCATTCTTGCCACTGGACACAAATGAGGGACAAAAGATACAGTTTGAGATAAGCTTGGCTTCTCTTCTCAGTGTCTGTTGAACTATCGTCACTGAAAACCTGACAAAGTCTTGGACAGTTTCTGCCACAGGTACTTCCTCTTCCTGTCTTCTGACACCACATATCAGGTGAGATTTGTACAACCGTCTTTAGGTCCTCAAAACTACGTCAACACTTTTGACTCCTACTGAGTTTCCACGTTATTCTGCAATGTGTTAGGTGCACAAATGTGCTCAGCGGCACCCTACTTTCCCTTTTGTTCTAGCTCCATTCATTGTATTCGGACATAATACTATGAAGTTTTCTGAGGGAGGTGTCTTTGTCGTAGGAAACAAACATCAGGTGAGACTAGGTTGGGGGAAAGGAGGCATCTGAGGAAACAGAGTATGTCGCTGAGCCACAGGTGATGAGCTGGTGTGTCCCTGGGAACCGGGAGCTCATCTGTGATCCAGAACAAGGCAGAGAGTAAGGCTTTAGCCATCATATCTCACTATTCCTGTTTTCCGCTTATGCGTCATTTTCTCTTTCTCCTCTTCACTTATCCGTACTCCTTTCTCTTCTCTCACTGTTTTCATTCATGTATTTTTTTGTTCACTTTACATCCTTGTTTTAGCCCCATTCTTCCTCCCCTCCCAGTCCTATCCTCCCTCCCTCCCCATCCCACCATCCTTCCTCCCCATGCCCCTCCTCTTTTCCTCAGAAAAGGGGATCTCCCTTTCCCATCCAGCCCAGCTCATCAAGTTTGTACTGAGTGTCCTCTTCCCCTGTGGGCTGGCAAGGCCCCCTACAAAGATGTTAGCAGACAGGCGGCTTAGGCCTCATGTGGGTGTTCTAGTGAGGGAAGTGGGACACAGACTCACTTGCCAGTTTTTTGATCACTCTCATTGCTTTTGTTTCGCATATTTGCACATGTTCTATCTCATGTCCCTCTTATCCTGACCAATTCAATGTAAACATGTTCGGAAGACGGATAGCTGCTTTAGCATAGCTGTGACAAACAGCAGTAAATCGTGCTGAGCACTCACTCAGCAGGGCTCCTAGTCCATCAGCACTCTTAAGGACGATAGAGCGGGTGGTAGACAGACATCTTGTGCCTTTCTACAAAGAAACCATGTTTACCACGAGAGCTTCTAGGTCTTTGTTTCCGGTATGAACCTAATTTGCAAATGAATTGTTTCGTGTTCTGTCTTGGTGGCTTTTATTTACATCCATTTTTAAAGTATGCTGTCTTACATGCTTCCCTTTGTCTCCGAGAATCTTACCGTTTGCCAACATTGGCAGATTCTTTTTGCAAAATGTCACTTGATGCCACTTCTTTCCTTGATTCTCCATTCTCTTTGTGCTCCTCACCATCTCCCCGATTTCTTCTATTACAAAAACCTTTTAATTTTAATTATGCCACCGACGTCCAGCTTCTCTTACAGCCGCTACATCATTCATATTGCTGACAAGCTGATCATAAAACATTCTTTCAATCTGTCATTTGCCACCAGAAGGCTTCAGTGACTACACAGCCTGCTGGAAGCCACATGGCATGTTCTGAGAGTGCAGGACCTGGCTTGACCACCACTTCACTTTCCCCCCACAGCCCTAGCTGCTTACTTCATTGGAACTGTGAGCCCTGACCTAGCTGAACTTTTCCAATGTGCTTTTGCTTCAACCCATCTGGCTGAGACGGTGCTCCTCTCTGCCCATGTGAATTATATCTATCATTCAAGTCCTACTCTCTTTATGAACTCCTCCAGGGTAGTCTAGCCTTACCCATTTCTCTGAATTAGAATATGTCTTCATGTTCCATTCATTTAACTGGTCCTCCAACTATATGAATATAGTTGGATGGTGTTCTAGAACCTGAAAACCTTTCAATATCTTCATTTCCTCAGTTAGGGTATATATTTCACAAGGCAGAGACCATGTTTCTATCTTTATACCCTTCTCATGACAACAAATACTGCCACTTATACACAGTGATAGTCCTAAAATAACCAAAGATTGTGACAAAAACATCTCTGATGATTGATTATGTACTAGAATGTAAATCAACTTACTGGATGTAAATCAACTTACTAAACCTTTGCTGATGTTCCATGTTAATTCGTTCTCATGATCACTAAAATGGCGAAAAGGTAATTTATAGACTTCCAAAGCAGATGATTTTGCTTCGCATTGATACCGCTGTCTCTGTTCTCAGGTTGTAGTATGGCAAGTCAGGCAGCAGGTGGAAGGCAGACTGAGATTGCTGAGTAGCTCTTGGCTTCTCATCTGTGCAATGAAGCCGGAGTGCAGAATAGATTCCTAAGCAGAGGAAAATATCCTGTGACTTATGGAGGAAGTGCGTCCACTGCTAAAATGAAGTAGACAGCTGCCAAAAGAAATGCAGCCTAGAATGGCACCATCAGTTAGCTCCAACTGTGGAATGCTTGGTGTACAAGTTTGTGCTTGCTTGTGTTTCATGGTAGTCGTGGGAGATATTCCTTCACTTCTCTTTCATCAGTATGTTCTACTATGTTCTCCAGCAACTTCTCTCTCTCTCTTTCCCTCTCTAGTTGGGGTAAGTGGAAAAATAAGTTCTTTTAAAACCAAACTTGCTAGTTTATTCAGAAAACTGGAGACGTGGTATTAATGATACAGTGCAGTTGGATAGTTTCTTATATCGCACAGAGGAAAGGAAACAAAGCACAATGCAAACATAGGCGGGAAAGCATAAGAATGCATGCTTGGGAACCAGGAATTCCTGGGTGAGCTTCTGGGATAGTGCTGAGCATAGCTGTCTTACAGATGCTCTTGGTGCAGTTCAGTAAAGCAAGACTGTTTTAATTATGTCCCTTCCTAGCTTGCTTAAAATTATACCTGTGGCTATATGGATGCTTCGGAAGACTTTTATGCTCACAAAAATCACATTAATTCTGTCAGGTTTCTTGTTTTCCTCTTTGTACAGGCCATTTCATTGAGATGTTCTTTGGCTTTTATCACCTGTACATGTGTTTGAGTATATTTCCTTGAGATGTTTGTTTTCACATCTCTTTGGCTTCCTGAATTTTGATTTTACTGGAGAGATTCTTAACGAACTGATTTAAGATTTCTACACATTTGTCTGATTTGAAAACTCAGTAGTTGTGACATTTCTGATCTTATTTAGATACAGAAATAAGCTTGATCATGTAGTGGGTGCTTTTGAAGAGAAAATAAATAAAATAAAAAGAGGAAAGGGAAAAGACAACATTTTTTACTCAGGGGAAACACAAAAACACTCCCCACACCAAAACCAATCATTGTCCTTAGGGAGGGAGTGGGAGGGTAGGAGGGAATGGGGGAGGGGGCTACGCCTGGGATTCAAAGTACCTAACCTGTGACTGAGATAAAAATAAATAAATTAAAAAAATCTATTTAGGCCTACATAGCTCAGTATATGTTCATTTAACTGATTATTGAAAATAAAACTTTCTTTTCCAAGCATAAAGTAAAGAAGGTTGGGACCATTTGGCATGGAAATCATTCCTAAAGTTTCATAAAAAATACACAGCATTTGCTGCATTACTTTTAATTAATTATTATTATTTTTTTACACTTGGAAGGTGAACAGTTTTAATGAAAAGTTGATGGTAGAAAGAACATTTGGCATCAATTCAAGATTTAAAGAATAAGGTTCCTATTCTTTTTGCCAAAAGTGTTTAGGACCGATTCCAGCTCCTTCCTTCAGCCAAACACCTATATTTTAAATGTTTCCATATTTTCAATATTTCAGAGGAAATACAAAATTGTTACCTTGATAACCTACTGCATTTAACTGAAAAGCTTTTGTAGTCCGCAGATGGAATCTTGTGATGAGAGAGAGAAAGGAAGGAGAGGCGAGAGTACAGAAGGAGAAGGGAGGGAAAGAGAGGGAGAGAGGGGGTAGGAGGGAGAGAGGGAGAGAGAGATTCTTGTCTATAACTTGGAAGATGTATATAGAACATTCTAACAGAATTCACAGCTGTTCTAGAGAAGTCATCCTTTGATTCACTAGAGAGAAAGTGACGGGAAATAATCAACACAATAATGAAAGTATTGATTCTCCAACTTCTAATTTATAATTTCATAAGCTTTGGGCATTTTGTAAATATTACAAACTTTGCTTAAATAGAAAGACTCTTCTGTAAAAGTAAATTTTAAAGCCTGAAGTAATTGTTGTTTCAGAGGTTTACTGCCCTCTGTCTGCTAACCTGGGCTTAGTCCTGGAAGCTTTTAGCCTGTGAGTCTAATCTTGGCCTAGAATGCTTTCAGCCTCTTAAGACTTACTGCTGAAAAATGTCTCCATTTCTAGCTCTTTCTGAATTTTGGCTGGCTGGTTCAACTCAGCTATTTTGTTTCAAACTCCTCTCCAAGCTGACTAATTCAAAATAGCTCCTCTCAGTTTCTGACTGAATTGCTCTGTTTAGACTCATACTAACTTTGGCAATATGTTTTAAATTTCTTGCTCCTCATTCTCTGGCTCATTCTACACTTGTGTCTAACTTGTTCTCTTTTCAACCTGTCTCTGTAAAACTCTCCCAGCAAAACTGTTTCCTCTCTCTCTGCCCTTTCAAGTCACCTCTCTTTGATCTCTGTTCTCACGAGAATTGACCATTTCCTATTCTGTCAAATCTTTCTCTGATTTGTCACCTAGTCTGCTTCTCAATTAGATATCATTTTAAACATGGATGCTGCCTTCTACAGACTAACTTTTCCTTCATTGTTTGGGATTAAAAGTATGTCCTAGAAAGTCATTGGATGTGATCAAAATTCCTCTACATTCTTTTAACTTCCTTCTATTGCAGTACATCCAATGATAGCTAGGGTAAACAAATTAAGTCAACTATTTAGCAAAATATGTGGACACAAAATATATTGCAAAAACCAAACGATTTTATGGCGTAGTTAATAAAGCTGATAATCTTTTCTCCTTACTTTTCAACTTCTGAATCTTTGAGTATATCTTCCTCTTGTGTAAATAGCAAGGACATCCAAGTTCCTGAGCTGTGAAAGAAACATCATAGAAAGTGCTAGGAACAAAACAGGATCCAGTTGACTCTTCAAAAAATGATGACTTTAAAAAGCTTGAACCATGTGCTCCAGTACTTAGCTATGCATTGTGTCAATGGTTTCTGCAGTGATCATTGGAATTGAGAATGGCTCATATTTTATTTTCACAGAAAATTAACCCCCTTTACTTTGAGGATTAGGAAAAAAGACTTAGTTTTTGGTGATGTTGGCTAATGTGTAATAACTCTTCCATTGAAGGATTGAATGAGAAACACTGGATCACATGAAGCATCAATAAGCAGCAACTGTCTCCCATGGATGCCCCTGCTAGAAGACAACAATGTTGTGAGTCTACACTGCCAAATTCTTTATACTGAAATAAAATTTAATGAGAGAACTATAAAGACTTCATTTTATTAGATATGTTTTCTATAATTTTAGTAACAGCTTTAACATGATATCGTGAAATTTACCTCTCAGAAGTGTATATTTCAGGAGTCACTAGTGCACTCAAAATTGTTCAATCATCATCACTGCCTTTTTTTTTGTCAAAAGAAACTCTGTTATCTCCTACCCTCTTACCCCTCCTAACTTCATGGCACTAGCAAAATCCAATCTACCCTCTGTCTCTCTGAGTTCAGCTGCCTTAGCTATTTTTTAAATACTTATTTGTTTATGTATCTGAATATGCTATCTTCATGCACAACTGAAGAGGGCATCAGATCATATTACAGATGGTTGTTATCCATGAAGTTGCTGGGAATTGGACTCAGGACTTCTGGAAGAGAAGCCAGTGTTCTTAACTGCTGAGTCATCTCTCCAGCCCCCTACCCTAGCTATTTCATACCAATTAAATCAGATCACACATACGCTTTTTGTGACAGTTATCTTTAATTTATTGTCATGTTTTCAAGGTTAATCTAGGCTTGTCAATATTTTATTCATTTTTATAGTGGACATATTGTAATTGCTTTATCATTTGTTGGATATTTGGGCTCTTCCTACTTTTGGGTTGGCATAAGTTGTGATGGTATGAACATTAGTGTACAAGATTGTTAATTTTCTTGTACAGGGTTGTTTTAGTCATTCTGGGTTTTTTTGTTTTTCCATATGAAGTTGAGAATTGTTCTTTCAAGGTCTGTAAAAAATAGTGTTGGTATTTTGATGGGAACTGCATTGAATCTGTAGATTGTTCTTGGTAGGATGGTCATTTTCACTATGTTAATCCTACCAATGCATGAGCATGGGAGATCTTTCCATCTTTTGATATCTTCTTTTTATTCAGGGACTTGAAATGTTTTTTGTTTTGTTTTGATACAGGTCTTTCACTTGCTTTGTTAGAGTTACACCAAGATACTTTACGGGTTTTGTGTGTGTGTGTGTCTATTGTGAAAGGTGTTGTTTCCCTAATTTCTTTCTCAGCCCATTTGTCTTTTGTGTACAGGAGGGCTTCAGAGTTTTTTGAGTTAATTTTGTATCTAGCCACTTTGCTGAAGGAGATCGTGGTAGAACGTTTGGGGTCACTCATGTATACTATCAAAGTATCTGCAAGCAGTGATATTTTCACTTCTTTCTTTCCAATTTGTATTCTTTTGATCTTCTTTAGTTGTCTTATTGCTTTAGCCAGGACTTCAAGAACTATATTGAAGATATAGGGAGAGAGTAGACAGCTTTGCCTTGTCCCTGATTTCAGTGGGATTGATTTAAGTTTCTCTCCCTTTAGTTTGATGTTGAATATAGGCTTGCTGTATATTGCCTTTACTATGCTTAGATACTTGCCTTGTATCCTTGAACGCTCTAAGACTTTAAAAATGAATGAATGTTGGATTTTATTAAATGTTTTTTTGGCATCTAAGGAGATGATCATATGATTTTTTCCTTCAGTTTGTTTATATGGTGTATTACATTGATAGATTTCCATATATTGAACCACCCCTGCATGCCTTGGATGGAGTCTACTTGGCCATAGTGTATGATATCTTTGATGTGTTCTTGGATTCTGTTTGTGAGTATTTTATTGATTGTTTTTGCATCAATGTTCATAAAAGAAAGTGCTCTGAAATTCTTTATCTTTGGTGGGTCTTTGTGCAGCTTAGGTATAAAGGTGACTGTGGCCTCATAGAATGAGGTTGGTGATGTTCTTTCTGTTTCTGTTTGGTGGAATAGTTTGAAGGACATTGGTATTAGCTATTCTTTGAAGGTCTGGTAGAATTCTGCGCTGAAACCATCTGGCCCTTGGCTTTTTTGGATGGAAGACGTTTGATGACTGCTTCTATTTCCTTAGGGGATATAGGACTATTTAATTTATTTACCTGATCTTGATTAAACTTTGGTAAGTGGAGTCTATCAAGAAAATTGTCCATTTCTTTTAGATTTTCAATTTTTTTTTGCCATATAGGCTTTTGAAGTAAAACCTAATGATTGTTTGGATTTCCTGTGTGTCTGTCGTTATGTCCCCGTTTTCATTTCTGATTTTATTGATTTGGATGGTGCTTTCTGCCTTTTTGCTAGTTTTTAATACATAGATTTTCCTATTGGGCATACAGTGAGAGTCGTACCTCTAGGTCACATGCAACTCCATGTTTTCTAATTTGAGAATCTGCTAAGTTCCTTCCCTGAGTGGCTGTATTGTGTTCAGTCTAAGTAACAACGTATCAGAGTTCCAGTTTGTCCATGTTCTCATCAGTCCTTGTCTCTACCCATATCTAAATTGTTCGAGTTTGTGGAGAAAACAGCTCCACATTATGTTCATTGTACATTTAGCAAAGAAACTGTGTCTCCCTTTCTCTGCTTCCGTAATTACAAAATATTCCTTCATTGTTTCTTTCCATAATTGTAGTAACTTTATTTAATTTTCTCATTGTCTCTTCTTTTTAATACATTTGTCACAGCGGTCTTTTAAAACACGTGGAGGAAAATTTCTTTTGGGGGGATATAGGGGAGTCTGTGGAAGTCTGGTGGGAATAGGGTTTTGTAAAAGGTTAGCACGTCTGAAGCACGTCTGAAGGGGCTGCCGTCCAAGGTCACTCTTGCTGCCTATACATGAAGTCTCTGGAACCAAATGGAACATGTTAATTCTTCTCTCCTAAATTTTTATATTTATTTATTTTATTTTATTATGTGCGTGAGTAATTTGCCTGCATGTATGCAAGTGCTCCACATGTATGTCTGGTGTGGTGCCAACGAAGGTCAGATAAGAGGTTGACAATATCCCGGAACTGGAGTCGTGGATGGTTTTGAGGCAGCAAGTGAGTCCCGGGAGCTGAAGCAGAGCCCTCGGAAAGAGCAGCAAGTGCTCTTAACTACTGAGTCATCTCTCCAGCTCCACATGCTCTTCTTAAATTGAAGATGTTTATGACAGAGATGACACTGAATTCTCTGTTGGGAAGGTGTGATTATGTTCAAAGCAACAAACAAACCAAAAACCCTAACAAAACAACACACACATATACAGAAAACAGTAGCAGCACTGGTAACACAGTCACAGAATCGGTGTCATTTGAGGAAGGTGACTCCTGCCCAGGGGACACAGGTGTGGTTCATGCCAAATTCTTAAGCAACCTTTCTGCTAAGGTCCTTGGGCCAAGAATCTGTGTGATGCAGTACCCCAAGAGGACTCAAAGGCAAATACATTAGAGAGTGGATTTGGGGAAGAATATATGTGTATACAAACATGTACATACATACGGTGACTATAGCATTATTTCAGAATGCCTCTGTATATAACTCAAGATCTTTTCAAGCCCTTTGAATTCATATTTGTTTTTATTTTCAATACAACTGTGTGATATGATTTGTGTTTTATTAGTGAAAACAATATTAGTGAAAACTGAATTTGAGTTCTGTATTCAAGACATTTAGACTAACCTTGGAGGGAAAGTAAAGCAGGTTTGAGATGATACTAATAACTGACTTTTATCGAGTGTCTTCCATGTTACAACATTAAAAGTACTTTCCATATGTTGCTCATTTAGTTCTTACCAAAATTCTTAAGGTTGGTACTATTAAACTCCCTTCATTCCATCATTCATGATGATACAGAGTAGTAATGGAACTTGTTCAAGCTCAGATAGCTATTCAGTCATGGGGTCAGGATTCCACTAAAGGATCTACTGCCCACATGTAGCCACCAAACTACACTCTCTATTTCATTTACCTATTGTTTGAAATCCATAATAAAACTGAACATTGATAAAAATATTAATAAAAGTTAATTGTTTTCTTGCATTCGTTATGGCTTAGGATAGGCTTAATATACTTATGCTTTTATTAATTTTTAAATAATAGCACTGTATACAACTGTAAGCTTGTACATTTAAACATGCTTGTTTCTAACCACCCATAGGTTTATAAAATTAGATCTTCCAAATTAAAAGAAAAAGTAGCTTGAGACAAAGGTAGTAGAGTACTTAAGGGCTAACATCCAAAAGGGAATGGAGAGATGGAAGGGATGAAGGGGTGATGTTAACCTAAATGGCAAGTTGTGAGAAAGCCATAGGGAAATCTACTGTTGTGCAACATGATTGCAACTATGTAATTTTAAAAGGGATTGGGGGTACCCTGCATGGCTGTGATGCTGTCCCTAGAATCTGTGGGTTTCTAAACAGAAATTCCAAGCGCAGGTATGAGAGCCCTTTGTTTGAATTGTTGGTCAGGGAGGCAACAGAGGCCTCGCTCCTGTGGTTATCCACCAGAACAAGATAGGACCCTATTGTAGGAGGCCTCACATGCCTTGGTTCTAAGATAGAAATCAAGCTTGAATGGAACTGGGTAGTTTTCATAGTGCTGCAAGGTGATATGCAGGCTCCTGGAGGAGAAAATTACCAATAGTCTTAGGCAGCTATAGACTTAGGGACTGCAACATCAGCTTGCAGGCAGGATGAGGTCATCTATATAACAGTTGCGCCATTGTTACAGGTGTAACCGTTTGGATTGGATTTGAAGTCCATTTTATAGGAGGATGTCTGTGGCTGATACTGTAAACCTGGTTAAAACTACATGGAGAGAGAAGCCATTAGTCCCTGGGGAGAATTATTTCTGTTGTATAGCATCAAACTGCTTTCTACATGCTTATGTTTGTACCCAAGTATAAATGCTGTCTTCTCTTAATGAGAAAAAGCTGTGTCCGTGAACAATGGGGGAAGGCAGGACTCATGGCTTCTCAATGTGCTGAGAGTAAGAGAGGGCTGAGCGCTCACCCCAAGACAAAACATTTATACTTAACCTCTTCTATGACTCAGGGAAGTCCTTGAAGAGGAGGTGGAAAGAATGAGAGCCAGAAGCTGGGGGTGAGGACAGCAAACTGCTGTTTTCTGGGGATAACTCAGCCTTTGCCACCTTGGACACAAGGCAGCTGTGGGTGCTTGCCCTGAGCCTACTACACAAGACTCTTGTTCACAGTTTGGCAGAGATGGGAGAGGGAGAGCTCTCTGCTGAGTTTCTGGCTACCCATAGATTCACAAAAAGGAAGAGTCACTATCTTTCATTTGCATATACACTGGGTGAGCTCACCAAGCTCTAACACATAGTCCCAACCCATGCTCACACAGATAACAGTGGGTGGATCACAAGACAATGCAAAAATAAGTGAATGGAGGGGACAGCATTTGTGGGGAGGATTGAGTTCTTGGGAGAGCGATCTGAGTGGGGTTAGGATCAAAGTAATAAGAATGCACTAGATTCATATATGAGATTCTCAAAGAACAAATTTTATTAGAAAATTAAAGAAACAAAAAGAGAGCCATTTCCTGAATTCTTCCTAATTTTCGCATCTATTATTCTGTTGCCCGCCAGCTTATGCTGTACTTCCTTTTCTTCCTGTCTCTCCAAGCCATCTAACAGAGCATTTTGTGTTTCTGAACACTTGAATTCAATTTGTTATATGTCACTGAGAAAAAAGTAAAATGGAGAGGACATCAGTTAATAATGTACTTTTGCATTCCATCATCCCATCCATGGTTCCATGTCTCGCCATGTTGACCTAATTTGCCATGACAGGAACATGGCCTCTGCTTCAGAGCATTCCAACTGTAGCAATCGCTGAACCTTAGTGCGAATTGCTGTCCCTTGGCAAATTGAAGCAGACTGCATTTCCCAGGACCATTTGCAACGGGTATCTGTGAATATGAGGTAGGGTGGGATGGAGGGTTGAGAAGTGGGTCTTTCATATCATAAATACGATGAAATGTGATATGACTGGTTTGTTGCTGAGTGCCTGGTTCTTACTGTTGATAGCTTTGAAGAGAAAATAATTAAGAAGCATATTTGATTAACATTTCCTAACTGTATAATTTTGGACAAATTGTTTCCTTGACTCTATATTGAAGATGATGGTAATAAGAACAACATCTATATGAAATTTCATAACTTAGTCTGAATATAGCATAATTTATGAAAATAGCATAATTTCATAATGCAACCTGTATGTATATTTTCAGGGCTGACCATTTAAAATTGGACAATGAATTGGTTAGAAATATATATATATATATATATGTATATATGCTTGCACATACATATATTGCATACACACATATATACATGCAATAACATTTAGTAAAAAAAAAAAAGACCATGACTTTGAAAGAGAGAGGAGGGTATACAGGAGAGTTTAAAGGGAGGGAAGGGAAAGGAAGGGATAAATGTAATTAAATTATTTCAAAATTAAAAAAATAATCAAGAAGAAAACTAACAAGCAAGAGGACATAAGTCATAATACTGGCTTTGGAAAAGGTGTATTCTCAAATATTTTTTAAAAAATAGGTACTGGAAGATTTGAATTATATGAGCCTAATGATAGGAACTTATTTCATAAAACTGACTAGTCATGTAAGATATGAGTATACAGAGAAATTTGTTATTAATAAAAATTAAAATAGAAAAAAATCCAGAGTTTGTTAGACATTCATATGAATGTTCACTTGCAAGTAAGCCTTTAGAACAATGCACAGTTATTTCAAAAATTATTACTAGTAATTATTATAATTTTTCACATCTTGAAAAAGCTCCTCTATATTGATAAGAATAAATAATTTATTTTTGTCTGCTGCAAAATTGAAACATATGGATCTCACTATATTTTGTGTTTGATCATAGGCCTATAATCCATATTCACCCGTTGGCTTTTACCAGCCAATGGCAGTGTTGTTTCCATCAAGTTTAATAGCACCAGGTGCCCACTTATTCTCTACAAGACCTTCACCTTTCCATTTATCCTGGGGTCCCCAGGTACCAGGGGAATTTGTTCCTCTTTGCATGCTTGAGCCTCTTGGTTAGGAACCTCTCTCAGGGCCATGTTCCAGGACACTTCAGGAGGCTGGCACTTTTCTTCAGCTCTGCTGCCTGGACCTGGGTAAGAACCAAGGTTCTACCAGGGAGCAGGGATGTGCGCAGAAATGTCAGCTCCAACTGTAGGTCACCATTGTTTACTTGGACCCTGAACCACTGGACCGGGAATCACATGGTTTGTCTTTTTCCCTTGAAATCTCACCACAGAGAGTGTCTCAGGCAAAATGTTGCCATCACTGAGCTGCAGTTTTTACATCACCCCTGCCCTCCCCTTTGAACTATATAACTTTCATCATCTGAACTTTTTACTTTCCCGCCAAGCCTAATGTCCAGGAGGTTCTAGCAAGATGAGAACATTTGGGTCAATGTTAATTCTTTAGATTTCTGTAAGAAGACTATGGGTCTGTGAGTCGCAGTGGTGATAGGCTCTCTTGGTTTTGATATGGGAAAGAAATGAACCTAGAAACTAGAGCCCTCATATGTTTGGTTTCAGGATGTCTTTTTCACTCTTAAATATTCACTGAGGATCCTAAGGAATTTATTGGTATGCTAGTTATTGATGTTTTCTTAATTGACTTTAAGACTAAAATGTTTTCAAAATATTTTTTTTACTAATTCATGTATGATATGAATATAGTTGACTGTACAAAAAATAGGGTAGCTGAATGGTTATCAGATTCTGTGATGATGGTTAATGGGTATGGAATACAGGTAGATGACAGGAGTAACTCCTAATATTTTCTAACACTGATCTGATCACTCTACATTGTGCACGTGTGTCAGAATCATCATGCTGTCCTCTATAAATGTAAGCAATTGTTACATGTCAATTAAAAACAAAAATCAATAAACTCATTTCACATGACATAGTTTCACTTCAAACCCCAATATCTTGTGAAACCAAAAGAAAAGGTCGATAACAATGGTCTTTCTTCAGAGATTTGAAATTTTTTTCATATAGGTCTTTCACTTTCTTGGTTAGAGTCACCCCAAGGTACTTTATGTTATTAGTGGCTATTGTGAAGGGTGTTGTTTCCCTAATTTCCTTTTCGGCCCTTTTGTCTTTGG
>CM053745.1:42723523-42744458 GCA_028658305.1 Pachyuromys duprasi | reverse complement strand
TGCCTGGCTTCATGCTCTGTGCTAGAGGCTGTGAGTACCACAGGCTGGTCTCCCCTCTGGTCTGGAGGTTTGGCTCTTCACTCTTTGCCAGAAGCTTTGTGTCCCCTTTTGATATGACTGCTGGGATCGCTGCTCTGGTCAGGAGGCTCTGAGCTCTGCCCTGAGCTTGCTGCTAAAGGCTTTCTTCTGTACTGGAGCCTTGGCACCTCTTTCTGGATCAGGGGCTGTGTACCACGGTCTGAGATGGTATTTGGGGCACCTCGTTCTGGACCTGATACTATGGGTCCCAATCCGGGGTGGTGGCTGGGTGTGCCTAGGGGTGTGGGTCTGACCGGTGTAGCCAGCAGTATCTGGGTGAAACTCAGTCCGTCCGGGGTACCGTGTGCCCCAGCCGAAAGTGGTGGCCGCTGGCACAGAGGGTTGTGGGCCCGCGCAGTGCAGCCCATGGTATCTGGGCGAAACTAAGTCCCTCCGGGGTACTGTGTGCCCCAGCCCAAAGCGGCGGCTGCTGGCACAGAGGGTTGTGGGCCCCCGCAGTACAGCCCGCGGTATGTGGGTGAAACTCAGTCCGTCTGGGGTACTGTGTGCCCCAGCCCAAAGCGGTGGCCGCTGGCACAGAGGATTGTGGGCCCGCGCAGTGCAGCCCGCAGTATCTGGGTGAAACTCAGTCCATCCGGGGTACCTTGTGCCCCAGCCCAAGATGGCAGCTTAGGCGCCCAGTTCGGCTGTGTGCAGCATGTCTCCCTTCGGAGTTTTTCCTGGGAATAGCTGGGTGTCCCTTGGACTTTTCCACTTGATTTCCCCACCGTAGGAATTCCGCTTACCTGGCAGTCGCAAACGCTGGTGTGTTAGGTCCGAGGTCTCAGTCTCCCGGTCGCTGTGCCTACACTACTGTCCTGCTCCTCAGACACAGTGTCCTCCTGGGGCAGCCATCTTGGATCTCCCCAATCATGAATTTTATAGGGAACCGAGTCTAAAGTTCACTTAATGATGAGCCTTCCTCTCCTAGCTTCTGGGATCTGCATGCTTCGTTGTAGAGGTGTACAGGTGAAACCTTCCAGGAACATATATGAAAATTTGATTCCATCTACTCACCTTTTGGAGCAACTGTGTTCTCTCTGTCATGCTGGCCAGCCTGTTCTAGCTTTCCTTTGGCACAAAGCCACTTTCAGAGCATCTACTGTAAGCCAGGAATGCCTCATATTGTGACTACCATAGTTCCATGGTCATGGAGCATATTAAAAGTCACTGTCTTATAGACAGTTCATGTCTAGTGGAAAAAAAACAATAGACAAAGAAAGGAATTCTAGTGAAGGATGTACTATGAAGAAGCGTTTAGGTTAGTTAAGTTGTCAGGGGCTAGCTTCTGGGAATATGTAACATTATGTTATGTTTGTATGGTTCATTTACAATAATTTTCTTTTTTCCTTTTTTGTTTCTTTTCTTTTCTTCTTTAACATGGAAGTATGAGAAAATGGAATTTTAGCAGCCAGTCCTGAAGATACCTGACAAACCAGGGTCAGATGAAAGGGGAGGAGGTCCTCCCTATCAGTGAACTTGGAAAAGGGCAGGGAGTAGACGAGGGAGGGAGGGTGGGATTGGGAGGGAATGAAGGAGGGGGCTACAGCTGGGATATAAAGTTAATAAACTGTAACTAATATAAAAAATTTTTAAAAAGTAAAAAAATTAAAATACTTAAAAATGGAATTTTAGATGGCAAAAATAATTCGGGTATTTAGGAAATATCTTGCTTTTGACAATTATTCAAAATAATATTAGTAAGGGCTGTATGACCAGCGGGAGTGAGGGCTTGGACCTCCAACACTTCAAAATAACAACAGCAGCAAAGAACAACAAGGAAAAAAAGATGGCTCTCTCTTTTCTTTCTTTGCTCCCCCTTTTCTCTGTTTCTTGACTTTTTCCTTCATTCTGGGGTTTGGACCGGGTGACTGGCCTGAAGCGGAAGTCCTGAAACTTGTTCATAGTTAAGCAATGCCATTCCGTGAATGCTAAGAGAAAGCTTTGCTAAGAGAAAGAAAATGCTGCTGCAGGTTGGTACACTAAGTCTATGTCATGTGCCCACAGCAAACAGGGCACATACATGCTGTGGGACATTTTATGGGTATGGCTGCTTTCTACACTTTACTGTATAGTTTCTTTGGGGATGAAATAGTCGAGGCTTCACTGTATTAAATTCAAAGGCCATTAGTGACAGTTTGTTAAGCTTACTTATTCAAATAGAAGCGTCCATGTTTTGGGCCCCTAAGGCAGAGTGTTTTCATGGTATTTAGGATAAAGAGCACCTCATTGATATCTATTTGGGCTTCACAGAATTTCAGAGAAACAGTTGGCTGCTGTTCTGAGTTTGTATTCTTATTTCTAAGCAAAATGTGATAAAAGTTATCATCATTTAGATTCCCCCCAAGGAGAATCTCTGACATCAATTTTCACTATATCTTTGACTCCAAAGCTCCACTGAAAGCTCTTTGTAGACCTCGGTTTTAGCTGGAAGGCTGCAGCATCACATATTCCTCATAATATTGACAGGAATATATAATTTTGTCTGTTGACATGCATATTTTTCTCTCCCACTGATGGATTTTTCTTCTTTGGAGAAAATTATTCTTGCTAATTCTACTTTTATTCCATTAGCATCCTCACAGGGTCAGCTAGAGTGAGAGGAAAATAGAGAAATTAGGTCTCTGGTACAAACCCTGTAATACTGTGATGAATTCCAGTCCTCTATTTGCAAAGACATCTGTGATTTTTCTCTTGTTCATCCACACTTTAAATAATATTTTATTTTTGAAATATCTATCCTGACTCCAGATGAGATACATGGACTTTTTGAGATGCTTTTCATATCCAGATAAATTTTTTTTCATAAAATAGAGGCTCTGAGATAACGGTCATGCAATACTGTTATGGTCTGATGGAGAGAGTGCTAGACATGGTCCCAGGGCCTTGTCCTCTCTCAGAAATCTCTCTCCGACTCTGCTGCGTCTTCAGTCACTTCCCTTTTTCTTTATCAGTAGAAGCACGCTCAAAAGAGGATTAGAGGTTTGCCTTTTTTAAGATACGCTGTGACAAGAAAGATTATAAAGCTTGGAAATCCATCTATCAACTATGAAATATTAATGTTATTGTCTTTTATATAAACATCAGTGCTACCGTGACGTGTGGGAGACAGAAGCACTATGCATGCTCATCTTGGAGCATACCTGTTTGAGGAAGGGAAGGAAACTTCTAAAAAAGATCTCTCAGGATGTCAAAATGGCACAACATGGAAGCTGTATGTAGTTAGTACCATGCAATTTTCCAATATATCTACTATATTGATGTTTCAGCAATCTTATCTTTCAGGAATAAAAACTTTTATCTTTAGCATCTAACACTTAAGCATGTATTATTTTTGGTTTTCATATCCATCTTATTCTGCTTTTTTTAAAAAAAGCTTTTTGCTCTGGTGTTGAGAGTCCAACCCAGGGCCTCTCATTTTCTGAGCAGGCACCATGGGATGGAAATATCCCTTGCCCACCTTATTTTCAGGGACTTAGTTTTTAATTTTGAGATAATTTAAAACTTATGAAAACACAAAGATACAAAGCAGGTCCACTTTATAGCTTCAGAATCAATCCCTTTCTTAGATTCAGTAATTGTTTAATCTATCCTCTTTCTGATATTAGACAGTTGATTGATAGATTATATTAGATTAGATAGAAAGAAAGAAAGAAAGAAAGATAAAATGATCTATGCAGGCTTTTGCCAGATATGAGATCAGACAGAAGGAATTGGAATTTAGTAAAATTCAAATCAGCAACATATCACAATATTTTGGTGAATTCACAATAATAAGAATATATTGCACATGTGATTTTCATACTCCCCCTTCTCTCACGAAACTTGCTTCTGCAAGTTAGTAACCTCAACCTCCTGGCAGGGACACACAAGGATATGAGTCAGCCTCTCCTGAGCTACTGCAAAGACAGGACCAGGTTTTTAGAAGGCTGCTGTGAAGAAGTCTTTTTGGACTTTTAGGGGGTGCATTAAAAGTTTTCCAAAGTTAATAAATAAATTCATGAACTCAGAGGGGACATGGCCAGTGAGTGAGTAGTAGAGCAGACTCTCAACTTACATCTAGTCACTGCCTCAATTAAACTCCAGGAGCCTTAGTTGAAGCAGCCTGCTTGAAGGCCGTTTTCTACTGCTGACAATACCTCGGGACCTGTTGGAATAGTGAAGATTCAGCACATCCTGGATTTGGTGTGTGCTAATTTACTGCAACTACATGATCTGTTCTCATCAAGAAATTTTGGGTTTGTCACTAGACTGCTTCAGATGAGCTCATTCCCTTCAACCAGGCAAATGAGGAAGTCACTTATATAAGCAGAGACTCAATTTAGACTGACTGCTCTGAGATGGAGGCCAAGGACATAAAGATGCAGTTTCTCTTGAGCTCAGTGTGCTGACCCAGATGCTAGTAAAATAGTGGTGACACAGAGTAGAAGTGGTGCTGATTCATTTAGAAGTCTCTCTCCACTATTTGAAGAAGCCAATAATACAATGTAAGTTTGGTGGGTTACAGTTTCTTTCAATGATTGCTTATCATCTTTCAGTTTGAGAGGTTGAAAAGAGGAAGACAAAGAAGATGAAAGCTCGGGCTTACAGTTTAATTTTTAATTTTTTTTTTTAGAAACCCACATTTATGATTTGGAGGAACTAGACTACCAAGTAGTTGTTTTCAGTGTCTTGGCTTTTTTTTTTTTCAATCCTGTCTTAGTCAATGTCTTTGATAACAGTAAAAATGCTGTTGTTGAGCTCTATTCCATTAATTTTGTCCAGGGAAGGATAGAGGGACCAGAAGGGTTCAAGAACTCCACAAGAAGACCAACAGTCAACTAACCAAGGCCCATGGGGGTACATAGAGAATGAACCACTGGATCCATGGACTGGACCGAGGCCTCCTACACATATGTAGCTGATGGGAAGCACAGTCTTCATGTGGGTCCCTTGGCAAGTGGAGTGGGGCCTGTCACTCACACGGATGCAGGTGCTTGCTATTAGATCACTTTCCCCTAGCTGGGCAGCCTTGTCTGGCCTCAGTGGAAGGGGATGCGCATAATTCTGATGTGACATTCAGTGCCTAGGACCGATAGCACAGGGGGTACGGGGGTGGAGGCGCTTCCTTCTATGAGAAGAAGGGGTGGGGAGAAGGGAGGAAGAGGGGAGGAGGGTGGGGCTGGGAGGAGAGGAGGGAGGGGCTGCAATCAGGATATAAAGTGAATAAACTAAAGAGGGAGATGTTTTGTTATCTTTGTGCCTTATGATGATTTGCGCCAGTTTAACTTTCAGGATTTCCCCGCCGGAGCAGTTGATCATGCTTTTCTCACATATTTTTTATGGATTTTTGTTATTTATTTCTTTTACTTTTCATAATGAGGCCTTTCGTTAAAACTGATTCAAGCAGTTAATGAGAAGAGAATATGCAAACAAAAAATATACTTTCAGGATAGAATCAGCCACTTCGCTTTAAAAATCCCGACAGAAGCTTTACTTTCTAAGTCCATACTTTCTGGTGAATATATGAATATATTAGTGTTACATTATGGACCATTTAAATGACAGTCTGGTAGCTAATAAAGCCTTCCATGTTTGACCTATTCTGTTATTTAAAGTAAGGAAAGGGATTTGTTTCTGTGTAACACTAATATTATTTCTATTTGAAACATTCCTCATCAGCCTCACATTCAGAGTCAAAGACATGTGACAAAGATAACATCACAATTGGCCAGGGGAAATGAGCTTGAAACTACTATTCATATCATAAATAGTGAACATACTGAGCTTTCTGAAATGCTAGGTGATGTTATAAAGATGAATGCGGAGGACACCTGCATCCATAAAGCATTTTTTTTTGATACAGTTTCTCTGGGTAGCCTTGGCTGTCCTGGACTCAGTTTGTCAACCAGGCTGACCTCAAACTCAGGAAGATAGGCCTGCCCTGCTTCCCAAGTGCTGCAATTATAGGCATGTGCCGTTGCTCCTGGCTCACAAGGCAAATTTTATGATGATTTCCCATTTACTCTGAATTTAAGGGCACGAGAGTTTTAACATTGTTAGAATTTACAACATTCAACAAGAATCAGTGCTAGGGAAAATGCAAAATGACAAAATGTAGACTAAAAAGACACTCCTGAAGTAAGAGTGCTTACATTTTGTAGTTTCAGTTCAAGAAATGAAGTCTTTTTGAACAATCAAAGAGGTCCTATAATAGGCTAGTCTTCTGCTAAGGAATAGAATGTACAAGAAGCTAGTATAAAGATTCTAGAAAAATCTTGGGATGGCCTCCATTTCTATTGTTATTTTGTTTTAGACAGGATCTTATGTACCTCAAGCTGGGTTTGAACTGGATATATAGCCAAGGATGATCCTGCCTCCGAGTACTGGTATTAGAGATGTACTTCATGATGTTTCTGTATACACTGTTAGGGAGAAAACCCCAGAGGAAAGGGATCTACCAATTGAGTTGAATCTCTAGCCTGAACAACTTCTATTCTCATGACTAATGATAACTTCTGTCACCATATGAAATGTGATATGGAAAGTAGGAACAATTGCTACAAGGATATTTGCTCAACCATGTTCATAGTGGCTTTATTCTTAATAGCCAGAAACTGGAAACAACCTAGATGTCCCCCAACCAAAGAGTGGATAAAGAAACTGTGGCCCATTTACACAATGGAATACTAGTCAGCTATTAAAAACAAAGAAATTATGAAATTTGCAGGCAAATGGATGGAACTAGGAAAGATCGTCCTGAGTGAGATAACTTGCTTAGACCCAGAAAGACACACATGGTATGCATACACTTATAAGTACATTTTAGTCATGTAGTATAGGATAACCACACTACAATTTACAGAGCCAAAGAAGGTAAGTAACAAGGAGGACCCAAGAAAGGATATTTAAATATCCCTCAGGAGTGGAAATAGAATGGATAGCAGAAGTGATTGAAGAGAGGGAACAGGGTTGAAGAATGATCATGGAGAGAAATGAGGATATGCAGACTGAGGATAGGGTGCAGATATACAAAGGGTCTGCAGAGAGAAGAGAAACCATGGGGCGGGGCCATCTCTGAAAGAAGCTGGAGATCACCACAGGGTAGGCTCCTGGGAGGATGCAGAGGTGACTCTAGCTGAGACTCTTACAGCAGGGGCAATGGAGATTGAAGAGTCCATCCTTTAGCTAGACTGGACTCCCAGTGGAGGGAGGGAACACCAAACCAACAACAAATCTTTGACCCGAAATTTACCCTGCCTACAAGATGTGCAGGGATAAAGATAGAGCAGAGATTGAGAGAATGTCCAGCCAGTGCCTGGCCCAACTTGAGACCCACCCCATGAGAGAGAGCCAATGCTGGACATTAATTTTTTTTCCAATCCAACATTTGCATTTTATTTATTTTTAAATATTTATTATTATTATTTATTACAATTTATTCACTTTATATTCCAGCTGTGCCCTTCCCTCATCTCTTCCCTGTCCCACCCTACCTTCCTCTTCTCCCCTTATGCCCTTCCCCTGGTCCACCCATAGGGGAGGTCCTCGTCCCCTTCCATCTGACCTTAGGCTATCAGGTCTCATCAGGATGGGCTGCATTGTCTTCCTCTGTGGCCTGGCAAGGCTGCACCCAACAGGGGGAGGTGATCAGAGAGCCTGCCACTGAGGTCATTAACGATATTCTGCCATGCTTACAGATAGGAGACTAGCAGTCATCTCAGAGCCTCCACCCAACAGCATGCTTAGACTCACAGTCAAACATTGGGAGGAGTACGGGGAGTCTTGTGGAAGAATACGACAGTATAGAAGGACCCAGGGGGACAGGAGATCCACAAGAAGACCAAGAGAGCCAACTAACCCGGGCCCAGGGATCGAATGGAGCACCAACCAAGGACCATGCATGGACTCGACTTAGGCTCCTTACACATGCATAAACAATGGGTAGCTTGGCCAACATGAGGTCCACTAGAAAGGGGAGAAGGGGCTGTCTCTACACGGACTCTGTTGCCTGCATTCTGATGACTTCCTCCTGGCAGGGCTGCCTCCCCAGGACACGAGGGAAGAAGATGCTCTAAGTCCTGAAGTGACTTGATGTGCTGGTGTAGGGGTGAGTCTCTCCTTATCTGAGGAGTAGGGGGGATGGATGTGAGGAAGTGGAAGGGAGGAAGGAAACAGAAGGAGAGGAGGGAGGGCCTACGATCAGTATGTATAGTGAACAAATAAATTAAGTAATAAAAATTTTAAAATAGAAAGAAAACAGCAACCAAAATAATTAAAAATTAAAAGAATGATAACAAATAAATTTAAGATACCTCAAAACAAAACAACAACAACAAAACTTTCATTGAAAAAAAATTGCATGAAAGAAATGAACATTCCAGAAAAGTTATTTCACCAACTAGACAGTCAAGCTTAGCCATAAAATGTAAACCATCATCACCAGCAAAGAGTGTAATCTCACAGGGGTTTGATCAGCTACTATACCTGTGTGTAAGACTGTTCCCAGAGCACTGCCAACTAAGGCAGAAGAAATGTGGGACTGTGGTCCCCTGACCTGAATAGAGCATCCAATTCTAACACTCTGTCCAAATGGACCTATGAAATGTAAATAAATAGGTGATTATTTGGTAGACAGGTTGGTAAGTCAGTGGCTGGGAAGATAAACAGAAACAGTTGGCATATGTGTAGTGGCTATTTGTTGTTTAATGTCAAGTATTCTACCTGGAGGTTTGTTTGTTTGTTTGTTTTTGCCAGGTAGGTGTTCAAACTGTTTTTACAGGTGAATGAATAGCCCAAATCAGAGGCATACATGTACTTGATTTAGAAAATTTTCCACAGTTTTCACTCTTGCTTACAGAAATACCATTGAAAAAGAACATCTAGCATACCAAAGAGGGCCTCTGAAAGAATCTATATAGCAATGTATCAAAGCAGAAATTAAGACTCACAACTAAGCCTTCGGCAGAGGGCAGGGAATAATAATGAAAATAGGGAGAGTTAGTAAGACTTGGGGAGAACAAGAGCTCCACAAAGACCAAATAGATCAGCGCACAGGGGTCTTTTACGAGATGGTTTCTCCAACCAAGGACCATGTATGGATATAACCTAGAACCCCTGCTCGGATGTGGCCCATGATAGCTCAGTATCCAACTGGAGACCCTAGTAAGGGGAACAGGGACTATTTCTTTCATGAACTCAATGGCTGGCTCTTTGACCCTCCCCCTCCACACACCCGGGAGTAACAGCCTAGCTAGATCTCAGAAGAGGACATTGCAGCCAGCCCTGAAGAGACAAGATAAACTAGGGTTGGATGGAAGGGAAGGAGGTCCTCCCCCATCAGTGGACTTGGAGGGGGGCAGGGAGGAGATGAGGGAGGGATGGGGAGAGTGGGAGGGAATGAGGGAGGGGGCTACGCCTGGGATACAAAGTACCTAACCTGTGATTAATATAAAAATAAATAAATTACATTTTAAAAAAAAGAAAAAGAAAAAGAACATCTGGGGAGTTTAAACAAAGCTTATTGTCTTTTTAATGTTTTCATTTTTCATATGATTCTAATGTTACTTTACTCTTGGCACATTACTTAAGAAAAAAAAATAAACCAATACATACATATATATATATATTTATTTAGATGACCACATATAGGGTATTCTTTATCATATAATAATTCTTTATTGATATGGTATCTATGCATAAGAGGACAGATAATATAACAAATATAAACATATCTCTTTATATGTGTGTGTATATATATTAAGTATGTATATAAGAGAGCAAGGGAGTGAAAGAGCAAGAGAGAAAGAGAGAGATATCCTTGTCACTGATTGGACTATATTTCCAACTTATACATTGTCAATGGACCCATGGATGTACATGTGCATGTAAAGAACTTTCGATGTTATGTACTCTGTAGACAAGATGTATTTCAAACAACATACCATTTGATTTCATTTTGAAGAGAATCCCAGGGAAATGGTGAACAGAAAGAGGAGCAAAGCGATCATGTTCCATACAAGGATCACATTGTGAAATAAATCCAAAAAAGGTAGACTGTTAACCAAGCTAATGATCTTCCCTACCGCAGGAAAAAAATCTAATACTTTAAACTTTTGTTCAGTTTATGCATGTGATATTGACTATACACATATACATCTACATTCACATATACAAATCCTTTCTATGTATCTATTTTAAAAGAGGTTCCTCAGGATGCTAATGTTTCTTTTTTTTTCACTCGTTTTCCCTTATAAAACATTATTTACAAATTAAGCTATCACTTTTACCTCTTTGATGTTGAAGAATTATTTTAATACTTATGGTTCCCATCTCTTTATCATGACTTGTTCTTGAGGATGTCATTATTTTATATTAGGTCTAATTTTAGTTTATTCTTTTTCCCTCATAACAAGTTGTTAAAGAATATAAATATTTTACATAATTTTAAGTGACCCATGTTTCAGGGTTTATAACAGTAATATAACGGAGCAGAATTATCATGTGTTCCATTGTCGAAGTAGCTTCTATTAGTGTAAAGTTATAAAGTAAGCCCTGTTATCTGCATTCACTTTGAGAAAAATTACTCGGCAAGTACAAAGTAATTAAGCAATAAGACATGACAAGCCTTGCATTTTGGGGAAATTATTATACATCTTAGATGTCTTGAGAGGTTCAGGCCAAAGGCTGAATGGCTTCAACCACCCAAGAAGACTAATAAACCCTCAAGAAATGTACCACCTGTCATATCTTATTGCTGTTATGGAATGGAAATCATGAAACCAAAACAAGGGGAAAAGGTTAGATCCGTGCCTTTGCTAAAGATTACTTACAGGACTGTGACATCACTGACAGGTCTATGTGTGTCCAGAGAATTCTAAAGCCATTGCATAATTATTGCACAAACAACACGACTCATTTGAAACTGCTGCTTCAGCATCCACAAGGCCAATTTTGTCATATACCAGCCCCCCAATGCCCTCTTCTTACAGAAATCATATTGGTACTCTTAATGTCTAGCTTTCCTCTCGCCATGATCATACAGCTTCAGGGGCAGGGGTGCATTTGGGAGAGGAGGTGGGAGTTGTTATGTAGAAATAATCTTGCCCCTCAGAGGATTGGAGGCATTTGGTTCCTTCTATGCCTTCTGACACCCCAGGATCATTATCTCATGATAATCACATCTCCTGGAGTTGCCTTATTGCTTAAATGTAACACTAAATTTTAATTACAATGAAATAGAGCTCTTCTGGTAGTTTACACAACATCTTGTGTTCTCATTGCCAGATGGAAAAAAATGCAGAGCTTTTACTGTAATAGAGCGAGGTGGTCCTGGGCTCCAACGCAGTAAACACATTGTGTTGGGTTGTTGAGGAAAGCTTTTTGCTTTGTGGCGTGATCTGCTTTTTTTTGGAATATTTCAAGCTGACAGTTTATTAAAGGATTTCTGCTTTGTTTAAAAATATTAAAACATGGCAAGATTGATTTCCCCAAATTTGACTGTAATGGGCAAATTTACAAAATAAATAAATAAATAGATAGATAAAGGTTGCTACTCACTATTAGAAAAGACAGATTGTCTTCAACAAAAGATTTTATTATTGTCGTTTCTCCTTGATTATCGTGCCATTTTGAAATTCAGGGAATTTGTATGCACATATTTAGTGATTGTTTTTAACCTACTAACCGCACTTACCCACACGATGCCTACAGATCTAACTCTAGCGTTTGAGTATCTCTTTAGTCTTCTACATCATTCTGATTTCTTTATAATCAATACTTTCAGTTTTCATAATCATACATGTCTTATGATTACACGTACATAGTCTCCACAATTAATATGTATAGTCTTCAGAATGATTCTGAACCATGGCTCAAGGCTATAAGATGAAGGGAAGTTGGGACATTCAACATCTGTAACAAAAACACTTGGGCTGAAGATATAGCTCACGGACAGAGTGTGTGCCTAACGTGTGAGGTCATAGTTGAAATCCCAACACTGCAATGGGTATATTAACTATAGTCATCTTTAGAATGCTTGGTTTATCTTTTGGATCCGCGATTACAACTTAAAGTAAATTTTGATCCTCCTGCCTACCCCTCCCATATACTAGGACCAAGGATGTGTGTCACTGTGACCATTTTATATGGTGCTGGGGATCAAACTCAGGACTTTTGAATGCTAGGTAAGCAGTCTATCAACTGAACTACCTTTTCAGCAGTTGGCGTAGAATTTAAAAACAGCACCCATATATTTAGAAAGCTTCTAGTCTGGAAAAATATCTTTTTCTTTTTTTACAATGATGAAAACTCTATTCTTGCCCTATGAATAAAATGTATAAAGTAATTATTTCAGAAAGAAAAGGTTTTAAAAGTTAATAGCTTGAAACAAATTAAAGATTAAATATATTGAGCTAGCATGCAATTTCTTCTTTTACAGACAAAATTTCAATAGTTTTATCAATGTTGTGATCATAACAAAACTCTTCTCTTTCAAATGCCTAGGACTTTGTGTTTTAATTTTACAGTGAGTATGAACATGTTGTATTTTTATGTACCAATGCTCTTCACTCAATTCTTTCATGTTGTTTTTTGTTTTATTATTATTATTTTTATTATTATTATTTTCTCTTGTTTGCATTTTTGAGATTACAATTTAATTTTAACATTTCTCCCCTCCCTTTCCTCCCTTCAAATCCTCCTACAAACCATTCCCTGGTCTTTATCAATTCCATGGCCTTGTTTTCCGCAGTAATTGTTAATAAACACACACATATGTGTATATTTATATACACATATATGTGTGTATATTTATAGTCTTAAACACGGCTCTCAAGTTGTTTAATCTTAGCTGCATGTATATTTTCAGGGCTGATTGCTGCACAGGTCCGCCGATGGTTGCATCTTCCCTGAGGAAGGTCACTTTTTTATTTCCTTGTCTATAATTCTTTGTAAGGTTGAAGCCTTGTGGTTGAAGTCTTTTGTCCCTGTCTTTTGTGATGTTCCCTGAGCCTTAGGTGTGGGGATTGTTTTGTAGATGTATTCGTTGGGCCTGGGCTCCACAGCTCTGCATTTGTCCAGTTCTGCATGTTGGTCAGCCTGGTCTACATAGTGACTTCCAGGTCAACTAGGACTACATAGAGAAACCCTGTCTTGAAGAACAAAACAAAACAACCCCCCCAAACAAAAACAAAACAAAAAAACACAACCCCCCAACCCCAAACCAACCAGCAAACCAAAGCAAGCAAGCAAACAAAACAAAACAAACATGTACCTATTTTGAAATCTGTTATAGTTTTGAAAGTTTTCCACTCCAGCTGTAATCTTACATCTTTTTCAGACTGATTGAAATTCTTAGTGACTCTGGAATCAAATTCAGGCAGTTCCTGAGGTGTTGTCTGACTGATTCTCCTATTGCATCATCAGGTTTTGGTTACCAAGAACAAGCTTACTAACTCTTTTCAAGTTTTTGTTCTCCACTGTGTCCTGAGCAGGAAACAGCTTTGTTCTGGTTTCTACACAGTCAGCCTGTCCCTTCATCCAGGTGTCACTTTAAATACGGTTTTCCAAGAGCAATGTGCCCTCGCTAGCCTGTCATTTCAGGACTTGATTCACCGTGGGCATTTCACGCTCCAGCATGCAGTTGTTCAGTGTTTCCCTTTGTTCGTTACCATTCTCTCCCAATAGAGAATACACTCTTTGAGGAAGAATCTGCATCTATTTTGCTCTTAGTTGTTTCTTTGGGAACCTGTATGTAGCAGAAGTTCCATGTTTGTTGAATGAATCATTAGGTTAAAGTCGGAGCAGTTTTACTAGTTATGAGCACACTGTTGTGGAATTTTCTGTTATCTTCTTACTAGGACTTCCCCCCCGCCCCCAGCCCCATCCTCTCTGCACACACTCACACACTCCACATTCATAGAATTATAAGCTGTAAAGGTCAGGAATACTTTTGTAATAAATGCGTGTTGATCAGAAGGGTCTAAGATCTGGGAAGATGTTTTTTCCAATACTGTGTAATGCCTTCCTGATGATGTGTTTCTCCTGCCTTCTTAAATCTAATACAGAGGGGCAAAATTTTGTGTTCATGTGTGTTTTATACTGATTTCACTGATAAATAGGTTTTGAAATCTTTTATTTTACACAAGGTTTCCCTAATATAGATAAGATCAGGGGCAAATGCCTCAAGGTGTTTGCCTATTTATTTATTTATTTATTCATTTATTCATTCATTCATTTATTTATTCATTCATTCATTCATTTATGTATTTATTTATGTATTTATGTATTTATTTATTTATTTATTCATTCATTCATTCACTCATTCATTTATTTATTTATTTATCTATCTATCTATCTATCTATCTATCTATTTATTTATTTATTTATTTATTTATTTATTTATTTATTTATTTATTTATTTATTTATTTATTTATTTAAGAAAGGATCTTTGCTGCTGCTTTTAAAATTCCACGTCTATGACTTGGATGTAGGGAGCGGCATGTGTGTGCAGTGCCTGGAGACGCCAGAAGAGGGCACCAGATCTCCTGGAAACAAAGTTACAAAGGCTATGAGCCATTATATAGATGCTACCTAGAAACATAGTTTGAGCAAAAGTCCTTGTTGCATGGTAGAGTATCTTTCAGGTATATGCCCAGGAGTAGTACTGCTAGGTCTTTGGATAGCGCTATCCTCAATTTTCTGAGAAAGTTCCAGACTGATTTCCAAAGTGCTTGTACAAGTTTACATTCCCGCCGGCAATGGAAGAGAGTTCCCCTTTCTCTATATCTTCTCCAGCATTGATCTTAGACACTCTGATGAGTGTAAGATGGAATCTTAGAGATGTTTTGATTTGCATTTCCCTGATGACTAAGCATGTTGAGCAGTTCTTTAAGTGTTTCTCTGACATTTGATGTTCCTCTGTTGAAAATTCTCTGTTGAGCTCTGTACACCAATTTTTAATTGGATTATTTGGTTTGTTCGTGCTTAATTTCTCAAGTTCTTTATATATTTTGTATATTAGCCCTCTGTAGGGTTGGTGAAGATCTTTTCCCAATCCTTAGGCTGTCATTTTGCTCTTAGTAAGGGGAGCAGGGGCTATCTCTTACATGGACTCTGTTGCCTGCTCTTTGTTCACTTCCCCCTGGGGAGACAGTTTTGCCAGGCCAAAAAGAGGATGCAAGCAGTCCTGATGCACCTTGATAGGCTTGGGGTCAGATGGCAGGGGAGGAAGGGTCCCCCTTTCTGAGGACTAGGGGAGGGGAAGAGAGGAGAAGAGAGAGAGAGAGAGGGTGGAGCCTTCTGGGAGGAGATGAGGGAGGAGGCTACAATAGGGATGTAAAGTGAAAAACTTATAAAAAGATAATTTAAATAAATAAAAAAATAGATGTTAGAAACTAAACCCAGGTCCCCTAAAGGAGCAACAAATGCTTGTATCTGCTAGTTTATCTCTCTAACCCCTTGGCTATTCTCTAAAGAATACAAAGTATGTTCTCTGCAATCATTAGGTAAAAGCGATTATATTGTTGAATGCTTATCTTAAAAGTTCTTTTTATTTTGTCTATTAATATGTATTTTGGGGAGGGTGGTAGGATTGTGTGCTCATGCAATGGTGGGTGTGTGGAGGTCAGAGGCCAACTTTTGGGAACTGATTTCTTTCCACAAACCCGAGTTGTCAGACTTGCATGTGCTCTAAACCACTGAGCCATCTTGCCAGCCCTTGAAAATTCTCAATATTTTCTTTAAATATGGCTGCCATGTCTGAAATCCTGCACTGTCAGGCTGCCTGACATATTTTGAACAGCTTTTTGTTGATTGTTGTTTTAAGATTAGTTTTTAATTGTTCATATGCGTATGTGTCAATGTGGGGTATGTTCTTGTGAGTATGGGGCCCTCCGAGTCTAGAGGAGGCTGTTGTTCCCCATGGAGCTGGTTACAGGAAGTAGTGAGTTGCCTCACATGGGTGCTGGGAACTGAATCAGGACCCTCAGAGTCATCTCTCCAGCCCCAACTTCTCTTTCTTTTCTAACTGGCCATATGAAATAACACAGGGGAGCGGAGGATGCCTCAAATTTATTGTTCCACCCTTTCTACTTCAATATTAACTGAACCCGGTGTCCTTGCTTAGCATAACCAGGTGGAAATATAAAGAAAATATTCAACATCATTTAGTAATTGTCTGGAAACAGGAAGGCAAAGTATTATCTATAGCACAGGGCAATCCCATTGTGGAAACTTCACTCTGGCTGCAACCTTTTATCTTGTTCTGCTCTTACACACAGGTCATATTATGCACTGCTTTGTGCTAGTTTGACAAGAACTAATGTGGATGCTTAAATATTTTAAAGGCTGAATGCTTCTGAATGATAAAATACAGAGCTGATCAACCCTTCCTGTTGCGTTTGTGGTTAATGATAAGGTAATGTAATACTTTTCTCCTTTTGGTCTATTAGTAGTTTCTACACTAAACATTAAAGTTCCTTAAAGGAAAAACTCTTCAAATAAGGCCACTGGATGACACTTTTTAACTACAGTTGTTTTTTATTCAGCCATAAAATCTATCTTTCATAAAGAAACCCACTTACATGTCTTACTTCAGTGAAGGTTATTTGTAGACTGAAGGTCTTTTCTTGTCAAGATATGATGAATACCATGTGTGAAGACAGAAGAGCATCAGACCTGTATTAGCTGGAAAACCCACTGATCTGTGAATAACCTAAAAAAGAAAACCTGAAGATTAGCAACGTCGCTTTTAAGAATGATCCATCAAATTCAACAAGCAGATTCACAGAGATGAATCATCTGGTCCCTTTTTATGCCTGTGATACAGTAAAGGTTATTTCCTCTCCCTACAAACAGAAGTTCAAAAATAAAGGGAAAGGAGGCTTCTGAACAGCCCTTGGAATAAGTCAACGTCCTAAAGTATTTGTGATGTTTTAGATGTAAATATCTGAATGTTAATTAAAATAGCATACTTAGCTTTCTACAGTATTGGATTCAATTGGTTTATAGACTTGTGTTCTGGGGGCTGTGGAAGAAATTAAATTTCTGTATGTTTTCTCTAATTGTTTATATCAAACTTTAATTTTATGGTCATTTAAAATATTTGCTGAAATAAAGTATTTTGGTTGCTGTTGTTGTTGAAATTATTTTGAAAAGCTTCCTGAACAGCTTAAGTAGTCAAGTAGTAGTTGGATAAACAAAACCAGGATGTTAATGTTTTGGACTTAATTGGTTAAAAGAACAAAAACATTACTTTGTATAAGATTATTACATGTGAGTACAGTTGTGTTAACAGTGAACACTTCAGTTTTAAAATAGATTTAAAAGCAGAGAGTTAAATACTTTTCACAGTATAACTTTCATAGGTTTTGTGCGCTTTATTTGAGGTGTTTTCATTCATTTATTTTCAGATTGAACTGGAATGGATAAGATAACCTGAAAATTGAAGACACTTAAAGAGGGGACACTATAAACCTTAAACATTTTTTTTTTTCAGATCAATAATTTTAGTAGGCAAACAATGTGACAATGATTTAAGAAGCATTTGCTTATAAATTTACTTTTCTACTGAGGTAACAGTAGTAGACGAAAATTGTAACACAGCAACAGCTACTGGATTTTCACGCCTCACTTCTGAACAAACGGTTTTGGCAATATGTAGTTTAATAAATCAAATTGGCTTGGGTGCTTTTTTTTTTTTTTTGGTTTAGCTCTCAGGAATTTTGTTTTGAAATGTGCTTTCTCAAATAATACAGATCTCATTTGAGGAATGTCTCATACTGAGCTTTAACTAAGCAAATTTAAATAATTAGTTCCTACCATGCCCAGCATAATGAAAAATAATTTTTATGGTGATTGAATGACAAATTTTCTGTGTTTAAACAATTAATAATCATTTCTGCTTTGATATGAAACATTCAGATAATGTTATTTATAAGCATTCTCATTATGCAAATTAAGCAGGAAAATAGAAACACTATGTCTAAAAGAGTGAGTTATAGTTTTCTGAATGAGAAGTTTGCTGTCAGATAAATTCTGCTGGTTGAAAATCCTTAGGGCATCTGAAGCCTCTATTCCTCATGAGATTATTGTTCGGGATTAGAAAAACAAACAAAAGCTACAACATCCCGATGTGAGGGCTTGAGGTGATTTTTGCTGTAGAGGAAAGTTGAACATACGTTTCATAGGATTATGCTCTTTATGTGTCTCAGATTTTACAACAGATTAATTTCTGTACTTTTAAAGTTTCGACTTTTTTTTTATGAGTTCAATCTGAGAATGACGGTCTCGGTTTAAAGAGAAATAAGGAGAACTCCCTTGGTTATTAGAAGCTTGAACACTGTAAGAGGCCTTGACGCTCTCGTCCCACCAGCTAGAAGAGCCATAAATCACAGGAGAGCTCCGGAGAAGGACCGTCAGCAATGCCAAGACACAACGCTGCAGTTAAGTGGTAAACACAGACTTTCAGAATTCAGCACCTAAGGCCCAGATAAATGATATTGATTTTAACTTGAGCTGAAATAGTAGCCCGCTGGATTTAATAATCCTTTCTGTAGATGATAAAACAAAATTTAACTAAGTAAAACACTCCTTTAAATAGGTGTGGCTTTTATGATAGCCAAAAAGGGAAACAATTTAATTAAGAACCAGTCTTTGGATATTAGCCCTTTATTGGATGTAGGGTTGGTGAAGATCTTTTCCCAGTCTGTAGGCTGTCGTGTTGTTTTGTTGACAGTGTCCTTTGTTTTACAGAAGCTTTTAAGTTTCATGAGGCCCCTTTGTTGATCTTAGAGACTGAGTTCTTGGTGTTCTGTTCAGGAAGTTGTCTGCTGTGCCAATGAGTTCAAGGCTCTTCCCCACTTTTTCTTCTAACAGATTTAGTGTGTCTGGTTTTATGTTGAGGTCTTTGATCCACTTGGACTTTAATTTTGTACAGAGTGATAGATATGGGTCTATTTGCATTTTTCTAAATGTGGACATTTAGTTAGACCAGAACCATTTGTTGAAGATGCTATCATTTTTCCTTTGTACAGTTTTGGCCTTTTGTTTTTGTCAAAAATCAGGTGATGAGATCTGATAGGCTAGGGTCAGATGGAAGGGGAGGAGGACCTCCCCATCAGGGGACTGGGGGAGGGGTGTGGGAGGAGAAGAGGGAGGGAGGAAGGGTGGGATTGAGAGGGAATGAGGGAAGGGGCTACAGCTGGGATACAAAGAGAATTAATTGTAATAAATTTTTAAAAAGTTTAAAAAATCAGGTGTCCATAGGTGTGTGGGTTTAAAGGAACTCAATAAATTGGATACCAACAAACTAAATAATCCAATTAAAAAATGGGGTACAGAGCTAAGCAGAGAATTCTCAACAGAGGAATATAGAATGGCAGAGAAACACTTAAGAGATGCTTGACATCCTTAGCCATTGGGGAAATGCAAATCAAAATGTCTCTGAGATTCCATCTTACACCCATCAGAATGGCTAAGATCAAAAACTCAAGTGACAGCACATGCTGGAGAGGATGTAAAGAAAGAGGAACACTCCTCCATTGCTGGTGGGAGTGTAAACTTGTACAACCATTTTGGAAATCAATCTGGTGTTTTCTCAGAAAATTTGGAATAACACTACCTAAAGATCCAGCTATACCACTCCTGGGCATATACCCAAAAGATGCACCGCCATTCAATAAGGACATTTACTCAACTAAGTTGACAGCAGCATTATTTGTAAATAACCAGAATCTGGAAACAACCCAGATGTCTCTACATGGAGGAATGGATACAGAAACTGTGGCACATTTTCACAATGGAATACTACACAGCTATTGAAAACAAGGACATCTGTTGCTCTTCTTGTGGAGCTCCTGTCATCTCCAGGTCCCACTATCTCCCCGTTTTTCATAGGATTCCCTGCACTCTGCCCGAAGTTTGGTTTAGAGTCTCAGCATCTGCTTTGATACACTGCTGGGTAGAGTCCTGATGATACCTGATAAGCTAGGGTCAAAGGAAGGGGAGGAGGACCTCCCCTATTAGTGGACTTGGAGAGAGGAATGGGAGGAGATGAGGAAGGGAAGGTGGGATTAGGAGGGAATGACAGAGGGGGCTACAGCTGAGACACAAAGTGAATAAACTGAAATTAATATAAAAATTTAAATTTAATAAAAAAAAACAAACCAAAACAACCAACCAACCAAACAAACAAACAAACAAAAACAACAAGGAAATCACGGAATTTGCAGGCAAATGGATGGAACTAGAAAAGATCATCCTGAGTGAGGTAACCCAGAACCAGAAAGACAGGCATGGTATACACTCACTTATAAGTGGATATTAGCCATATAATGTAGGATAACCATACTACAATCTACAGACCTAAAGAAGCCAAACAACAAGGAGGACCCTAGGGAGGATGCTTAAATTTCACTCAGAATGGTGAACAGGATAGACACCAGAAGCGGTAGAAGAGAGGGGGCAGGAGAGTCCTCTGAAAGGCTCCACCCAGCAGGAGATCTAAGAAGATGCTGAGACTCACAGCCAGACTTTGGGCAGAGTGCAGGGAGTCTTCTGGTAGAAGGGGAGGACAGAATGACGTGGAGGGGACAGGAGCCCCATAAAGAGACAAACAAAGTGAAAAAATATGAGCGCAGGGGGTCTTGCTGATGCACCAATCAAACACCATGCATGGAGGGAACCTAGGTCACCTGCTCAGACGTAGCTGATTGGCAACTTGGTCTCCATGTGGATCTCCAGGTTAGAGGAGCAGGAGCTGCCTTTGTCATGAACTCAGTTGCCTTCGTTCTGATCACTCGCTCCTGGGTATGTGCTCTTGCCAGGCCATAGAGGAAGAGGATCCAGGCAGTCCTGACGCGCCTTGAGAAGCTATGG
>CM053745.1:42670542-42723423 GCA_028658305.1 Pachyuromys duprasi | reverse complement strand
TAGTAATTTTTAGCTTACTATTAAAAATTAATTTGAAGTCTCTTTTCTTGAATAGATAAAAATCTTAGCATTCAATGGCCTTCTAATAACCAATGTAAATGAATGGTTTGTGATTTCTTAATGTAAGAAGTTAGCTTCAGTTGTCATTACTATTACAAATATTAATTTGAGAATTCCTAAGTTGATTTGATTCAAAGAAAAACAAGAGGATCACTAAAGGGCTGGACTGGACAAACAGACTTTAACCTGTGTGAGTCAACAAAAAGGGAAGAGTCACATTCACTTATACGAGTTTTCTGTACTCCGAGACTTTGGCTAATGAAGATGCTCTTTATTGTCTGGCTGAGATCCATGAATATTTACCGAACACCTGCCCTGTCCAGGGTACTAAGCTAAGAACATAATTCATACCATGCTCCTATTTAACAGACTGTTTCCCATCTTAGGGATGATGATCTAGGTGAGTCTCTGGGCAGAGATAGTGGTAGAGACTGGAAGGACCACAGGAAAGGTTAATTCCAGATGAGGATGTCGCATTCTCACTTCCTTGAAAGAAGGAGTAGTAGGATGTGAGTAGGTGAGAAGGGTGACATTCTAGAACCTGGCAGCAGCTTTTCAGCAGGGATCCAGGTGGATCAACACAGAGTACCAGTTTAAAGTGCGGGGGGGGGGGGGACCAGCACGCCAGGCTCAGGTCTTTGCATCTTATTCTGAATGTTGCCAGAATCCCAGTAAGACTCTCAGAAGGGACAGGGCATAATCACTCGCAGTATAAACTTAATTGAAACATTCTTTCTTGTTTAAATAATCCTTACCTAGTTAGAGGCTTGTCAAAGCACAGAATATGGATGGATTTTGATGAAATTAAATATTTAGTGGTCACAAGTCCCTGTCTAATGCCATACTGATTTAAGTATAGGCATTTCCCAGAACAAAAGATGGATTATAAAAGCCAAGTATTTTATTCCTTAATTGCTTAGAGGCTTGTCTCCAATTACAGTGTTGCGCTTTAGCTGAGGTAAGAATGTTTCAGCAAAAGTTAAATTTAATAGAACACATTAATTCTTCCCCATAACAACCAGGACCTAGCACAAATTTGAGAATGCATTTCCAGCATGTTAAAACGGCAGACATTTATAAGGATATAACAAACCACCCTGCTATGTTTCAGCTAGACGATAGCACTATACATTACTGTATTATAAAGTAATGGACTTAGCTGTATGTTTCAAAGAATGGAAGGCATGCACAATCACGAAACAACCAATTTCATGTTGAAAATATCAGTGTTGGATTATTATCAATTGAGTCTTATTTAATATCTAATTTTTAACAAATTTTGTTGTGAGAGTGATGGAAAGAAGAGGAAACCCTTGCAAGCATTATCATGCTTTTCTTCTAAGAGAAACACTAAACAGTTACTTGAGATATGATGTAATAAACACAGAAAAAAGCACACACCGTGCTCTAAAGAGCCCCAATGAAATCTAGTTAAGTGTAGAAAAAGAAAATCTGAGCTATCTTTTGTGTGTTGCTTTCATATTGAGACTACTCTTCCCTTTCTAAGGAGATTATGAAGTAGGTAGTCACAAACATTCTTCAGATTGTCAGCCCATCTGAATGTTCATCAGCTGAGTGTACAAAATGAATTTGGAGGCAAGTTGCCTCAGAGAAAAAGATATCAGGAAGAAGCCATTTGGAGCTCACTGTCAAATTATCCTCAAACTCACAGAAATAACTTTGTTCTGCATTACAATCTTCATTTCTTTTTTTTTCTCTGTTTTTTAAATTTAATTTTATTTACAATTGTTGTTTCTAAATCTGTGAGAGACAATTATCCGGGGGTAAGTGAGAGGATCCATAAGATTAGTACCATCTGTTCATCACAAGGAATTTAGCATCCATGATGTACCTAGATAAACTCAGTGGGTAGAGGCATTTGGCAATAGTAAATACTATTAAATGATGTATAATCATAGCTTAATTTTTATTTATTTATTTATTTATTTTTAATCATAGCTTAATTTTAGCAGTATGTTTTCTTTTAAAAATACCATTCTGGTTTCGTTGATTCTTTGAATTGTTCTCTTTGTTTCTCATATATTGATTTCAGACCTGAGTTTGACATTTCCAGCCGTCTACTCCTCTTGGGTGTGTCTTCTTCTTCTTCTTCTTCTTCTTCTTCTTCTTCTTCTTCTTCTTCTTCTTCTTGTGCTTTCATGTGAGCCATTAAGTTTCTTATATGAGATGCCTCGGATTTCTTTATGAAGACACTTACTGCTATGAATTTTCTTCTTAGCACTGCTTTCATTGTGTCCCATAAGTTAGGGTAAGTTGTACCTTTATTTTCATTAAGTTCTAGGAAGCCTTTAATTTCTGTTTTTGTTGAGGTCTAGTTTTAGACCATGGTGGTTTGATAGGATACAAGTGATTATTTCAATTTTCTTGTGTCTCTTGAGGTTTGCTTTGTGCCAGACTATATGGTCAATTTGGGGAAGGTTCCATGAGGTGTTGAGAAGAAGGTATACTCTTTTGTGTTTGGGTGAAAGGTTCTGTAGACATCTATTAGGTTCATTTGATTTAAGACTTCTGTAAGTGTCATTATTTCTCTGTTTAGTTTCTGTCCTAATGATATATCCCTTGGAGAGAGTGGGGTGTTGAAGTCTCCCACTATTAAGGTATTGGGATCGATGTGTGATTTAAGCTTTAATGTTTTTTTTCTTTAAAACATTAATGTTATTAATTTTTCATTTCCATAATATTTATATCCTTATCATAGCTCTTTAACTATAGTATCTAGAACTTATCGCACTCAAAATGAAGAAATAATAAGTGAGATTCAGATTTCAGCAAATAGAAAGCTAATTAGGAATTTATCTAATTTCTGAAAAAATACAGTTTTATTATTTGCATTAGATGACTAAGGAGAAGTTATGATACCCACAAACACACAGAGAGTGGGACTTTGACCAGGAGTCATCTTCATTGCAACTTCTCAACTTCTGTGTAAATAAAAATTTAAAAGTAATTCTGCAAGTACTCTAGATAAAAATTGTTTTAACATACAAAGAAGAAATATACAGCACCGAAAATATATTATTTCATCTTGAACATATATCCTACCAAAATCATATAAAAACTAACTTACAGAAAATGATTAACCTAAAACAAAAACTACATAAAGCATTAAATGAGTGCTTGATTTCAAAGTACCACTTATAGCCAACAATTAGGGTATAAAGAGTTTAACTCTAATTATTAATATGTTGACATAATATCTAATTATGCAACAAAGATGAAACAACATATATCCTGGTTCTTACTGTGCTATGATAATTCAAGACCATGCTGACACACCTTTATACACATTCCTAACTCACAGCAGCCAAATTAAATTCATTTTAAATCAGTTTGGAAAAAACAAAAAAAAACAAAAAACAAGGTCTGATTTCAGAGAGCACTGGGACAGCATCAGAAAGCTAAAAGAGTAAATCAAACTACGAACATTGTCAGGTAATCTAGAAGTTCCCACAGGCACAGTTAACACTGGATCCTTAGACCAAAGTATTGTGAGGCCAAGGAATCTTCTAGGCGTTAGAGATGGTTTAGCAGATGTTACATCTGCACTTTAGGTCAGGCAGGTTCTGGTCCTGGTTCTGATAATGTCCTCTAGCTATTCTGCTGTTTCGTTAGTGATACCACCAAACATGTTTACACTCACTGAGAAGATTCTATAGATTTTGAAAGTAAGCAGGCCGGGCCCCAGCTTTAAGTCAGTGACACACCGATCTAAGTACCAAGACAAGAAAATACTGCAATGCTGCCATATTAGATGGGGTAAAAGTGTCCAGCCTCTGAAGAAGTTTATACCACGAAGTCAAATCACAGCAGTGATCAACCAAACAATGAATGAACTAGTCGACCACAATCAAAGGGTCAGTTGCATGGTGGTTTATTTCTTACGTGAACAATGTCCCTTTTGTATTATTTACTTAATATAGAAACTACAATATTTGAATACGTATTTTTTTGTTTATTCAGCATCTCATTATGAAATCTGAGCTGGTCTTGAACTTGGGAATCTGTCTTCACATCCTGAGGACTCGGATTACAGCTGTGGAACAATCCTTTAATGAATCATCTGAAAAAAAAAAACCAAGAGCTTCTGCTCTGTAGCTCGCCTTGCATTTCAGCTCCATTACTGCAGGTTGTGCCGTGTTGCCTAGCTAGCTTTTCCGTTCTGACCAGCCCTCTGTGAACTGTAGGTTCCAGAAGAGCAACATAACCCTTTGCAAACTACCTCCAGAAAAAAAAAAAAACCAAACACTAAATATATTTGTTCACAAATTTTCAATTAAATCCTCTTATTTGACTCTTAGTGATAATATCCTTGATTGGATACTGAGGTCTATATTTTATGAAATACATATGTGCTGCTTGTAAAGATCATTGGTACACTTTATACTATCTTGGGTCATCTTCCTATTGTTTTACAATGTCATCAGAAAGTTTCCATGGTTAATTTAAATTTCTTCTTTAATTATTATTCTTTCACTCCTCAGTCTCCCCTTCCTTTTGCTTCAGATGTCTTTCTCATTTCTCCTTCCTTCCTCTCTTCTTTCCTTGCTTAGTTTTATTAGAAAGAGAAAGAAAGTTTGTCCTTGTCACAGCGCACATGAAAACTGTTTTCGTATAATAAACTTATTGAATTAGTATGTGACTCTAGACTATAGAAGGACAGTTTTACCTGGAACAAGTTTTACCTGGAGGCCTTCTGAGCTTGTTGAGAAGATGCAGTGAGAAAACCGATGTTATAGGAAGTTTCTCTAGAGCGGTCTGGATGGAAAAAATGTTTTGAGGCAATTCTAAGAATTCTAAGGTGATCCCACTGTATCAAATGAGCCTGGCTGGAGGGGGGGGGGAGTTCTCCGTTGCTTTTTATCCAAGGATAAAAATGTTAGATTTTTTTTTTTACCAAGAGTGAAATTAGTTGAAAGTCTCCTCTTTTTCCATAATTAAGTAATAATATGAGCAAAAGCATGAGTTATTACATAATAATTCATTCCATTGCTTTACTAAGAATGAAGCCATAGGATGAGTGCTTGTTTAAATGCACAAAGTTTGAGTTATTATATCATAATTCACACCTTGAGGTGTCATATTGTGATTATAAAATGGCCCTGTGCAAATATTATTAATTTTTTAAAGTTCAGAAATAAATTATTTAAAAAATAACACATATGTCTTCAAATGATCCTCTCTAATGTGAATTCATTAAAAGTGGAATGAAAAATGAGTCAGTGTCTATTGAACCAGAATTATCTATCACCTTTCCTGAGGAACTGTCTTCATTGACACACTGTTGAGAAGCATGGGCCTTATAATTTGCATCTGTTGTGTAGATGTTCTTATTCCTTAGCACCCAACAAATAATATATTTGCCTGCATTTTTCCCTCTTAAGGGCAAAACTTAACAGCTGCTGTAAGGCAGGTCCTCTGCAGCCAGGTTAGTCTAACTTATTTTATCAAAGCTGATGTATGAATCACGAAGGGTAACTGCAGCATTCTACTGCTGGCCACTAGCTTTTGAAGCCCACTTCTTCCCAGGTTTCTGGGACAATACCTCTTACTGGTCTCTCTTTACTTTTTCTTTTGCAATCTTTTATGATTTTCTTACTTTTCTTTATAATAGGTATGAATGGGTTTTTAACATTAATACTTTTTTATTTCTAATACTTTTATTTTTTGTCAAGTACAACTTCACCAAGATTTTGTCTATTTTAATTGCCAATTGGGCAGACAACTCTTACATATTGATCTATTTGAAAATAGCATGCGTATCCCACATTTGTAGTATTTCTTGTTATTGTCTTACTTATAATACTCCACAGACTAGGAGCAACCTCTCTGAAATAAAACGCTGTTGCTTGTTCTCTGGGCCAGCCCTTCTCACAGCTTCTCTCTCAGTGCCGACCATGCTCACAGTCTCTGAGGGTGGATGCCCTTCAGTCATCATCTGGATTGTTATGTAATGCTTACTTTGTGATATTCTTTTTTCTTTTAAAGATTTATTTATTTATGCAGTGTTCTGTCTGCACGTGCACGTATGCCTGCAGGCAAATAAGTATGTTCAATTGTCCCCATCTGGTGCTGTGGAAAGCATTAGCTCTAGTTACTAGAGTCCAGTAGATCTTGAGGGTCTTCAAAGTGTGAGGCGTCTTAGAGCCTCAATCAACATCTCTAGGGCAATCAAAAACAGATTCTTCTGTGCAGTCCAATGATGTAGGCCAACGATAAAACAGTTCCTCTTTCATGCAAACATGGCAATGGTAGGGGAGGATTTATTATTTGAGTGTTATGTTTTCTTAGGCTAAAGCAGGGAATCAGTAATTTTAATAGATTTTTTACATGATATTAAATCTGAAATATAAGAAACCACTGCTGCATCTTCAGGGTCACCCAGTCTTTGCTTCTTATGTCTCATAGTTCTTCTCTTCCTTCTTTCTGTCTCCTCTCACTTTTTTGAAGGGAGCAGGGATGGTAGATTTCACTTAATGGAGCTCTGGGTGGCCTCCACATCTTTTTGATTTAGCTCCATGTGTACTGAGCTTACAGGCATGCCCAGTTACACTGTAGTAATGTTTCGTCTATTATGTGAAATGCCTTAAGCTTTCATTTAGATCTCCCATCTATGAGGTAAGTCTTGCTAGTTCAGTCTTAGTAGAGCACATTTTTTAACTGGTCTCATTCAAGCTACTGTTTTCTATCTCTTTTATACTGTTAGAGGTTACAGTTCCAAAAACCCATTGTCTGTACTTTGATTATAAGATTATAGAATCTTTCTTTCTTTTTTCTGTCTTTCTTTTTCTTTCTTTCTTTCTTTCTTTCTTTCTTTCTTTCTTTCTTTCTTTCTTTCTTTCTTTCTTTCTTTCTTTCCCTTTGTGTTTTGATTATGTCCGTGGATGAGCATATGTCATTGTTGTGGTGTTGAGATTGGAGGATAAGTTGCAGGAGTCCATCATGAGGCTTGGTAAGGGGTGCCTTTGCCTACTGGGACATCTTGCCACAGTTCTTTCTGTCCTTCAGTCATTTTCCTCTTCAAAGATCTGTGCCTAGCTCAGGCTTCTCTAACACCTTGATCACGGGGTTGAGACAGAGGAAGGTATATTTCCTGTGATTTTAAAAATGTAGCATCAAATGAAACTAACTTCACAGTCGTCTGCACAAACATTTTCTGAGTGTTTTACACTCTTAAAGCCCTGTTCATTATTCCTCAACTCACCTCTAATGCCTTCTACTCTCCTAAATTTTGGTCAAATTATTACATTTTCTGTGAGGTGATTTTCATAACTTCCTTCTGTTTCAACTTTCCAACTTCTATCAACTCAGCATCAGCATAACCTACTATGTCACTCAACTTAAATTATCTTAAAGCTCTTGCTGAGTTTAAAATACTATTAGCAACAAGTAACAGAAACAAGAAAAAGCAAAGAAAAAAGCAATACTGTTAGTATTTCGTATGCATCAGGACGGCTCAGTATTTAAATACCCGAGTCTAGGTACTTAGGGACTTTCAGGCTAGACATGAAGAGCCAGTATTTAAGTCTGTGGTACAGGGAGCCTCTGAGTAGTGTAGGGGAAAGAATAGTGAAGAGACAGGGACAGAGCATGCTAGCTTTGGCTGGATGACTAGAGATGTCTTCAGAAGAAGGTGACATGGATTGGGCCTTCAGTGACCATCTGACTTCGGGATGTGTAGAGGTAAGCACAAGAACAGTGCAGCCTTGGGACTATCAGAACTAATTTCTAGTAGAAAAATGTGTTATGTCTACAGGGAAGTAGGATTAATGCCATTTATCTAGAATATAGTTTAATTTGTTATTGATTTCTGATAGATTATTTCCTTATGCTTACATTGAAACTTTCTGCAAACATGGGTTGCAACAACCGTTTACAAACAAAATATCTTAACATCTGTAGGATGGGCTTAGGCAATAATAGACACTGGAAAGTTTGTGCTTTATGCTAGGAAGCAGGGTCTCCTCGTAATTCCGTACCACTTCAATCTTATTTGTCTTCACGAAATCTCACTTGCTTATTTGATCTCCCAAAGAGCCTACTGAAAACTGGAATCTTGCTAGATATGTTTTTACAAATTGTCTCAATAACAAGCTATATAGAGAACAGCTAGAATTACATGCTTCAAATGGAGACAGCTTTATATTGTATAATTCTTTAACAGTCTGTTTCTAGGCCTCAGATACCTTATGACTATGAAATATTTCTCATTTATTTATGTATTTATTTTGTTAACAATGATATTGTGCCCATTTTACTTCAAGGCCTTCAATGAAGGTTGAAAGATCTCAAAGGAAAACAGTCACAGGGTGGCTAACTCAGGAAAGCACCCTCAGGCTGAGAAAATGTTTGAAAACTGGTTAAGAATGTTCAAGAGAGTTAGCAAACACTACAAAAAAAACATTTATTAACAAACAAACAAACAAACAAAAAAACCCTCATCCCTGCTCAATGCACATACACTGAAAACCATCACAATACAGGAGGCATAAACCCTGTCTCCAAAACTGTGCTCTGTAGTGAAATATTACTGTTCTTTATGGAGACTTGGCACTGCCCTAACCAGGTTCAGTTCTACATATTATAAATAAGACCAAAGATGAAGAATAATTTATACTTTCAATAACTTTCTAGCATATAGGCAAAGTCAAAACATTGTTCTTGGTAACATGGATGGCCTCAACACCTTCTAATTCTCAATGTATACTCTTAGCCTAGTGATAAATATTTTCTTACCCTTGTCTTAGTTTAGCTGAACCTACTGTGACATTACTGTTATCAGCTGAATTTCGTCACTATCGCTGAACTCCTGTGACAGCTGTCTGCAGCTTCTAAAGCACATAGTATGCAGAATTTTGCATGCATCTATTAACTGCCACATTATCATTTTGGGAGTGGGCAGAGAATAGAAGACAAAGTCAGTCAATGATAAGAAAAAAAATCCCTGGCTCTGGGAGCTGCATTATGGTTGAGTGAAATGTATCTAACAACACTGTCTTTACCTTAGCCACTAACAGTAGATGCTTGCTGAATTACTTTTCCTGCCTTTAAACTCTTTCTCTAGATAAGATGATGGAGGAAGGGCAAGAGAAAATAAAAAAAAAACAAACTTAATAACACAGTACCTTCGGAGAAGCATGATTTATAATGAGTTTGTGGGAACATTCTGAACCTATTTCATGTTGAATTACAGTCCACCTTTACAAGTGGCTGCTAAGAAGGAGTTCATGAGCTTATCCCTTGTACTTCTTCAATCCTCTTCCTGTTCAGTCACTAAAATTTAGAATGTGATACAAACAAAATGCATCTATAAATTTATATAGTAACTACACAAACAAATGCAAACTCATTTTTAGTAACCATAAAATTACCTTCTGTTACCTATCACTTTGTGAATTATAGCTCCACTGTTTGGAACAACCACCAGCACAGAATTACACTCTCTTCTTACCCCGGTGTCACTGCTGCTCTCCTTGCGGCAATCAATAGCCTTGTGGATAAACAAATGATTAAAGGCCAATATGAGCTCCTGTAAATAAGGATCACATTAGCTATTCTCTACTGAACATAATTTTCAAAATCAGTGTCAATTTTGGGGCATCTGGCTTGAATTGGAATCTAAACAGCATTTTTCCCCCAGCTGATTTCATATGTTTAAAATATTTAAGAAAAGGCACTTTTTTAAACTGTCGTAAACAAAGGAAAGCCTCTTTGAATGGGCTTTATACTGTAGAGTGCTATGTGATTACACAGATCTGAATCATGGAATATGGTCCCTTTAACTTCTGAGTTACTATGATCTTTAAGATTCTCCTTATTTAATATGAGTTCAACCAGTGCCACTAGATAAATATGGGACTTTCAACGTTTTATGTATTTAGTAATTATATTATACTGTGGTTCAAGTGAAAGATGAAAATGTCATTCATTGTGAACTGCATGTAATTATAGACAAAGTGATTTCTTTAAGGTGTGAGATAAATACTGTCTAACTTCATGTTTTTGATTAGGAAAGTAAGTCTGAGAGCAAAAATACAGTCCAAATGTATATTCAACTTCAAGATTCTAAATACAGGGTGAAGATGGTCTAACTTATATTTGACCTAGTTTGCATATGCTACATTTAGTAATACCAAATATAATATAATCGATATGATTGAAAATCACCTGTTTGTACTCTATGTGGAAAAGTTCTCATGCCATATAACAGTCTTAAAATGCTTTATTGAACTCCAGCCACCAACATTTAGCTCGATTCATTTTTAAATGGTTGTTATTCGGTCAAACTGGCATCTATGAAAGCAACGACTTTGGACTCTGTCAGGAAGCAAAGAGACACCACAACCATATAACTCTTATAAAGGGAAATACTTAATTGGGGTTTGCTTATAGGTTTAATCCATTATTGTCATGCTGGGAAGCATGGCAGCATGAAAGCAAACACAGTGCTGGAGAAGGTGCTGGGAGTTCTGTATCTTGATTGGCAGGCAGAAGGAAGAGAAAGAAACGTTGGGCCTGGCTTGAGCTTCTTAAACCTCAAAGCCCACCCTCAGTGACATACTTTCCTTCAGCAAGGCCATGCCCACTTTAGCAAGGCCACACCTCTTAATAGTGCCTCTCCCTATGAGCCTTTAGGGGCCATTTTCACTCTGTATCAAGCACTGCACCTGCTTCGGGAGCAATACACATAAGTCACAGTATAAAAAACATAAAAGATATGTTCAATATTTATAATCAAAATTATATGTAACATCATAGAAGCCTGCACACATCCCTAGGTGCCTTCAAGCTCTGGATTGAGTAACTCTATTGTGAGAAGGAATGAATGGAGGCAGACCATAACTAGGAATCGTTGAGTAGAAAGCTTAAGACAATCTATAAAATAATCATACAAGTACTGTGTGATTGGAAAGGGTGTTAGTGAGGAAGGCTGCTTGGCTCATGGGAGTATGTTTTTGAAAGGGTTACAAACAGTATACTTTGGAAATTAAGATACTAGAAAAATGGTGGTACAGCATAAGTATGGAGCACTAGAAGATTATGTTTTGAAAGTACTTACCCCACATGGCTAAGCATTCCCTTCTAAACACGGCAGGTTCGGCAGAGAAGTGGAGCCAGTCTCATTTCGACATTTTGTTACTGTGGCGAACAGCTGAGGCAAACAGTTTAAAAGAGAAAGGACTTATTTTGGCTCATAGTTTCAGCAATTTAAGTTCCTGGTATTGAGTTTCATATCTCTGAGCTTGTAGTGAGATGGGGCATCACTGTAAAGGAATGTGCCTCGGGGTGTAGCTTCTGCCATTACAAGGAGACACAGACTGCAGCAAACTCCCTGATCGTCTTACAATCTTGCCACCTCTCTTTTGCAGTGGAGTGGGGAAGGGAGGAGAAGGAAGAGGAGGAAGAAGAAAGGAAGGAAGGAAGGAAGGAAGAAACTTGTTTTCCCCATTGTAGCCAGTTAGAAGAAAGGCTACTTCCTTCGACTTTCTCACTCAGGCCCCAACCAGTGGATGGTTCTATCCACATTGAAGCCCACCCACTTTACTGAATTCTCTCTGCAAGTATAACCGCGGAGGTGTCTTTTACTAATCTACTAGGCTCTTCTCATGAATCACGATGACAATAAGGCTTTGCCATTACACGCTCTGACAAGAGTGTGGGGAGACTGACTGGAGCATGCCAGGGTATAGCATAATTGTTTGTTTGTTTGTTTGTTTGTTTTTAAAGACACCTTATTTAAGTGGACTCCAGAGAGTGTGTGCACTCCTAAAGAAATACTTCTGTGAGAACTTAAGAGTAAACTCTGAAAACTTAGAGAGTGATTGAAAATAATTCTGAGAGATAAAAATAAGAATAAATCAATAAAAAAATAAAATAAAGCCATGTGGTGATGATTGGTAAGTTGGCCCCAAAATATCTGTTATCTGCAGAAATGGTGATGAGACCAAGTACATTGATATGAGTAATGGCAAGTCACATGATTCCCATTAGATCAACATTTCCCATAATTTAGTTCCTCACATACAAAGGGCTTACGGTGAAGGGCCTCATGACAAGTTTATTGGATCAGTCAATATCATGCAGTTAAGGAAATGATGCATTGAAAGGGGAAACATTTCTATTCTAATTGCAAGTCTCAGGTTTGTTTCTAAGAAATAAGAGTGAAATGATATTGGATAACAAATGAAAAATGATATTAGGAAACAAATTTGGGTGTTCTTTCTTCTGAGAAGCTATTTCTCTAGCTTTTAGCATGCCTTAATTGCCTGGCATACAATAATTAGTGGGAAAAAAAGGCCATGAATTTGAAAATAAGCAAGGAGTACATGGGTCAGTTTGAAGGGAGGGAAGAAGGGACACATGAGGTAACTGTATTATTATTTCAAAAAAAACAAAAGGAGCTTTTTTTTTTTTCAAACTAAAAAAGCCTAGGAGGATGGTTTTGGGCTGAGTTTGGATCCCCAGCAACCACATAAAATCAGGACATGGTATGTGTACCTGTAATGCCAGTCAGCATGGTGTGTTAAACAAGCACAGCCCTTTAGCTCATTGGCCAGTCACCTGACTGACTTCGAGAGCTCTGTGTCCAACTAAAGGTCTTTTCTGAAAAAACTAGGGTGGAGAGCCTTCAAGAAAGACACTGGATGTTAAGTTCTAGTGTCCACCTTTACACACACACACATGTCCATGTATACCCTTACATACACATAGAGGCAACTGTGGAAGACCCATACGAACATATATATACAACATAGAGACATAGATATATACATTCACACACAAAGTAAAAATAATTTATACTAAGGCTAGTATGAAGAGGTTGAATAATCATCAAGGATTTTTGTTTCATAATCTCATTGTAAAGGACATGTATATCATTTCAGACTATTCAAAACTGCTTTCCACATCCATCCTGTGAACAATGAGCCATTGTTAGTCTATCACAAGGATTTGCATAGTAGAACCGTTTGCTAATATCACTAATTTTTCTTAGTAACTGAGATTCACAGTCAATAAAAACTCTATTTCAGCAACTCTGCCAAGGAAATTGATATTACTACTTCCAAAATTGATTTTTTTGACCTCAGGCTTCTTAATTTTCTTTAAAACCAAAGCCAGTTATTAGGTTCTGCTTAAGAGACTACCAGAAAAGGACAGAGATAAGGGGAAATGCATAGCTGTCTCCATTTAGAATATTTTATTTTTATTTTTATTATTGTTATGAAAATGTACTTTCCTCAGGGAATGGACTTTAAATGAACACTTGTCTCCAGTCCATTTCCTAGGCCAATCAATAATGACCTCATTCATGTGAAAAGAAGAGTACCTGTGTATTTCAAAGTAAAATTTATGATTCCCATGTAAGTAGAGGAAAAAGAATTTCTAGTACTTAGAGACAGCAAGTACAGATCTGTGGTCGAAGACTTAGCATTTGGGAAGGCCTCATATTAACTCTACAAGTGTATATTTTCTGTAGACATAAGTTTGGGATCAGTCAAATACCTCTATTTGCCATCCCTAACATTTAAAAATGATCTGATCCCCAAATTATTTAGTAAAATTCTTAGTAGGTCCAATGGCTGGTGTCTTATTTATAAAAAAGTGCAGGAACTTTGTTGGTTAGAAATGAATTATCATAACAAAACCCTTCATAGGGTTGTTAGATAGCCACCCCTCCACCACAAAGAGAGAGAGGTCAGAGGTTTGAGCAACGATCTGCTGTGAGCACTTCCTGTTTCAGTATTTGTGCGTCCCCTCAAAAAACTTTCATTCTGTCATCCAGCAATGGTTCCTTTACAGAGAGGGTGGCGACCTTCGGAAGTGTGGCTGTCTAACAGAACTTTCCCAAAGCCTTCACTCCGGGTTCTTTCAGGATTGCGCCCTTAAGGGCGTCTGTGGTTTGTTTGTATTGAATGGTTATCCAATGGTTATTCAGATGCATCATCTGCATGATAATGTCTCCGGTTTGCATAGCTTTTTATATGCTTGCTACCAGTGCCTACAACGGATTTAGAATAAAAATCAAATTAAATATGAACAGGAGAAAAGAATTTGATAGTCAAGATGCTCCCATGAGAGATTAGACAGTGATGGGGGTTTGATGGAGTGTACAGATGGAAAGTTGTTCAGGATGCCGGCTACCTGCATCTGATTTAGCATTGGCAGTACTGACTGAATCCGAAGAGAATTCCTTAGTGAGCTCCGGAGGTATACAGAGGAGGGGAGTCACGGTGCGAGGATGGACTTAGAGAATCAGAAGGAACAGCACAGCTATATCATCTGTTTCCTAAAACTGAGAAGAGAGATCTCTATGTTTTGCTACTTAAAAATTAAAGCAGGAAGCAAAGTGAAAGCAGAAATGAGTAAGTTATCTATCTGTTTGCATTCTGAAATGCTGGGAAGCTGCTGCTTTGTACAGTGTATCATAAGGCCAAGTGCTAAAGCCCTGGAACACCTAAGCTGTTTAAGCTTCCAAGAAATAAAGTTTAGAGACAACAGCCAAAATTCCCAATAGCCCTGTTTTAACTTCACAATAACATTTTTTTCTGTTGTAATCTTTGCACCAAAAGGGGGAATTGAAATAACCTGATGTTAACACATAACCCCATAATTCTATCTTAATTCTAGTAACTAAGGAAAAGTCACTTTCAAACTACCAGTTAGCTCGCTCCTCCCCCTGAACCATTTTCCTTGGTCTTTTTCTAACTACAAAATCATTCTCTTCTGCTTGATTCATCAGAACAGTTTCTCTGCTTAACAGAAAAACATGTCTGCATCTAGAACCAACAATGAAGCCAATTAAGATAGATTAAATTGTGACTTCTTCTTTGAAACCATTTTTTCGGCCATTTTATTATGAGCAAATTCCTCCTCGTTAAGCACTTACTTTCAAGAGCTCTGAGAAGGGAGACATCCCATTTAGGGCTTACAGTGCCAAGGTTGCAAGTACTCAGAATCTCTTACTCCCTGCATACTATCTGGCTGTGCATCTCTGAACTCTTTTCCATCGGCTGCAGCAGAATCTTCCTTGACGATAGCTGAAGAAGACACTGGTCTATGAGTGTAGCAGAATAGCATCAGGAGTCATTTTATCACTATATGTATTTTATTCTTTTTTCTTTTTTGACCAGTATTGTTTGGTTTTACAGTAGGTCTCTGGGCTATCTAGTGTTAGGTTCTTGGTCACCCAAGCAATATCAGGTATGAGTTGCATCTTCTGGAGGGAGCCTTACATAAAACTAGTTACTGGTTGGTTACTCCCACAAGCTTTATGCCAGCATTGCCCTAGTATATTTTATAGGCAGTACATGACTGTAGATAAAGGGTTTGTGGCTGGCTTGGTGTTTGTTTTTCTCTTTTTAAAATTTTTATTGTTTTACAATAATTAGAGTTTATTCACTTTGTATCCCAACTGTAGCCCCTCCTTTACTCCTTCCCAATCCCACCCTCCCTCCCTCATCTCCTCCCATGCCCTTTCCCTAGTCCACTGATAGGGGAGGTCCTCCTCCCCTTCCACCTGATCATAGCCCCTCAGGGCTCATCAGGACTGGCTGCATGGTCCTTCTCTGTGGCCTGGTACAGTTGCTCCCTCTCAGGGGGAGGTGATCAAAGAACCAGCCACTGAGTTCATGTCAGAGACAGTCCCTGCTCCCATTACTAGGGAACCCACTTGGAGACTGAGCTGCCATCAACTACATCTGTGCAGGGGTTCTAGATTGGAGTATTAGTCTCAGAAAAGACCCCTGGGCCCAGATTTCTTGGTTCTTTGCTCTCCTTGTGGAGCTCCTGTCTTCTCCAGCTCTTTCTATCTCCCCCTTCTTTCATACGATTCCCTGCACTCTGCCCAAAGTTTGGCTATGAGTCTCAGCATCTGCTTTGATACTCTGTTGGGTAGAGTCTTTCAGAGGTGGTTGGTTCTCTTTTGGGAATGTGCAGAGTACCAAAGATGCTGGAACATACGGGTGAAGGCTCCATGGAGACACCAATTCACTGTCTCCATTTGTTATGAGCCCTTCAGCCATGGGGCCTTGCTGTCGGTGATCAACCTATTGTACTCTTGTCAATAGCCTGGCTTGCTTGGGGATTCCTTGGGCCAACAATTCAATTAGATGTCTCCCAGTCATGGTACTAGAAGCTTTGTTTGGTGACAAGAGATGTCAGTTGGGATCCCCCCTCCCCATTATTTTGAAATTTCATTTAGATTGCTTTTATATATGTATATATCTTAGGAAGTTTCTACTGTGTTAGGTTTCCATACTATCCTTTAAATGCCCCTTAATTTTAGCTCTATCTTCCTGTATTTCCTCCCATAGCCTCCTTACCTCTTCTTCTTCCAATTTGATCCTTCCATTCCAGTATCCCTCCATCTATTTACAGAGGTCTATTCTATTTCCCTTCTAACTAGGTCTATCTGCTCCCTCTAGTTCTTTACTCTAAACCTCCATAGTTCTATAGATTGTAGCTTGATTATCATTGACTTTACAACTAATATCCACCTATAAGTGAATACCTACCATATTCATCTTTCTGAGTCTGAAATACCTCATCTAGCATGATTTTTTTTTCTAGTTCCATGAATCTACCTGCAAATTTCTTGATGTCATTTTCCATTGTGTAAATGTACCACATTTTCTATATCCACTCATCTATTGAGGGGCATTTAGGTTGTTTTCAATTTCTCGTTATTATGAATAGAGCAGCAATGAACATGGTTGAACAACTGTCTCTGTGCTAGGGTGAAGCATCCTTTGGTTACATGCCCAAGAGTGATGTAGATGGATCCTGAGCTAGGAAACCCAGGGAAGTGGAGGCATAAAATGCGAAAGCCAGAGGGGATGGCAGACATCAAGAAAACAAGGGCCTCTAAATCAACATGAGGAGAGCTCACAGAAACTAAAGCCCCATGCATGGGGCCTGCGTGGATCTGCACCAGGTCTTCTGCATTCATATTTTAGACTCCAGTTCAGCAGTGCTTTGATGGGGTTCCTATGTGTACATATGAGTGAGGCTCTGATTCTTGGGAACTTTTCCTTCTGTTGGTTTCTGTTACCAACTTTGTAGTGATAGTTTTTGTTTTATCTTATCATATTTTGTTACGAATGAATGAATTAATGAATACCTAAGTCAAAGGATAAACTATCACTTATACCTGCTGGAAGAGGGAAAATCAGTTTTCTCCAATAGAGTGACAGTGGGTATAACAACTATTCCAGGAAAAGCCACATGTTCAAATCAAAATTTAAAAAATAAAAAAGACAAAACCCCCACATTTGCATTTAAGTTATTTGTGTAATAAAAATGATGAAGCAATTTTGATAATGTGATTGTTCCATTTTTTTAAAAAATTACTTTGCAATCTCACTTTGGAGAAAGAAACAGACACAGGAAATGGAGGAAGCTACTTCATTCAATTTTTATATAAGAATTCTGTTATATGACAGTTATAGCTTTCAAGGACAACCTTTTATAATAAGTAGTACAGGACTGAAGAAGGTTAAACAACCTATGGTTTAGATTAGGATGTCACTGCGGGGAAATGGCGGTACTGTATTGTAAAGACCGGGGGATGGGCTGAAGTTCGGTACGTTGGCAAAAGCAGATCGTTATTTTATTTTCTTGTTATTTTTAAAAGTTTACTCATTATGTATACAATGTTCTGTCTGCGTGCATGCCTGCACACCAGAAGAAGGCACCAGACCTCATTATGGATGGTTGTGAGTCATCATGTGGGTGCTGGGAACCGAACGCAGGACCTCTGGAAGAGCAACCAGTGTTATTAACCTCTGAGCCATCTCTCTAGCCCCATTATTTTAAATTAAGAAATTAAAGTGGTAAATGTTTTAGAAAAGCATAATGAAGAAAATGAAATCATCATAAAATTAGGTAAATTCCCAATTTAATCTTTAAGTGCAAGGCAGTATTTTTGCTTTTAGGTAGGAGATAATACAAAACATACTTTCACAGTTATCATCTTATGCCTGAAAGGATTTAATCACAGCTCATGTTGTGATTGTAATTTAAGCTTATCGGGCCCTTCTCATTTCTTAATGCCTTTCATTTTGTAAACAGTAAACAGAACAGTTGTGATATGATTTTTTAACACAAATAGTTGAAAAGCAAATGAAATAAGGTAGTTTGTAAATTATGCAGCAATTTCATTCATAAATCAGTGTATGAAGAAATGGATTATGTTGAAGGAGAAGCAACCAGCATGTGCTGAAGGTGTAGCTAGGAGGTAGAGCACTTGCACAGCGTGCATGAGGCACGGATGCAGAGCTGCCTGTCCCCACTAAGCAATACTCACCGCAAAAACACATTTACACAGGATAGTTCACAAAATCACTTACTTTTATTTGTGGAAGGCACCGAAACAACTAAATACTTTACTTCTCCTGAGACAATTCCTTCTAAAAAATGTTTTTTTTAAAATTTTTTTATTAAAATGTTCTTTGTGCATTGATTCACTGATAAATCTCTTCTTTGGTTCCTTGAATGGGTCAAGCACAATTGATTTTGAAGAGCTGTGAAATGAGAAAATATACCACACCAGAGAAATCAGGGGAAAGTGAAATCAAAAGAAGCATGGAGGGCTAAAACTGTTTCTAGAGGAGAGTTGATCTCCATGAATTCGAGCTCATCCTGAGTTTAGGACTGCTTGGGTCTGGTCTCAAAGCAGAGCAGAGCAGAGCAAAGCAAAGCAAAACCAAACAACCACCACTACTTCCACCATGAACGAAAAACAAAAGATAAAAGAAGTAAAGAAAGAAAAGCTTTTACATTGACCAATTCATTTTCTAAGGCCACAGTTGCCCTGGTACCCAAACCACATAAAGATCCAATAAATAAAGAGAGTTACAGACCAATTTCCCTTACGAACATCGATGAAAATATTCTCAATAAAAATTCTTGTAAGCATAGTCTAAGAATACACCCAAAATTTCATCCACTATGATCAAGTAGGCTCCATCGCACAGATGCAGGGATGGTTCAACAATATGAAAATCTGTAAATGTGATCTACCAAGTAAACAAACTGAAGGACAAAAACCACATGATCAGCTCATTAGTTGCAAAACAACAACAACAACAAAAGCCCTTGACATAATTTATCACCCCTTCATGATAAAAGTCCTGGAAAGATTAGGGATATAAGAAACATACAAAAAAATGATAAAGACAATTTAAAGCAAGCCCATAGCAGCATCAACTTAAATGTAGAGTAATTGTGAGCAATTCCACTAAAAATCTGTCTATTCTCTCCATACCTATTCAATATAGTACTTGACATCTTAGCTAAAACAATAAGACAACTGAAGGAGATCAAAGAGATACAAAGTAGCAAAGAAGGCAAAGTATCCTTATTTACAGATGATATGACAGTATATATAATTGACCCAAAAATATTCTCAAGAAAACTCCTACAACTTATGAACACTTTCAGTGAAGTAGATTGATAAAAAATTAATTCACAAAAACCTGTAGCTCTCCTATAAACAAATGGCAAATAGACTAAGAAAGGAAACAGGGAAACAACACTATTCACAATAGCTTCAAGTATATAAAATGTCTCAAAAACTCTAAGCAAGCAAGTAAAGACTTCTGTGATAAAAATTTTAAGATGATAAAGAAAAAAACTGAAGATATCAGTAGACAGAAAGGTCTCACATGCTCATGGATTGATATAATAAAAATGGCCATGCTATTGAAAGCAATCTACAGATTCAATGCATTCACCATTAAAACTATAACATATTTCTTTACAGAACTTGAAAGGACAATTTTCAGTTTTATATGGAAACAGAAAAAAAGCTCAGGAAAGCTTAAAGAATCCTAAAAATTAAAAAAAATACTGCTAGAGGTGTCATTGTCCCTGACCTCATTTATATTACAGAGCTATAGTAATAAAAACAGTATGGTATTGGCACAAAAGCAAACAGTTTGATCAGTTTGATCAGTCTTAAACTGAAGACTCAGGCATAAATCCATACACCTATGAACACCTGATCTTTTTCTTTTAAGAAGCCGGAATACCCACTGGAAAAAAAAGATAATTATCTTTAACAAATGGTGCTGGCCAAATTAGATGGCTGGTGTAAAAGAATTCAGATGGATCTACACTCATCATTGTGCCTGAAACTCAATTTCAAATGAGTCAAAGACCTCGACATAAAATGAGATACACTGGACATGATAGAAGAAAAAGTAGGGAATAGCTTTGAAGGTGTTGGCACAGGAGAAAACTTTCTGAACAGAACACTCATAGCACAGACACTGGGTCAACAGTTAATAAATGGGACCTCATGAAACTGAAGAGCTTCTGTATAGCAAAGGACATTATTTGGATGAAGTAGTAACATGTAGAATGGAAAAAGATTTTTACCAACTCCACATCTGATAGAGGGCTAATATCCAAAATATGTATTAAAAACTCATAAAACTGGATTATCAAGGAAACAACCAAATTTAAAAATGGGATACAGATCTAAACTAAGAATTCTCAAGAGAGAAAACTCAAATGGGCAAGAAACAGAAATGATCGACGTCCTTAGTCATCAGGGAAATACAAATTAAAACATCTTATACCAGTCAGAATGGTCAAGATCAATAAAACCAGTACAGCTCATTCTGGCTAGAATGTGAATTAAGGAGACTACTCATCTATTGCTGGTGGAGTGAAAACTTTGTAAAGCCACTATGGAAATCAGTGTGGTGGTTCTTTAGGAAGGTGGGAATTGATTTACCTAAGATCCACCTATACCACTCATGGGCAGATATCCAAGGGATGCTGCATCTTAGGATGCTTCATCTTACTACAGGGACACTTGCTCATCTATGTTCAATGCTGCTCTATTTCATGATAACCAGAAGTTGCAAACAACATAGATGTCCGTCTGGGTGAATGTATAAAGAAAATATGGTACATTTTCACAATGGAATATTAATTACCCAGCCATTAAAAAAATGAAATCATGAAATTTACAGGCAACTGGATAGAACTCGGAAAAGAATTATTCTGAGTGAGCTTTCAGTCCCAGACACAGAAAGACAAATATCTATATTTGCCTATATGTAGATATTATCTAGTAAGCCAATGATAACGAAGCTACAGACTGCACAATTACAGAGGTTAGGCATAGAGTAAGGGACTAGTGGTGGGGTGGGGGACAGACAGATCTCTCTAGGAAATAGAATAGATAGGTATGAAAGGATTGGTGGTCTCTGGAATGGTGAGATTAAGTGGGGATGGGAGGAAAGAGGAGAATAGAGGGTATACAGGAAAAAAACAGCTATCATTAAGGGTCCTTTAATGGGTAGTATGGAAATCCAACAAAGTAGAAGCTTTCCAGTACACACAAAGACACACACACACACACACACACACACACACAGAGAGAGAGAGGGGGGGGGAGAGGGAGAGAGAGAGGCTATCTAAATGAAATCACTAAATAATGGGGGAGACAGAGCCCCAACTGGACATCAGCAAATGAAGCTTCTAGTCACAGGAGTGGATTGCATCTAATCAAATTGTTGGCCAAAGGGATCCCATGGAAACACCCCAACAACCATGCTGTTGCCAAGACTGTAGGTTGCTCTCCACAAACCGACAGCAAAGTCCTGTTACTGAAGGAAACATCTACATAACTCATTGAACATAAAGTTGATCTGATGCCTCCATAGAGCCTTCACCCTTGTGGACCAACATCAGGTCCTGAGATTAGATACCCCAGAGATCTAGGATGAAACAAAAAACTACCATTATACTAAAAGAACTTAGCAATAAAACGACTCTATACTGACACTCTGCTACACTTGTAGATCATTGTCTTACTCAACCATCACCAGAGAGGCTTCCTCCTGCAGCAGAGGGGAACAAATACAGAGACCCCAGACATTATGCAGAAAACGAGAGGCCTTGGAACACTCAGCCCCAAAGGGGATGTCTCTATATATCCCTCCTCTCAGGGCTCAGGGAATCCTATGGAAGAGGAAGCAGAGTGTAAGAGTCAGAAGGGATGAAGGACACCAAGGAAACAAGGCTCTCTAGGCCAGCAGGATCTATGCATATATGAACTCGTGAGACTGAGGCAGCATGCACAGGGCCTGCACCAGATGTGGTCCTATTGCTGAAAGGGGAAATGTACACACGCCTCCATCCCTAATCCACAAGCAAGATGCAATTGATAACCACTTGCAAATGAAAAACCACTCTCAAGGGTAGGCTGAGAGCGCAGCAGTAGGTGGCCAACAGAAAATGAGCTCAACAGCATGTTGAAGCTTCTTTGACTCATAATGTTGTGTCAGGGCTTGCTTCTCTTGTTGTTTTCTCATTTTATTTTATTTTGTTTGTATATTTATTTAGTTGTTTTTCTCATTTTCTACCCTAAAAGTCCTCTGTGCATAAATTACAGTTTACAGTTTTGTGTTTTATGGGATCCTTGAGAGTGGGAATGAATGCATCTCTGCGTCTATGTTTTTGCGCATTTTCTTGGGCTCTTTTCCTTCTGTTTTGATTTATACTGATGTGTTAGATTTTATTTTATTTTATTATTTTTGTACCCTAGAAGCTTTTTTTTTGTTTTCTAGTGAGAGGCAGAAAGGAGGTAGATCTGGATGAGTGGAGAAAGAGGAATGGGTGAGGGAAGGGAAACTGTAATCAGGATATATTATATAAAAAAAATCCATTTTCAATAAAAGGGTAAAAAAGTTTCTGCAAATATTTCTACTATAATCTTCTATTTTGTAGGCTGAATAATTTGGGTTTAAAAACAACATACCTCTTCAAAATATTTTTAAACTAAATATAGTCAATTATTTAAGCAGAAATGAATACCAGTTTTCTTTCACTTTCATTCAGCTCTTGCTATTTGAAAGACATGAAAACTGGGTTCTGATTGGTGCCGGAAGTCATCCCTCAGAAGGAGTGCTGAGCACAGAGAGGAATCCAGCTACGTTCATCCAAGGGCTTCTGGCCTGCCTAGTCTGCTGCTCTTCCTGGATGGCCCAATGCTAGTGTGGAAGGTGGCCCTCCTGTGCTGGACAGATGCACAGACCTCTCAGCATCCATCTCTCTTTCTGACTGGTCCAGACGGTAGAACATCCTAGTGGGTGGAACTTCCCAGTCTTCTTCCTTGGGGATGAGGTGGGTTGTGTTGTCACACTTGGCTTCCATCTTCTTCACAGTTTTAATATTATGGTTTCAATTAACGCTAAGGGCTATGGATAAATACATGGTGGTTTTGTGCTCCTTGGATCTTCATGCTTCGACTTGCTATATGCTGTATCTCAAAGACTGATGATAAGGAAGGAGGAGACAAGCAGAAAGGACCACTTGAGGGTTGCAAGGTAAGAAAAGGGAGAGTTCACGGTGAGAATGGAAGAAGGAGGAAGGAGAGGATGGCGGTGTTGCCCATGTCAGGTGGGCCATGTTTGCTACAGTTGTAAAACTGGGTTTTCCATCACAGTTTCTTCTTGTTTTTTAATTATTTTTTATTAGTTACAGTTTATTCACTTTGTATCCCAGCTGTATCCCTTGCCTCATCCCCTCCTAATCCCATCATCCCTTCTTCATCTCCTCCCATGCCTAAATCCGCGGATAATGGAGGTCCTCCTCCCCTTCCATATGAGCCTAGCCTATCAGGTCTCATCAGGACTGGCTGCATTGTCTTCCTCTGTGGTCTGGTAAGGCTGCACCCCACCTCAGGGGGAGGCGATCAAAGAGCCAGCCACTGAGTTCACGTCAGAGACTGTCTCTGTTCCCATTACCAGGCACCCACTTGGAGACTGAGCTGCCATGGGCTACATCTGTGAAGGGGTTCTAGGTTATTTCCATGCATAGTCCTTGGTTGGAGTTTCAGTCTCAGGAAAGACCTCTGTGCCCAGATTTTTCAGTTCTGTTGCTCTCCTTGTGGAGCTCCTGTTCCCTCCAGGTCTTTCTATCTCTCCCTTTTTCATAAGATTCCCTGCACTCTGCCCAAAGTTTGGCTATGAGCCTCAGCATCTGCTCCAATACCCTGCTGGAAATTTGCAGGCAAATGGTGGGAACTAGAAAAGATCATCCTGAGTGAGGTATCCCAGAAGCAGAAAAACACACATGGTATATACTCACTTATAAGTGGATATTAGACATATAATATCGGATAGGCATATTAAAATCTGTATACCTAAAGAAGCTAGGCAAGGGGGAGGACCCTGAGTAGGATGATCAATCCTCACTCAAAAAGGCAAACTGGAAGGACATTGGAGGGAGAAAACAGGGACTAGGACAGGAGTCTACCAAAGAGGGTCATCACAGTTTCTTAAAAACAAGTGAGTTTTCACATTGCTAATGCTGTTTCTTGCTGATTTAAACTGCTCTTATTTGATTTGAAATTGTTTGCTTTGTCTATTTTTTCTAGCCATTAAGCCAACCAGGATCAGTACTGGCCAGAAAGGGGAAATGTAAAATGTCCCGATTTAAGAATATGCATTTACCTGCAAATGTCATACTTTCCTTGTTTTTTTATTGCTGAATAATATTCCATTGTGTAGATGTACCACAATTTCTGTATCCATTCTTCAGTTGAGGGGCATCTGGGTTGTTTTCAGCTTCTGGCTATTACAAATAAATCTGCTACAAACATGGTTGAGCAAATGTCCTTATTGTGTACTTGAGCCTCTTTTGGATCTATGCCTGGGAGTGTTATAGCTGGATCTTGAGGAAGCGCTGCTCCTAGTTGTGTAAGAAAGTGCCAGATTGATTTCCAGAGTGGTTGTACAAATTTGCATTCCCATCAGCAATGGAGGAGGGTTCCCCTTTCTCCACAACCTCTCCAGCATGTTTTGTCACTTGAGTTTTTGATCTTGGCCATTCTGATGGGTGTAAGGTGAAATCTCAGGGTTGTTTTGATTTGCATTTCCCTGATGGCTAATGATGCTGAGCATTTCTTTAAGTGTTTCTTTAAGTGCCATTTGATATTCCTCTATCGAGAATTCTCTGTTTAGCACTGTTCCCCATTTTTTAATTGGATTATTTGATTTGTTTCTTTTCATCTTCTTTAGTTCTTTATATATACTGGATATTAGCCCTCTGTCAGATAGAGGGTTGGTGAAGATTCTTTCCTAATCTGTAGGCAGTCATTTTGTTTTGATGACTGTCCTTCACTTTACAGAAGCTTTTCAGTTTCATGAGGTCCCATTTCTTGATTGTTGTTCTTAGAGCCTGTGTTGTTGGTGTTCCGTTCAGGAAGTTGTCTCCTGTACCAATGAATTCAAGGCTCTTCCCTACTTTTTCTTTTAACTGATTTAATGTGTCTGGTTTAAATGTTGAGGTCTTTGATCTACTAGGACTTTAGTTTTGTGCAGGGTGATAAGTATGGATCTATTTGCATTTTTCTATATGTAGACATCCAGTTAGACCAGCACCATTTGTTGAAGATACTATCTCTTTTATATTGAATGGTTTTGGCATTTTTGTTAAAAATTTGGTGTTCATAAGTGTGTGGGTTTATTTCTGTGTCATCTATTTGGTTCCATTGATCCACCATTCTGATAAGATCATCCTGAGTGAGCTATCCCAGAAGCAGAAAGACACATGGTATATACTCTCTCATATAGACATATATTATAGGATAAACCTACTAAAACACGTACACCTAAAGAAACTAATCAAGAGGGAGGATTTTCAATCCCCATCCCAAAAGGCAAAGAGGATGGACATTAGAAGAAGAAGAAAACAGCAGGAAAAAAGTTAGTAGCCTGCCACAGAGGGCCTCTGAAAAGCTCTGCCCTGCAAACTATCAAAGCAGATGCTGAGACTTATGGCCAACTGTTGGGCAGAGTGCATGGAATCTTATGAGAGATGTGGGAAATAGTAAGATCTGGAGAGGACAGGAGCTCCACAAGGAGAGCAACAGAACTAAAAAATCTGAGCACAGGGGTCTTTCCTGAGACTCATACTCCAACCAAGTACTATGCATGGAGATAACCTAGAACCCCTGCACAGATGTAGCCCAGGGCAGTTCAGTGTCCAAGTGGGTTCCATAGTAATGGGAACAGGGACTGTTTCTGACATGAACTGATTGGACTGCTCTTTGATCACCTCACTCTGATGGGGGAGCAGCCTTACCAGGTGGATGAGACCTGATAGACTAGGATCAGAAGGAAGGAAAGGAGGACCTCCCCTATCAGCAGACTTGGGGAGGGGTATGGATGGAGAAGGGGGAGGGAAGGAGGGATTGGGAGGGAAAGAGGGAGGGGTTTATGGGGGATACAAAGTGAATAAAGTGTAATTAATAACATATATTGAAAAAAGAATATGCAGATAACTCTAACCAAATACCAATCCAGAGCAGAGTACAAAATTTAAAAAGAGTCAGTTCAATGAGAGGGTGTTAATAAGGGGAGAGTAACAAATATCTTCATTTTTCTTCTAAAAAAAACATCCTAAAAGTAAAGTATGAATGTCCAGGACAGGAAATCATTTGTTCCATTTGGCTTCTATTCATGGTTGAGTTATAGATTGGTAAATACTGTTTCTTTCAAAAGCCAGAATTATTCAGGACAATTATAAGATGTTTGTAAACTTCTGTGCCAGATAGGGTGAGAGATGAGAGAGGTGAACTTTTCCCTGTTGACAGAGACATCATCGGGTAAGGGGAAGGAATCTGAATGAGTTTTTTAATGGCTGTAATACCTTTTGGAAACTAACACATAAACAAATGTATTTACTTGTGTATGCTAAAACAGAAGATGGATTTACCTGTAAAAGAAAGAGTGACATTCTATCTCTCCAAGTCACCAATGTACTGTGGTCAAGACTCAGAAGCTACGTCAGCAGCTTTGCCAGTTAGAAACTATGGGATTGTGTGAGGGCAGGTTACCTAACATGTCCATGCTTCAGTTTATTAATTTGCACAGTGACCATTTGTAGGAACTAAATCAGTAAAGGTTCAAAATATTATGTACTGGAAGTGTTAAAATGCAGGAAGCACCAAAGCTATTATTCTTGAACTTGGGGTTTTAAGTAACTGAGGTTAGGTTTGTCATAGAGTATCATATCTCTAAGAATTTGCTTAGGGCAGAAGTTGCAGAGAGCATCCTCAAAACAGAAACTAAAGGTCAGTGCAATTGCATTATAACTTCACAATTATCCCCCTTTTCTAACAGTAGCTGTACTTCCATGCTACTATCAACATATGAGAAGCTTCAGGATAGTCTAATTCATCAAAGAGACAACTTGGCTTCTACCTGATTATAGGAAAGTCTAAGAACACTTAAACATTATTCATACATCATTAATGATTGTGTAGTCTCATAATTATCCAGTCAAAAATTAAGTATATTTGAAAGTCACACATCTGAAATCTAACCACCTTCCTAAAAATTCTTCTTGAGACCTTATTTATAATTATCTTGAATCTATAACCTTAACATCCAGCATTTATTGAAGCCAGGTAAATACAGGCTTGACTTAACAAGTCATTTTTAAAGTGATGTCAAAAGAAGTATAGACAACTAATTCCATACACAATGTATCAGCCAGTATGGAAACACCTATCATTGCTGTTAAGACATAGCATTGACCTACTAGTTTTAAATGCTGTTGTTAGATACAAAGCTATATTTATTCACTATTGTGTAAGTGAAGTCCAAATTATGCTTTGCAATCAAGGGACACAATGACATCACACAAAGAGAATATTGCTTGAAAGTTTACTCGTTTGGTTTTTGAAGGCCACACAAGTCCTCAGAGAAGATTAAGACAGCTTTTGCATGTCCTTTGTTTAGAGAATCAGAAATGAAGCTCCAAATCACCAATAAATTCCCCAAAGAGCATTAAAAGTTTTCAGTTTTTGATTGCTTTCTGAGTCAGAAGGGGTCCTGTGGAGGAGTATGATACCACTTTTAATGCATTCTTAAATGATCTGTATTCATATCTCTTAATAACCTAATATTCTTAGCAAAGTTAATTTATTCTCTCCATCTTCAAAGAAAAAATTAAAAGTACTTTCTTCCTTAATATTTTCATTTAGTCTCTTCTGCACATGACTTTAATGAACTTTTAATACCAGCAGCTTTCACAGTATCAGATGTAAATCCTTCAGTGTATTCAACTTTTGAGTTTTGATTGACTAATAAATATACTGTTTTCTACATCCATGAAACTATGCTCATGTCAAGTAAGAATCTGTGGTTTTATAGAATGAAACTAGAAGCCCTTTAGTTAAAAAAAAAAGAAATGCTGGAAGAAGGTGCATTGAACTCAAGATGAGTGGATGATATTCAACACATTGGCAAAGAAAAAGACTCCTGGCTAGCTGAAGTCATCTTACATTGGGGGGACCTCAATGAACAAAAATGACTCTTTAGATTTCATCTTTAGGGCATTTTCTTAACTAATGGGTTATGAGGAAGGACACAACCCATTGTGGGTGGTGTAATTCCTGAGCTGCATTCTAGAAAAAAACAAAACAAACAAACAACAACAACAACAAAACAACAAGCTGAGTGGGCCATGATGAGCAGCCCAGTAAGCAGCACTTCTCCGTGGCCTCTGCATCAGCTCCTGCCTCCAGGTTTCTGCCCTGCTTGAGTTTCTCTCCTGACTTCCTTCAGCAGTGGACTACATGTGGAAGCACAAGCCAAACAAACCCTTTCCTTCTCAACTTGTTTTGGTCATGGTGCTTCATCCCAGCAATAGAAATCCTAAAGACACATAGATATAATCCTTTGCCCATCATCTTTATTTCTACTTTGAACCTGCAAATGGAATTAAAGACCATTTGTATGGTTCAGGCAGCATGTCATATAAAGATACTGATCTTAACATAGATGTCCTGTCTGTGTTACTAGCACAACCCACAGCACATGAGATTTTCTTAAGATCAGGTACTTCACAGCCAATTTTGATGGATGCTGGTTTGAACTGTAATGGCCCTGTTCACTCCATGGACAATAATGTCTATCACACAAACTCATACATACACGTACTATAGAGAAAATGTTTGAGTTTAAATACATCACAGAGTAGGGGATGCATGTTCTTCAGGAAGCTCATGAGTATAATTGAGTGAGATAGAGGGTTCCACACCTATGATTTTGAATCTGTATTATTTTTGTCAAATATTAACTCTATAACACTCTTCACAGAACAGCTTCTTACTGGGGAATCTCATCTTTGCTGCAGTTTAAGCATACTGATCAGAGATTTATCTACAACAGAAGCACACCTGAAAGCTCTGCTGCTATATCAAAACCTTACCCATGTAAAATGCCTAAGAACGCATCCCTTTCTAACTCTTTCTTCACGTTAACTATAACTTTAATTTCGTTTTACATACATACCTGCTTTCAGGCACGGAATTACCTAACACCTCTTATCAGAATGAGTAACAAAGGATTTCAGTTTACATCATTCTGAAACTACACAAAGCTTTTGAATTAATTCTTTCGGCATTTCCCTCCATACGGAATGACTGCTAACTTGGTAACCTTGAGCATCATTAGTTATTTCTCCATGATCTCCCCTCATCCCTGGGGTTTTAATGTCTGTCTTAGATGCACACTAAGGTCACTTTTTGTTGTCAGCACTGCTTGCATGACTTCTTCCTCAGTTATCATGTTGAATAGTGATCATCTATTATATGCTAACTGATTATTTATTGCTTTCTCTGGGAGCTTTTGAAATCATATACAAATGGTTTGAAAATGGTTTCAAATGTGATTTTATAAGCATAAACAGAGCTAATGCACTACTTCTCAATATAGGATCTGATTTAGTCCACTTGACTACTTATAAAGAATGTGTCTGGACAGTGACTCAAAGAACCTTTTTAAAAAAGCATATGAATCATACTCAATGATTTATTCACATATCTATTTAAAAAATTCCATTGGTCATGCTAAAAAAGGTTGCAAGCCCTTTGACTTAAGTATTTCTATAATGGCTGTTAAAATCAATTCTGGCATTAAAGTCTCCAAGAATGAACAATGCATTGAGTGGAAAATTGATTACATGGTCAAAGAACAGTCCTTTGTGGCCTCGTTTGCTTTTTCGATTAGCACAGCTGTCATGGCTGTTGTAGGTGGTCCTCAAAACTTAGAGGGAAAAAAATCTGTCCTTGACACTGAGTGTTTGTCTATGGATTTTTGGGAAAGAAATATGTTCTTTTTTTAAAATTTATTAGCACCCACTGCTACTAGTTTCAAGTTGGAAAGATACAAAGGAGAGTGGTGCATAAAGAATTCTGGTCAGAGTAATACAAAAAATCATTTTGGGGGTGATCCTTCTCTTAGTCTATAGGAAATCCTCTTGTAAGGGAATCTGCTGTAATAGTTATTATAGTCATAGTTCTAGTAATTTGCATTTTGTAAAATTCCAGCTGATGAGTAGTTATAGAATGCAGTGGGTAGAGGTGCTTTTTATTTTTTGCCATTAAAAAGAGACCAAATGCTTTCTCTGGAACACAAGGGAGGAACTGTCTCATCAACACACTGATCTCATGCACTTGACCTTGAGTCATAGCCCGTCAGTGTGTGATAGGTGCTTATTGAAGTGTGTTATTGATTTGCCTTAGATTTATTTACTTCCTTATTTTGTATTTTCCTTTCAAATAAATGGGCTTCTAGAGTTCCGGAACATTGATCTGCTTTACTTGCTTTGAACCCTGCTTAGAGAAAGTTATATATGGTAATGGTTCATCTTCATTGTCAACTTGATGGGATGTAGAATCACTATGGAAACACACCTTTGGGTGTACCTATGCCTATGTTTCCAGGAAGGCTTAGAACAGAGAAGCCCCACCCTGAATGTGAATGTCATCCTCCCATGGCGGAAGGGTTCTGGAATATTTGAGTTAAATGGAGAAAGCAAGTTGAGGACCATTGCTTACATCCATGTTCCCGTCACCATGTCCCCCACCATGTGATGCACTATACCTCTCAAATTGTAAGTACAAAACAAAAGCTTCTTTTCTTGAGTTGCTTTTGTCATAGCAACAAGAACAGAGATGAACACACACACACACACACACACACACACACACACACACACACACACACTTGTACTTCTATCTTCTCAGACTAACAGCAAGAGGACTTTTTTTTTTACTTCCACTTCCTTTCCTCATGCCTAATGTTTTAGTGTCCTATGTGGAAGAAACAAATGGCTGCAAACTTATTGGCTCACAAGAACATAAACTTATCATTGTATAATTCAGAAGAACAGATATTTGACATGCTTCTCCGTGTACCACAGTGCAGATCCTGGAGGCGCTTTGTTCTTTCTTGAGATGCTGTGGAGAATGTGTTTCCTTACCTTTCTCAGATTTCACAGGCCTACTGAACTCACTGGCTTGTGACCTTCTCCATCTTCAACGTCAGCGATAGCCTGTCCAGCTTTTCCCACACTACATCATCCTGCCATTGCTTTTCCTGACACCATTTTTCACTTTTGAAAACCCTGGTGATTACATTTACTCTGCCTGTATGACCCAGGATTATGTCTGTGCTTTAATATTAGCCAATTAGAAGGCTTAATCCCATCTGAAGCCTTAATTCTCCTTTGCAGAGTAAGAACACACACAAGTTCCAGCAGCTGTGGTGTGGACAGCTTTTCCTGATGCTGATTTAACTGCTATAATATGGACCACTCAAAGTAAGCTTCCATCATTCACAGCCTTTTTATTTATTATTACTAACTGTGCCATCACAATTGTTCCTTTAGGAGGGAAATCATATCTCTGGAGAATTTCTATGCCCTTTCCATTATCTTAAAGGCAGCTGATATTTCTAGTTGCCACAGAGATTTCTAAACAGAAGTTTGTGGATTAAAATCTATATGCATCTTTGGATCTTGAAATTTTATGTTAGCTATTCTGGAAAATGATCTTTTCTTTTCAAAGAAGTCACGAGCAAAAAGTACATAGCTATTAGACATATTTATACTTATTTCTACAACTACTTATTATTATTACAGAATAATAATTTGTTTTCTTTTCCTCCATGCTCAGAAAACTGGAGCAATTTTCAGTGGTTTTATACTTGGGTTAATATTTATAAGCAGCTGATTTAAGTTCTACCAGCACCTTCTAGGTGCTTTAGAGGTTAATGTGAAGTTTTCAGAATTCTATTGTGTTCTTAATTTTTTTGGATTTACTGGTATTGTTTTAATGGCTACCATATATCCAGCGCTCACAACATACAGAATATGTATTATCTGACATAATCCATATGCAACCCAAGTATTAGCTTCGGCTTTGCTTTTCTCTGTTCTTTGAGGAGAGGGAGTGTGTACTAAAGTATTTGTTGATCTCCAGGCAGCTGCACCTCTAAGCTATACCCTTCCCTCCTGGGCCCCATTTTCTCTACTGGTACCAGCCATCACTGAAAACCCCTGCACTATGACCACACTGGAGAGGCATCAGGAAGTGAAGTGGTATAGAGGGACACTTGCCTTTCTCTTTGTTATGGTTTGGATCTTAAAGGCCCATGGTATTAGTTAGGGTTACTATTGCTGTGTTGAAATACTGTAACCAAATGCAACTTGGGGAGAAAAGGGTTCATTTGGTTTACATAATCTGAATCACAGTCAACTGAGAGAAGCCAAGACAGGAATTTAAACAGGGCAGGAACCTGGAGGCAGGAGCTGACACAGAGGCCATGGAGGGTGCTGCTCACTGGCCTGCACCTCCTGGACTGTTCAGACTCCTTTCTGTCTTTCTTTCTTTCTTTCTTTCTTTCTTTCTTTCTTTGACTGAAAACTGTTGGTGAATGAATTACTAGCATTTTTTATGAGATTCCCTCACCCCATTTTTATAGCTTTAAATGTCATGCAAAGCACAGCTATATCCCATAACTTGGTCAGGAATTTTTTTGTTTGTTTGTTTTAAACCCTTTAAAACCATTTACTGCTAGGTCTTTTTCTCTTTGTTCTACTTTGTATTTTTTGGTACAAAACTTTTCTGAAATTTTCTTAAATGTCATTTGCTTTTTATGTCAATGATATATAGTGATGCCACAGGTAGAATACAAGGGCATGAGCCTATTGGACAGTTGGTATCTTTTCCTTCTGGTGGCTATCAATCAAATTCTCCATTCTTTCCTACCCGATGATTGAGTCTGGATTTTAGAATGCTCCCAGATTAAAAGGAAAATATGGACACTGGTCATTCTAGGAGCCCGAGGCTTGTCACATGTTCCTTCTGCATGTGCTTGGCATTCTCATCCTGAGAGGTTTATCTGTGTTCTTTCAGCCACAGTGGCCTCTACAGGGGCACATGAGTGGGTGAATAACCTGTGCTAACTTCTCACCTCCTTCCATCTCTCAAAGGTGTTGTTGCCTACACCAGACATTGTGAGGCCGTGGAAACAGGAAGATTTGGCATGATACCTCTGAAAGACTGCCAACGTTCCTTACGCCCTACTGCCTTGCTATCTACCACCTCCCATTCTCCAGCTCATCATTTTGATTAAGGCATTGTAGATACCTGCCAGGCATTCAATAAAATGTTAATGTTGTAAACTCACTTTTTAAAACAACATTTTAAAAAGCTTTTACAAAAGCATTTTATAGGATGCGAAGACATGGTATTATGTGGCACAAAGCAATGGGTCATTCATCTTCACTTTATTCTGTATATGCTTCTGTAAAGCCTACAATGTACAGCAAAGGATAAGTAGCAGAGAAGGACCAAGAAGAAGGGAAAGAGGGGTAGCTTGATTAATACCAACCATAGAAATAGCACAAGCGACGCTTTTGTTAAATGATTTTTGCCAAAAGAATAGCAAAAGATAAGTGTGTCAGGCTCAGAGAAATGAGGTGTTGGTGTTGTTGGTTGGAGGGGGAAGTCAAGTGGCTGTAGAGGGTAGAAGATGGAAAAGAATCTACAGTTTTAATATTGAAATGAAATAGGAAGGTCGGATACATTTTATGGCGGTACTCTTGTTAGCTCTATGTATACATTATAAAAACTCATGACTCACTCTTTTCACTCTTTTCTTTTCGGCATAGCTTCAGCAGGCTGTTTTTTGAGACAGAGAAAACAATGGTTGATTTACATGACTTACAGTGTAAACTTATACTTCATATTTGAATGCTACAAGTACACATTCTGTTATTAGTATCCGTAAGGAATTCTGTTAACATTTACTAAAAAACGCTGGCTGAAAATACACTGTTTATTTCAATAGTGGAATGGATTTTGGCAAAATTATTTTTAAAATCTTTTCTCTACTGTAGTCATAGTCAGAAACTTTTTGTGGATTTCTTTTCAGAGCCTGGCCATTGAGATGTTTGTGACTTCAGTACTTGTGATATCATGGAACCCTAGCTGGCTAATAATGGCTTTTGGCTTGCAAAGGGTAATAAACAAACTTAAATCATTTAAAATACATCTCTTTCTGGATCCAAACATTTCTAATAAAAGAATGCCTTCCATATTTTTAATGAATTTCCTTTTATATGAGATAAAATATTTAGCAAGAGAACTTGAGATACCCATTAGGTCATCTCATTCATAAATATCCAGGATGCTCTGACAGGCCCTAATGATGTACAGGAATGTTTATAGGATGAATGGAATAACCCAGCGAGGGCACTCTCCTGTTCAGAAGAGAGACACAACGCCACACTCACAGAACATTCTCTAAGACACTTTATTAGAATTCGACAATCTGAAAACGTCTCCTTTTCACTTCTTTAACACTAGTCTGTATCATGTGAAACTCACCTCTCCCTCCCACACCTGTAGCAGGCACGCACTCAGCTGCTCAAGGAGATTTTCAGCTGACTGCAAGTTAGTGATTTTGAAGGAAATGCTAACAGCTGTTCAAGGCCAAAATAGATTACCCTGTTGTATGTAAAATCTATCTATCAGCCTTTTTTTTTCCCTAGCACACATTTCTTTATTTTCTCAGAGAAACATTGCTAAGTGTCACCCTCTCCTGCTGCTCTAGAGAGGCTGAATTTTCTCAAGATGCTCTATAACCTTCTCTTTGGAGATTTCAATCTCTATCACATAGTCTAATTTTTCTTAAGCTGTAGCTTTAAAGCAGGGTGCCCTGAATGTCTTTTACAGCAAAGAGGAGTGGAACTATCACACTCCCTCTCAGTAATCTTTATTCTTGAATAAAAATTTCAAATACATTTTTTATATATTTGCAAAAAATATAGGTGAGAATTTAAAACTGCATTTGCCTTTTGACATCCTCAGTTCTTTCCCTAGATGATGGTTTCCTCCACCCCAATTCTATGAGTGATCGATTTGTATCCATTGTACCTTTCCTTATAAATCTGGAAAAAAAAATAATTTACCATCAAGCTCATGGGGCTTGAAACCTCTGTCTTTTCTAAGTGGCTATGGATGTCACCTCCCTGCACTTTAGGAAGGGTCTCTGGAGTTCTTTTAAAAATGTCTGAGTTGAAGACATTTGTTTATATTTTTTACGTAAAGGGTACCTTCCTCTTTCACAATGTAACTAGGTCCTTTAGTCAAAATGTCACACAGCGGCCTGTCAACAAATCATGAAACAGGTAGGATCCCTCTGAAGGTCATGCATATGATTGCTCATCAAAGAATCATACTAAAGGTCTTGCAGCTTTGTCACTTGCATTTGCTCGTTGCATGCTCTCTTTGCCTTTCCTTTTTTGGGAAATCTAATGTCATCCTTGCTCCTCTCCCCTACACTGTGCCTTGCGCTACCCCAGCGTTCATGTTCTCTATCCTGTGAGATGTTCTCATTTAATTCATCTGAAATAAAGTCATTGTTTTAGCTCAGTGGATCCACAACAGCAACACTTCCCTGTGGGCCAGCGTGGTAATGTTTCTACTAATGTCACACGGACAGGAAGGTAAAGAAAAGCCACAAGGAAATCTCAGTAGAGGAAACACAGGATGGATTGACAACTCTGAGGCCTTTTAAAAAATAAACAAATTAAAAAAAAAAGAAGGAATTCAACTATCCAAAGCAATTTAATGTCTTTAGGATATAGCTGTAATGATTGTCCTAAACTTAGACACAGTGAACTCACCGAATACTACAATTTCTGAATACTACAATGGCTACTAAACAGCCAAAAGATAGGGTAGATTCTTTTGAGAATGCGTATTATTTTAATTATAAATGTCCATGAAAGTTGCCACATTAAGATTTTCAAATATTACTATTATAATAAATTTAGCTTTTTTCTTTTTTTTCTTAAAAAAAAAAACGGAAGCACGAGTACAACCTTCTCAGCCTCTACAGTATTACACTCACCTACATTTTCGGGGCCGACCATTTGGTATTAGATAACACGGTCGGTGTGCTCTTAATGAAAAAAGAAGCCATGAATTTGAAAAAGTGCAAGGAGAGGGACTTGGGAGAGAGAAAAAGAAAGAGAGAAATAGTGTTATTATATCATAATATCAAAAAATAAAAGAAATGGTTAAAAATGAAATAATAGACCAGCACAATACAAAATTACAGCAATTACTCCGGGCAAGGCATTGGTGCAAAGGGGCCTATTAAGATATAAATTCTGTATGATCTTTTAATGTGATTAAATTTGCTGATGACATCTGAATGTAGATTTCTATAAAGTGATGCTTTCTTTACATGGTGTATTACATTGAAGGTGTTTTAAGTCCAACCACTGCACAGACATTCCTTTAGGAATGTCAGTCTCCGTAGAAGCCAATGGTGAAAATTCCTAGCAATTTCTTCGGAAAAACAGAATACTACTTGATTAAATGGCTCCAGTCCATTGGTCCATTCAGAGAAGGGGACACAACAAATACTGTGGGCAACTGGGAGTTGAGAACGCTACACAGAGGGCGTTCTACCAAAACATCAGTGACATAGTTAAACCAGGTGGAAATAAATTTTCCTTGTCAGATTTTTTTCCAGGCTTGAAAACATTTTCACCACATCCAAGTTCTGAGCACGCATTGCCAGAATTTGCAAAGACACTAAGGCCAGGTGTGATGCTACATACTTGCAATCCCAACACTCAGGAGGCTGGAGTGGGCAGATTGCCAAGTGGTCTAGCCTGGGCTGTAGTGTAATTCCCTGTCTCAAACACACACGTACACTCGTGCAAACACATGAGAGAGCAAGAGCAAGTGAGGGCAGGCCTGGTTAGTATGTGGATTGGAGAGCTAGAGCAAAAGACACACACACACACGCACACGCACACGCACACAGAGAGAGAAAGAGAGAGTTCATGAGCACACGAGCATAGCAAACATGAATTCCATGCACTTTATACTGGCCTGGGACTAACTGATTCATCTTTAAAGATGATATAAGAATCAGAAAAGGTTAGGAGGGCAACTATGTTGAACTGTGGGTTTCTTAGAACTGTGGGTTCTAAGAAACGAAAACTCAATAAGTGAAGGAATTTGTTCCTGATAACTGCCACTTCCCTGTTTGTGTGTATGTGTCTTTCCTCTCTGTTGCATCTAATGCTGCATCCTGTCTTTTATTCAAAGACATGGCTATTTCAGGGTGGTGTTTTATAACGTTTACATTGATTTCCTTGTCTTACTTACCCATGGGCCCCTTGAGTATTCTGGTTATAAATAAAAAAGTTGAATAAAGTCCATTATTACTTTCCACATTTCCGTATTATTTTATTGAATAAAAGTAGGCAATTTGTTTACTTAATTAATTAGTGATTTCTTCAATGTTATACATATCTGTTTTATTCAATGTTACACATATCTTCATTCAAACATGTAGTAATTTGACCAGGTGTATTATTAGGCAATCCTCTTGGAAATAAAGTCCAGAGGTGAAGAAAAGCACACACTTTAATTTCGAGGCATATCAAGCTGCTCACCAGCCATAAGTTCACAAAGAAGGAAAATGATCATTTCCTTTCATCTTCATAAATGCTTTTTTTATTTAGAAAAAAGTTTTATACCTAATAATTTGCATTTAGTTTAAATCTCTCTTATTATTGTGTCATGGCATTTTTTTTCTTCTTTAGTATGTCAGCATCTACACCTCACAAGTCAAAATCTGGCCAATGATCTATTTTTTTGTAGAGACACAAGTAAAGAATAATGTATTTAGACTCTTAATAGGTTGTTAATGCTGACCAGATAAAGAAGAATATAAGAAAGAAATATGTGGCTGGGAAACTAAGATATTTACTACCCGGCCCTTGCAGAGAATGTTTAAGATCTTTGGCTCAGGGTACAATCATAATAATTAAAAGAGCCAGCATTATTAAATCTCAGAGAGACCACACACAGTGCCAGAGTGCTTACACACAGTTTTATTTAATCTCCTCATCAATTCTACAGGATACATATCCTTTTATGACTATTTTAGAACTGAATAAACAAACTCAGAGAGATTCAGTAACTTTCCCAATGTCTCAAGTCCAATGTTTGCACAATTTCACTGCTCTATTAAATTATATACAAATTCTCCAGCTTATTTAGACTTCATAACGGAACCATTCTGTCACAATGTATTCATGTCCTACACTGTCAGTCTTAGTAAAGCTTTTAATTTTTTTTCACAAGATACCATGTGTCATCAGTATATTTATTTCCTCATAGCTTTTGGTTCTGTGGTTAATGATATCATCTTCCTTTCCAGATTCTCAGTGGTTGTTGCTATTGAGAAAGGAATTGGGCCATAAATGTAATTGTGCTGTAACTGTTTGGATTTTTTGGGGGGGGCAGGGAAGCAGAGCGGTTTCCTCAAGAGCTGTGGTGAGGTACCATCTGCCCTGTTTGAACAGTCTAGACAATCATAATAATAGATTGGCCACCTTGTGGATGGCTTTCACGCTTTCCTCCTTTTTTAGTAACGGCACTGTAACTTCTCCTTCCAGAATTTTTGAAGGCATTTTGTATCATTTTGATTCCAGCAGCAATAGCTTCGTTCCCTGTCGCTCAACAGGGTCGTGGATTTTAGTTTGTGATGGGATTTGATGTTATGTTGTAAGACTGCTGCGCTATTTTAATCTTGTGCAGTTATATAATACTAGATTTTATTCAATATTTTGGGGGGGGGTGCTTGTTGTGATTTTTATCTGTTGCCATATTAATATGATGGATTCTATTGCTAGACCTTACACCAAACCATCTTTGCATTCTTGAAATAATCCATACCAAGTACTGCTGAAATTACTTTAAAATTGCTTATTACCATTTTTATGGAATTTTTTCTCTTTCATTTAATAGAAATTAAAAGCAACTCAATTCAAAAATGGTATTTCTTTATTTAAAACTTTTAAATTTACATTGCTAAATGAGTTTGCCCATTGATTTTATTTTCCTGGGTTGTGTTTTATTTGGTAATGATAACATTATAGCATAAATTGTGGTGCTTTCTAAACTTTTTGTAAATTAGTCTAAATTAATTAATTAATCAACTTTATATCCCGATAATAGCCTCTTTCCTCTTCTCCTTCTGGTGCCACTCCCTTTTCTATTCCCCCCTCTCCACTTTCTCAGAAAAAGGAGTCCACCCACCCACTCGCCCCAGCTCATCAAGTCAGATCTGGACTGAGCACATCCTCTTCTCCTGTGGCCTGACAGCCCAGCCAGCGGGGAGTGCTCAAAAAGCAGGCAACCAACTCCACGTCAGAGAAAGCTCCTGCTGCCCTTATTAGTACATCCACATCAAGCCTCAACTGCTCATCTGTTAAACTGTAGGGGGCCTTGGTTCAGTCTACACACGGTTCTTGGTTGGTGCTTCAGTCTGCACAAGCCTTGTTAGTTGACTCTGTTTGTCTTCTTGTGGAGCTCCTTTCACCTCTGGGACCTTCTATGCATCCTCCACTATTCAAGAAGACTCCTTACTCTTTGCCCAGTGTTTGGCTGTGATTCTCCATATCTGTTTTGGATCAGTTGTTGGGTGTAGCCTCTCAGAGGATAGCTATGCTAGGTTCCTGCCTAATAGCATAGCAGAGTATTGTTAGTAGTGTCAGGGGTTGGCTCTCTCCCACAAAGTGGGTGTCAGGGCGGGCTAGGCATTGGTTGAATTTTCTATCAATTTGCTCTATCTTTATTCCTGCCCATCTTAGGCTGGGCACATTTTGCGTTGAGGTTCTGAGGGTGAGTCGGTGTTCCCTTCCCCCCAGGATTACTGTCTAAATAGAGGGTGTTCTTATCAGTCTCCATGACTCCTACTCCTAGGAGTCTCAGCTAGAGTCAGCCCCATATCTTCCCAGAAGCCTACCCTTTGTTAGGTGTTCGGCTTGTCACAGAGAGCTTTCTAAACTCTAATGCTTTCAAACTATGTTTTCAAACATATATAGGAATGAAGTGTCCCTTAAGAAGGTAAGATTTCTTGCTTTCTTTTTTCTTTTTTTTTTCATGGAAAAATGTGGACCTTGTGATGTCATTTTGAGTTATATTTACAGACTATTTTAACTTTCTTACTCTCCATTTATGAGATAGGATGGAAATTGGACTCAGTTTATTAATGTATTTTCATAAAAAATTTTACATCTTGACATACGATTTTATTATCAAATACTTTAATCTGTGGTTACATTTCATGACACATTTAATATTTCACTTATGTTGTAGACTTATCACATATGATATTAAGTCATCTTTTTAAAGAGCCAAATCTTGCTCTTATTTAAAGCTTTATTATTTTATATATTCAAATTAATTAGTTCCGTGCTTTTAAAAATAGATACATATCTCTCTGTGAAAGGGTTTCTTTCTGTAGTCCTGGACATCCTGGAACTCACTAGGTAGATAAGGCTGTGCTGGAGCTGACAGATACCCACCTCTCTCTGCCTCCTAAGTGCTGGGACTAAAGGCTTGCATTACCACTCCTAGAACATCTTGTTTCTTTTATTAATTTTGCTTTTACTTTCTAGTTTCCTGATTTTGTCACAAGGATGATTTCTTTTCATTATTCCTTACATAATAATAGAATTTGAGATTATGATTTTCTTCTTATGAATTCTTGTTTATTATAATTCACATGTTTATGTACACACACACACACACACACTTGAAGTATTAGGGATTGAACTTATGTCTAGAGTTATGTTTTACCACTTAGCTACCCTTCCACAGACCCAATTTTAGATTGTTGCTGAAACAGGGTCTAAGTCTCCCAGACTAACCTTAAATTCACTGAGTAGTTCAATCAGGCTTTGAACTTATAATTCACCTGCCTCAGCCTTCCAAGTACCAGAGATTGAAGGTCTGTGTCAGCGGTCTCAGATACAATATTTAAATGTCATTTTTCCTCTGGAAATTATTATGACAGTTTCTTATTTAATATATAGCTGAATTATTACTTAGCTTTTATTTGAATATTTCTGTTGGTTTGTACTGTGGTCAGAGAAAGTGATTATTATTTTGTGGTTGTCAAAAATTTGGGGGAGTCTTCATGCCCTAATTTTTATAATCCTCATAACAATTTTAAATTTTACAAGGAAGTCAAATAGGAAAAAGCTCAAGCTTTCAGTTGATAGGATACAAAATTTGCTATCAATGTGGATTAAGTCATGCATCAGCACGGTCAGTCAAAAATTGAAAGAAACATGTGAAAGCTTTGCTGTAGCATTTTTCCATGTCTTCTTTGTATCAGTTACATTTGCTTGGCATAAGGCATCGCTTCTGTGGTGCTTCTGGTCAGTCACAGAAGTTTCTCTCTTGTATGTGATAAAGCACACAACTCAACTCTCCCTATGGGCACAGCTCATGCTTACTTTTCTATGTTATCAGTAAAAAGATTTAAAATTTCTAGTACAGCATTACATCTAGCACAACAGTCTTACATCTACGTTGTACTTTCCCATGCAAATTTATTTTGAAAACTATTTTTTTTCTTTTTTTTTACAAAAGTGCTTGAAGGATTTTGGTGGGCAATTGTGGTCATTATACAGTTACTCGGTGGACATTATAATCATATGTTAAACAAAAACCTGGTTTTGGAAAGATCTTTCTGTTTTATTCACTAGAAATGGAAAGGTACACTAGGCCCAAAAATTGCTCATCAAAGGAGAATAAAACTTGCATCTGGTAAATTTTTATTGAAAATATTTAAAACAGTATTTAAATTTTTATTTTTGTAAAGTTGAAATATGTATACAAAAAGAATAGTACAGTTCAATCTAATATTCATTATCTAACTTCTATAATTATCAGCACTTAAAGTCCTAACCTCACTTGTTTTTGGTTTTTTTGTTTGTTTGCTTGTTTGGTTGTTTTTTTGCCAGCTTACCTAAGCTTCAGTGTGTTTACAACATGAGGACATTTGGTGGTAGTTGGGGGAGTGAGGCCCTTCCCACACAAGAAAAGGTAGGAAACCATGTTGCTAATACCACTTAGTAGCATTTGTATTTGAATTTTCCCAATTCTTAAAGGTCTTTTTATAGTTTGTTCAAACATGGAACCAAACAACCTTTACACACTGCATCTTAGTTGATTCCAGCTTGAATAACAAGAGACCTTAGCCTGTGAAGTTTATTCTGTTTGCTTTTTTTTTCAATTTTTTCTTTTAAATTGTTTCTTGTTTATCTTTTATTGAAAATAGATTTTTGTCACACATAGTATTTCCTGACTACTGTTTCCCTCCTTCTACTCCTGCCATTTCTTCCTCACCTCCCTTTCAAACTAATTCAACCCCTTTTTCTGTCATTGAAAAACAAACAGCTTCTAAGGCATAACAATAAAATATAATAAGATAAAAAAATAACACATCAGAATTGGAGAAAACAATCAGAAGGAAGAGAGCCCATGAATCAGAGACCCACTTGTTCTCACACTCAGGAATCCTATAAAAACATTAAGCTGGAAGCCATAATATTTATGCAGAGGACTTGGTGCTGACCCCTGGAGGCTCTGTGCATGCTGTGAGTTCATATGAGCTTTGATCATGCTGATTTAGAGGGCTTTGCTTTCTTGGTGTCCTCCATCCCCTCTGGCTTACTCTCTTTCTGCCTCCTCTGAGGCAGAATTCCCTAAGTCCTGAGGGGATGGATTTGATGGAGCCGCCATCCCGCCATCCCGTTTAGGGCTGGTTGTTCAAGGCCTCTCACTCTGCGTAATGTCTGCCTGCGGATCTTTCTATTTGTTACCATTTGTTGCAGGAGGAGAATTCTGATGATGGCTAAGCAAGGAACTGAGCTATGAGTGTAGCAGAAAGCCATTAGTAGTAACTTTTTATTTTATTTTATTTTATTTTATTTTATTTAAGAACAGTAATATTTGGTTTTCTTCTAGTTCTCTGGCCTATCTAGTCTCAGGTTCTTGATTACCCAAACAGTGTCAGGTGTGGGTTCAATCTGGTGGAGTGGGCCCTAGGTCAAATCAATTATTTGTTGGTAACTGCCCTCAATAGTCAGTGTGCCACTGTAGAACAAACGGTTTGTTAAGTTGGGGAAGTTTAAAAATGACGGAAGTGTCGTTCTCAGTTCTGGAGGCTGAGCGTTCCAGAAAAAAGGTTCCGGCAACTTCCCCATCCACTCACTTCCTCATTGGCTGCGTTTTCTAGCTCTGCTTTCTCCTGATGGGAGGGGAAGGTAGCTCTCTGGGCCTCTTTTGAAAAGGAAGACAGCAGTGCTATTCACCAGGTCACTACCCTCCCAACTTGGTCACTACTTCAAGGTCACAGCTCCTAAATGATCACTTCGAGGAGTGGGTCTCAACATGGAAATTTCAGAAGAGCACAAATGTTCAGACATTTATACAGCATCTAGTTCGGATTGTTTAAAAAATATTATAATTTATTTATAATTTGTGTGTGTGTGCGCGAGTGCACATGGGTGCCATGCATGTGTGTATCTGTATGTTCGTGTGGACTAGGGAAAGTGTTACTGCACATGCGCGAATGTCAGAGGATCATTTGTGGGAGTCTTTCTATCCTGTGGGTTCTGCGGGTGGATGGAACTCAGATGACCAAGCTTGGCAACAGCACCTTTATCCACTGAGCTATCTTAACTTAAATACTTTAATTTTAGTGTTTAAATAGCCTTCTGCTCCCCTTTGATCCATTTATTTACTTGTTAAGACACTTGGCCAGTTAAAATTCAGAGTAGTCTCTAATATGGATTTGGCTACTGGAGCCCTTACAGTGATGTTTAGGCCTTTGGTATTGTTTTCGGCAAATAGTGCACAACTAGAGAACTTAGGCAGCTTGGAGTAGAGTCAGAGCTGGTCTGAAACACAGACTGTTCATACCATACCCAGCTTCCCAAATATAAGGGTGTTAAAAGGAGACGAATATGGTAGAGTTTGTGAAGTGCTCTCCCGTCCAGTGTGAAGTAAGGAGGATGGAACACCTCAGTTAGTAGCTTAAGTCAGCATGTTCTTGCCAATCTCCAGAATTCAGGAGTTTCATCGTCTGTATAAATAATTCCCTTGCACCAAACGACTTAAGGTGCTTTGTCCTGGAATATTGTTTGTGAAGGTGGAACAAGGTTGTACTGCATATGCGTGAGTTTGCAGAGGTCAGTTCAGCAATGTGCCACAAATTGGGTGTCCGACAGTCAGAAAGTGCTTGCTGCATGGTTCTAGAGGCTCAAGGTCAGAGATGAAGCACAGGCATAGCAGTGTGGGGCTTGCAGACGGCCATCTTGATGTACCTAATGGTATCCTTAAACCTGCCTGTCTTCTTTTTAAGCGGGTGTAATCAGTATTGGATTAGGACCCATTTTTTACTCTCGTAAAAACCCTGTTTCTAGACTATCACATTTTAAATACTGGGGCATGTGATTTGAGGATGAATTTGGTTTTGGGTGGAGGACACAATCATCTTCTTGCAGCACAGGAGGACAGGGCTCCACACAGCCTGCTTCCCCCTGGTCGTTCCGGTCTTGTCACATCCTTTCCATGAGACCATCAAGCTCCTGTCCTAGTGGGGTTGCCTTCCCGCTCCCTGGTAGCAAGCTCACACTTCTGCTTCTTCCTGGGTATGAATTCTTACTTATAGGAGGACTTTTCAAAATATCCAACCTAAAACCTGTCCCCTTGGGAGGAGTTTTGTAGCTGAGGGAGGAAAAAAAAACACAACACACAAGTATCAGGTTTTAAAAAATTCTAACGCATGAGAATCTACATTGCTGACCAGCTCAGGGAGGCTGAGACTGTCCTCTGAGTAGATGGGAAACAGTTGCGAAGAGAAGGCATCCTGATAGTGATTCCCTTTCAGTTCAAGTTTCCTAAATATTATTCATTGTGATATCTTCCATGTCCCACTGTTTTTTATTAAAGGTTTCTGTTCTGGCTTTTAAAGAGCCAGAGTAGAGAGGTTAGCTGTTGCTCATGAAAACAGTTTTAAATGTCTATCGTGATTCGCCTATACCCTTTGCTCAGGTTCATACATAAGCCTTTGAAGAGAGAAAATCAACACTTGAAAGGTCTAATCCACATATTAAAAATAAATCAACATGACTGTCACTCTACAGTGACAGAATATAGTTTTAGAAATGACATACATAATTGTACATTCAAAATATTTGAGAATAAGTGAAACAAGCTTTAACATATTTGCCATTTATATTTGAATTTGTTAGTTACTTTTTCCTCCTGATTTCACATGGGTAGATATCTAGGAAGAGGAATTGGTTCAGAACTGGGTTAGTTGTCAATTAGTTGTCAGGGAGGAAAGTTGTTGGTGGTAGGTAGCTCTCAATGAGGTAAGTTTTTTTTTTTTTAAAACATATAAGTAACTCTCCAGTTGGAAGAATTACATGGAAAAAACATAGAATTGTCTAAAGGTAAAATCAGTAAAATCTTGTGACTTTTAGGAAAATTCTGTATAGTTTGTTTAGGAAAAACCAATCTTCAGCAAGCCTCAGAAGCACAGGTATTTTTGATATGTTGTTTCCTTGCAGGCAGCCTTGCACACATCAGTGGAGTCCCAGCCGAAACGTCACTCCAGGAACAAAGCTGCTCCATTATCTCCAGCGCTGCCACTGTGCTGTATGTCAATACTCAGAGCTAAAGCCTTTTTCTAAGCTTGATGGATGTGCCGTGTCTCACTGTGCTTGTGCCTATAGTTAGATTTTGCTTTTAAAATGGAGCCATTAACTGCGTCCACTTTAGAGTGTTTTCTCTGTTTTTTTTTTTTTATGTACACAGTGTAGTTGATGTTTAACTATTTAATGGCATGTGTTTCTAAAAAGTATTGCCACAGTAGGCCAGAAATCCCTTCAGCATATGACTTTTGAGTGATATAGAAAGCCCCTCAATCTATTTAGAAAAGTAAACTCTTATAGAAACAGTTGTTTTCTCTCTGATTCTGTATATTCCGGGTACAGAAATCAGGAGTGGGCGCTGAAAAACTGTAATGGTTCTCTGAAGGTATTGCCTGTGGTCCAGTCATGTGACACAGCCAGTACCACGCTCTCTTCTTAATGAATTTTGCTCGTCATTTCAGCTGCATGTAGGGAAATGTTAAAGACAAATAACAGAATGAATAAAATGTTAATAGTCTTTTGAAATTAAAGCTGAGCTTTGTTAAAGACTTCTGTACCTTCGGTTTGTAATTTTAAGAGTCACTCTTTAACAATAGAAATCAAAACTCTATTATCACCTGATCTAAGTGTGAGATATAGAATTCTGTAACAGTAGAGGCTTATACATTTTTCATAATTAATAAACAATCACATACAATTCCAGACCTTTTTAGAGTTACTAGATGTTCAAATAAGGTGAGGTGGTGGCCAATGACTGAGGGCCATTGTATTAAGGTGTTCCTGAAGGTAAGATGGGACATTAAAGATCTCCTGTCTAAGGAGGCTCTGATCAACGTTCAGAGGAGGAGGAAGATCTGCTCAAGGGGAAGCAACCAAGAGAGCAATGACAATAAGCTTGGGTTCTTCAAGGTGAAGAAACAACAACAACAAACACTGTGCCATTCAACAGTTGTGTCCTTGGGGAAACCTGAGACAGAGGCAGTCCCATTAGGTGGCTGCTGCCTGCTGACTGATGCCGTAGCCTTGGGTGCATGACTTCAGGTGTACAAGCTGCAGAGCCCTCGTCTATAAATGGCAGCAATTCATAACCGCCATGACAGCTTTTGGGGAGCAGTGATAAAGTATAAAGGGGTGTTCAGGACACAAAAGAAGTCCTCCATCAATGTCAAGTTTTAATTTAGGTTTCTTGTTTTCAGACAGATTTTTTTTTAATAAAAGGTTTTAGCATCAAATTAACAAAAAAGAGTGATACATTTTTACCTTAACTATGTTTATAATTTTCTTCAAGGCATAAAATAAATTTCAAGACTTGATAGTGTACAGAGAAGACAGAGGAAATAAAGTGGAAATAGCCTGGAAAAGATATAGGAAGTCACATGGAAGGCACATAACTGGACTGGGTTTGAAGGCTAAAGGGTTTTCTTTTAAAGGCCTTTTAGGGAAGAGAAACATGTAAAACAGAACAAAGCTCTGTAATGAGACAGAGCTGAATGACACATTCAGAAGTGCATAGGGCCGCAGGGAGCAGATACTTGCCTGTCCTGCGTACTGCATATTTTACTGACTGGATAAACTGATTGGCTATATTGCTAAGGAATGGAGGGTGAAAGGATTTAAGAGAGCAAGACCTTGGTAACAGGTTGAGTTGTTTGAACTTGAAGCAGCAGGTGTCAATATTTCCTTTCTCCGCATAGCAGGAGATGGAAGGCAGAGCAACAGGACCGAATTAGACAGGCTGAATGACGAAACCCACAAAAGATTCCTTGAAAGCTTAACTCACACGCAGTAGCAGGAGTTTTATTTTGACAATATAGCTGCCATGAATTAAAGATGACTGCTTCAAGAACTGGACTAACTGCTGTTCATTTGTCATCTCTATTACTCTAATGACCCAGGAACATTATTCAGGTTTTACAGATGAGAAACTAAAGCTCAAGGAGATTAAGGGGGTTTCAAAAATAATAGTTGCGTTACTTCACCCTTACTAATGAATATGCAGCTCCAGCTCCTAGAACAGACCAAAATACTTCTTTGACCCTAGGGATCTTTGAAGATTAAGGTGGGTTTTAAGAGATTAAGGATAGATTGTGGAGGTCATCGCCATACAACAGAATGCTGGCTAATTTGTGACTCCCCTGTAATGTATCAGTTCATCCTTTTGGAGCTCTGTCCCCGATTAGTGGCTACAAAGAAAAAAAAACAATACTGAGAGACATTGTCAACAGACATGGCCTCTCTTGTAGCTTCAGCTGTCAAGACCTGAGTTTTTAATATTGGCACATACATGCATATAGATCAACATGCATATAAATATGTATAATGTCGTTGGTTAGCTTGTATTGGTTTCTATCCGTGATTACTCTTGATGTAATTTGCAGATTCTCTTGTTGGTGGGTGAAAGGCAAAACATTTTGTTACAGCCCTAAGGGAGAGAAAGGGTGGCTAAGTGATACGGGGACACAAAAATTTAGTGAAAGTTAACTCATTTTAAATGTCCCGGGAGAAAGGAACTCTGTCTGATTGATTGGCTCTTGGGCTGTTAAAACATTGGTGATTGTGTAAGGACACAGTAGTGTGTGAACTTAATAGAGTGCTCAAGAAAAGATAGCTCCTACCAGAGCCTCAGACTGAGTGAAACCAGCATTAGAAACAACCACAAAATGATAGATAATGATAATGTAAATCTAGATAAAATCACACTGTTTGGCTGAAGATGTGCTTCACTCTGTAGAGTGTTTGCATGCAAACATGAAGCTGTGAGTTCAATCCCCATTGTTGCTTAAATAGAACATTTGCCTATTTTTTTTTAAGAGAAAGAGGGTGTGAAGTTGGAATGGTCAAAAAGTGGGGAGGGTCTAGAAGGAGATGAAGAAGGGGGAAATTGTGATCAGAATATATTGTATAAAATAATTTATTTTTTATAAAAAGATATAGTCCAATTGCGTATATGTGTAGCCCCAGTACTGGGGAGATGAAAGCAAGAAAACCAGAAGTTCAAGGTCAACCTTGGTTAAACAGCAGGTTTGGGGCTAACCTGGCCTAATGAGAGTCTATCTCAAAGAGATTTACAGATTCTAGAAAAATATCAATAGAAAAATACACTGGACAATAACTTCCATACCAGACAGTACAGTTTTCACGGACACCCACGACCATTTTTATGTTAAGACAAAGAATATGCCCAGTTCTATTTTAGATGGAATTCTTTTCTGGACAGTCTCTAATAGGCGTGTCTGTCTGTGAACACAGATAATCAGTTCTAGGGTGTGCATTCCCAGTGTTTGCTTCTTTGAGTAGGGTTCACTCAAAGCAGGGCTTCTAAATTTCCCAGGATAATTATTAAATTGATGAGATATTGTACGGTGTGCAATGTTTAGGACATTATAATTAGACCCTGTGAAATAAAAAAAGTTGGCGTTGCACTGAAGCAGCTGAGAATAACAGCTAGGCAGACCACTGGCTTAGCATGTACCTGCAGCCTAAAGACAGCCCTTGAGATTCATTCAGAACAGGCTCCCTTCCCCCGATGTGCATCTCAATTTGTCATTTCCTTTGGTTCCCCCTTTAAACACTGAACTCCTAATTTCTTTCCTCAGCTCCATATAAAAAACATGTTTCCTCACATCGAGTTTTAAGATTAAGTTTTTGTATTGAAGCATTAATTTTAAATGTAATCAAAGTTTTATCCCTTGGATTTCTCAAAAAAGGAATACACCCTGAATTATGTTACATGAAAGATGTTTTTTCTGTCCAATGAACTTTGATTAGAAAATCCTTCCTTATCTCTGACTAGTGTTATTTGAGGTTTAATTTTCAGATATTTTATCTTTTCAATTAGTTATGTCTAATAAACGCACCCATAGACACATAAGATAGGCACATAGAAATCCCAGGAGTATTAAACTAAATTTTTAATTTTTCTGGGCATTCAGCCCAGCTTGATTTAACTTTTTAAAAATTCTCATTGTGTCCTAGATCTCGTTTTAAAATAGGCAATTTATAATTACTAATTAGCAAGAATATGAAGATAAGGAAGGTGATTAGCTTATGAAAGCTTTCCTTTTTTAAAAAGATTGAAATCACAGCAATAGATATCTGCGATGTAAACACTCCCTATACAGGGAGAGCTCATTTGCCTCCAACAATCCCTACTCTCTCGAATATTGTAGATGAATTAACCCTGTCAGGAAATTCAATCATCTTATTGGCCTACAAAATTTTATCTCCTCTTATCCTCTGCTGATCTCTTTTTCTGATCAGTAAATTAGTTCTAACAGACTTTTATCAATCTAGGTAGTTTAATTGTTATGTCAGTGTTCCCAATAAAGCCAGGCATGCTTTTAAGAGGCAGAATGGCTGCTTGGCAAATACTTGTGCTGGAGATATGGGAGGCATCTTCTGAAAGGCGAGAGGATATGCTTCCCGTAAATACACATCCTCACACTTTGCATCTTTTAGACTTAGTATGTATGCCTCTGCAGTGGGGTGCTGGAAAACATGAAACACCAAAGCACTGATCTATAAACTATGTCAGTTGTATACACCCATCATGTATCATGCCAGATTTCAAGCCACCAATGTACATCACTAAATGCAGAGCTTGAAAGGGATGTCTGTACACTCTCAATTCAATCACACAGATGTGGCAGATAACTAATCTATGTGGCTTAATAATAGTAACGTCTAGTGGAATTATTGTCTTTAAAATACAATTTAAGCCATACCTAGTGGCCCTAGTCTGTTATTCCTATTATTCTAGAGTCTACAACAGGAACATCTTAAATTGAAGGTCTGTGTGTTCTACAAAATTAATTCAAAGCCAGTAACTTCATGATGCCCTGTCTCAAAAAAATGTTTATAGATTCATATTAGGAATCATGATGGTTTTCTAAATTAGTGGTTGTAGATTCTCCTTCAGTTACCATGACTTGACTATCACTGAATACTTAGCTAGGTTTCCAGTAGTGGGCTTAGTTCTTTCCTGCTAAGAGGGTCTTAAATCCAATTAGAGAGCTGTTGGTTACTGCTAAGGTATGTATGCCACTGTAGCACCCACAGAGCCATTGTGCCCTGCTAGTCATTGATATGGTTTGTAGACATCATAGCTAGATAGGGCTGTTGGCTTCCTCCTTTCTTTGGAAGGGTACATGATACCTTCTGGTACCATGAAAGCTTGTCTTCAGGGAGGAGACAGTCAGGTAAGCTTTAAGAAACATATATACAAGCAATATTATATGGACTCAACAGGTTATATTTAGAAATGTACATGTCTATACAAATGCAAGCATGCATGCAATAACAATTAGCGATAAACAAGACCATGAATTTGAAGGATAGCAGGGATGAATATAAGGGTAGATTTAAAGAAAAGAAAAGGGAAAGTAAAATGCTGTAATTGAATTATAATCTCAGAAGAGAGAGAAGAAGTACTAAGTGCACTGAGCATGCAGCTCAGTAATAGAGTACTGATCTAGTATACATGAGGCCTTAAGATCAATCACCAGTAAGGGGAAAAAAACAATCTGGAAATATATTTAATTTAATTTTGAATAATACCCATGTTTAACAGCTACTTAAAACATTCCTGAAAAATTAACAATATGTTCCGTATGTCAAAGTGAGTTTCATTACACCATTAAATCAGAGTATAAGGTTAAAAAAAAAGTCAGATTTATAAATTTGAGTTTCTTATTTGTTCAGAGGACATTTTGAATAATTTGGAAAATAAGATATAACATAAATGAAATAAGAACAGCATTTTATTTTTTAGGTACTGGTGATTGAGTCCAGGATATTGCTCATGCTAGTCAAGTATTCTATATTGAACTGTATTGCTAGCCCCAATGAAAAGATCAATAGTGAACGGACACATTCAGGAATAGACAGATGAGTCTCCCGAGGATGACAAGGGATTCTAGGTATTTTCCATGAGCTTAGCTCATTGTCAGTTCATGCCCTTATTACTGTGAAAACTGAGGAATGCATTTTCTAGCTAATCGTCTGATTAAAAAAGACCTCCGCATCTGTGTGATTTACAGCACAAAGGTGAGTTTATCATTCACATGACATGCAACATATCCATGGGAGTTCAGCTCATATTGTTTGGGGAGGAGCTACCTGGTGGATCAAACATCACAGGAATTTTTCCTGTTTTCAGCAGAGGAGATAGAGGCAGCCTAAAGACGTTAGTTCCTAAAATGACATTAGCAGCATTTGCTCAGATTTCTTTGGCTAAAGCAATCCACATAACCACGCTTGAGTTCAATAGACTGAAGATATTTAATTCTCTACCAAGGAAGCATGTCAAAGGGAGGGAGCTAAAGCAAATGTCTTGTGTATAGTATAATCTCCCAAGTGAAGAAAAGAAAAGGAAGATGGATCAAGAAGATGGCCCATTATCTGGATTATCCTATATTTATGTGTTCTTCTTTCTGTTCATACTGACTCCTAAAAGAGAGGAACAGATGAATGACTGAGTTTTGGTCCAAGCCAAAGGTAGAGCTGTCAACTTGTACTTTCCTTTCAATGTCCAAATCAAGTTACACATTTATGCCTGAATTCAAGAGATTAAAGATGGACCATTTTCTACAGAGAAATGACAAGGAATGAGGCATCTCAGGATGAGCCAGTAAGTATTTCAAACTATAGAGGATGGAAGAAATACAAAAAGATATTGTGGTAGAGAGAGATGGTAGTCCTAAATCTCCTGATCTGTTGCTGAATTTCCCATTGCTAACTGAAAGAAACAAATGCCAAAAATCGATTGTAAAATGGAGCCTGAGACCCAAAGCGTCTAAGAGATTTGACCAAATGAATACAACCAAGAAGATTATTAGATATAATCCTTGACTGACTCATAAATTGGGTACTTAAAAATTTAATTTGTTGCTCATTTGGATGAACAAATGGGATGGACATTGAGTGGAGGAGAAAACA
>CM053745.1:42656555-42670442 GCA_028658305.1 Pachyuromys duprasi | reverse complement strand
TTCCTTCCCTTTTCCTTCCCTTCCACCTCCTTTTTAAAATTTATTACCTCTTTTTAAATTATTACTGAAACACACACATACACACAACTTCTTTACTGATTCATTTGGTGTTTGTTATATATGTATGTGCTTATGGATAGCCAAGAGTGGAATTAACATTTCAAAAGGGCCACTTTTGCTGTTGCTGAAGATGGTGACTCAAATCATGAAAGGAATACGAGATGCGTTAATAAGCATATTATAAAAGTAGTCCTCATAAGCTTTGCTGTTGGAACAAATATAGAGTATATGAGACACCAAGCTGAGCAAGGCTCTACTAGGATCTAGGTACAACAGACTACAAGGGACTATGATAAATTTCTGTTCTGAATAGCCAAGTTTTAGAATCTTACTCGATGCTGCAGAAGGACAATTGGTATACCTCCCTTTGAGTTGTTGGTCAAGGGAGTCGAAGAAACTACAAAAATATCAGCTATTGCTATTGTCTTTGTTTGCCTTCCATAATTAGAAGGTAAGATTGCGTTGCCAAAGTCACCACATAGAGAAAAATAGAGCTGGAACTTGCCTAAAACCCTCCTCCCTGAGAACTAGTTCTCATAACATATGAAGATGTTATGGAGAAAACAATCAATAGTTCTACCCAGCTGTGAAGCCTATGAACCACGATAACCTGATAACCAGTATGGACAGAAGTCTGTTAGAGTGCAATAGCAGCACTTATATCTCGGTTTTATAATTGTCTAATTGGATTTAAGGTTGACTCGATAGGAGGGAAATCATGCCTGGTAAGCGTACACGTAGCCAATGACTTCAACTGCTCAGGACTGGTGCAGCCATGAATCCTGGAGGAGACTCTATTACTGCTGCTTTTCTAAGTTGCTATAATTTCTGTGTTCTAAATAAATATCCTTATATCTACCCCCAGATAGGTATAGCTTTAACACCTCATCAAAGAACCTGTTTTTCACAGCAGAAAGAAATCTACAACTGGTCAAAACCCAGAGAACAACAGCTTATGAGGGACCCACCCAGAGCTGTTATATCTACAGCAGAGCCTTTATATTTAAGGCTCAAGGACCATCACAGAAGAGGGTTCAGGAAGAGCCGGAGGGCTAAGATATCTGCTGTGAGATAGGAAGTCACACCCATGAAATCTCAAAATTATGGTTGCCCAAATAAGACCTACATAATGACAATACACATGTGGACGGAGGAAATATCATATAGACTCACTCGTATATGAAGCTCTATTGGTAATTAATGGCTGCTGGGAGAGAAAGAGAGACAGAGAGAGAACCAGTGTTCTCCAGGGATGATTTGTCCTCTGATAGGTCATCCAATCCCAAGTGGTCATCCCTAAACAAATACACATATGCACAATAGTAAAACGTGTGTGTATATATGTATGTGTGTATATAATAATGAAGAAGAGGTTATCAATTTGAGAAGAGGTGGAGAAGACAGAGGAGAAACATCAGGGGTAGAGAAAGGGACTGAAATGATGTAAATATGCCACTCAAGCATGAAATTCTAAAAACAAACAAACAAACAAACAAATACTTCTGTAAGTATCTGGATTCAATGGCTCTAAAAATCATGAACGTGAATAATGTATCAAGGGGGTGTATGTTTGAATCCATAGGACATTATGATAAGTGCAGTAAGTTACCCATGGAGAGACACAGCTTACATACATGTCTACTCAAAAAGCCAACTTTGCAGAGTCAGAGTGAAATGTAGTTACTGATAGCTAAGAATGGTAGAATGGCTAAAAATCTATTGCTTGAAGGAAGGGTGTTTTATCAGGCAGGAAGAGTTAACTCAAGGGCTCTATTAGACACCAGACTTATAAGAGTTTAAAGTTACATATTGTTTATGTGAAAACTGGTAAGGATGGATCTTGTGTTCTTACAAAGATATTATTATTATTATTTGAGACAGGGTTTGCTAGTAGCCTGATCTGGCTTTGTACTTCTGACATCATTTTTTTTTCTCTCAGTCTCCTAAGAGCTGGAACTACACATGTGCGGCACCACAGTTAGGTTAAAAGAAGTATTTGACTTAGCCATTTTACAATGATACATGTATAAAAACAGTTTGTACTAGAAATGAGTGATCTTAATAGTCAATTTGTAAAATGAGAAAGAAATCAGTTACTTAGTGTAGATTGAAAGGTTTGCAAATGGACCAAGGTAAAAAGAAACAAAAACATGAGAATAGATGCTCTCCATGGGCCACTTAGCTCTCTAGCTGCTTGGAATGCAGGTATAGTTTGCTTGTGTTGACTCTATCCAGACATCCTCCTCCACACCACCAGCATATAATTGCTACTTTACATCTTTCTCAGATTGATGCTATAAAAATGTCCATTGTTAATAATATAAAAGGGGAAGTGTGTTGTGGAGGTCATATTTTCTCAAAAAGTCAAAAGCTATGCAGAGGTGTGTGGTATCTAGGACTCAACCTTGACACATCCTCACCAACTGCATATGTTTTATTAACCCAAAACAAAAACAAAAACAAAAGCACACAAAAAAATGGAGCTTGACAATTCTCTTCTACCTAACAAAAACAACACAGAACCCCATCCCCCAAACAAAACAACCACAACTCACAAAAAAGTAAGTTAGGAAAGACATGGCAGCAGCAGGAGATGAACTGATGGTTCCATTGTGTTCACACTCAAGCATAGGAAGATCAAGGCTGTTGCTCAGCTATCTTTCTTTTGATTTAGTCCAGAATGTGTGCCCATGAGATGGTGTTGCACATATTTAGGTTTGGTCTTTACATTTCAGTCAATCCAATCTAGAGACTCAAAGACATGACCAGATGCTATCTGCCATGTGTGTCTAGATTCTGGCAAGTTGACAATTAATATTCACCATTATAGGCAATATTGGAAAAGGATATTGCTAATATAAAGAAGAAAGATCAGATGTAGAAAAAAACACAAATAAAGACAAGCAATATTTCCCTTCAGCCTTTCCCTAATGCAATGCTATTCGTCTGTTCCCTTCAATTGCCATTCAGTTTCTACCATTGTCTTGGATGGTACTATCAAATTTCAGTAGTAATACTCAAATAAAATTGGTTTAAATGCCAATCTAATGTCTTTATGCTTGTGTAGCAATCATTTCACCCCTTGAGCCAACTTTTCAGTACTGACTGAAATTTTCTCTAAGTAGAAAGTTTAAATAAAAATCAAGACATTTTCCTGCTCCTGTTCTTACTGGAGCTGACTTGAGTATTGGCTTTAAGCAAGTGAACTATTTAGGAGAACAGCTAGTGTGGTCTGTCTGGTGTTATTGTTTTCCACAAATCAATATTTCTGCTGTGTTGTTTGAGGGTGTCCTTAATATGTCTCACAAGTCGTTTAATGCCTAGACACTTGTGGCTACCCTTTAGTGAAGGGTGGCCACTGATTGAAATCATTTGGGTCTAGGAATACAAGAGAACAGAAAAAAGAAGCTGAAAACAATTGTATTTTTATCTGAGTGAATGGTAAGGTTACAAATTATCTTCTGGATGCTGTGTCCTTTTATTTTTAAGACACAGTTTCATGTAGCCCCCATTAATAAAGAGTTTTAATTCCCAATACTGATGTCACTATAGCTGACTTACAGAATGTTTTTGAATCATCAACTAGCTTTTACTTAAGAATTACCAATGTTATTCATCATGATACACTTGAGTCTTTAGAGAATGAGAACTTTGTTTTATTTTTTTAACACATCCTGTTATATTTATCAAGGAGCATGACTATTTCAGGATTAATATGAACCTTGCTTTTAATGAAAATTATAAAATAAGTGAAACAGTAATAAGGTCAGCATGAGAAAGACAGATATCGAGTAAGAGAGATGAAAGATGGATGGAAGAGAGATGGTGGGAATGAGAAGGAAATGACATATTTTCCTTTCAAACCTGTGCCTAGCTCTTATTTGAGTATAGTAATTTGATTCATGCTTATAGTCTGTATCTGATTTATTACTGATTTCATCATGAGTGCCCAGCTCCATTGGCTCGTGCCCATTTGTCTCCAAGCTAGTGAAACCACCATCCACACAATGACTGTACCAGTTGACCCTGTTAGCACTTTTAACTCTCAACTTAAATGGCTCCTTTTGCTAGTTATTTTTAGATTTATTGTTGTATGGGATGTGTATGTTGTATAGCAATATGATACCTATGGAATGTTCTGCACTGTGTAAATCAATCACTGTAATAGCGTCTCTGGGTGAAACCAGGGGCAGAGAGGACAGGATGAAAAGGGGACAGAGAACAGAGTAGAGAAAGTGGGAACCAAGGAATGACAGAATAGGGGCAAAGATATGATTAGTAAAGTACTAGGACTCAGGAACAAACTGATAAGGGAGGCAAGAGAATAAAAGAACGGCTTTCTTATAAGTAAAAAAAAAAGTAAGGTTTAAGCAAAAATTTATAGTCAAGAGAAAATGATTTTAAAGACTAAGGAAAACAGAGAACAAATTCTGATAGTGAAATTGTCTGTACCTGTGCCTGGGTGTTAAAAACAATAGAAAGTGAAGCCAAACAGACACATGGTAGTATAAACACAGGAGCAAAGGATTCTTTTCATAAGTCCTGGAGTCTTTGGTTCTTAGGGAAACAATAGAGTAATTGTCAAAACTTTTTGTGACAAAAAAATTGAACACTTTTTAAACTAATATCAGGGTAAATCAAATGCAAAAGCAGCTTTTAAACAAGTTTTCACTAGAAAATTCCTAACCATTGGGCCACATCCCCCTGCCCTCTTGTTTATGAATGAATTAGAAGATTCCTTTTAGGAGTTTGGTACCTATTGTATATTTTGATATTTCTTGTTTCCTCTGTGTCTTACACTATATTAATAAAAGATTGTGACTCACAGCAATGTCTTGTGGTTAGTGATGCATGCTGGGACACATGGCCAAGAACCTTTGGTGAATTATTTCATCTCTTCGGAGTAAGTTTCTATAAAAAGAGCAGTAATTAAAAGTTGGTCTTAATTATGAAGTGAACTTTGCTTTGTCAATTTCTCCTCAAGACTTTCAACAACTGTGTCTTCAACAATCTAACTTTCATGCTTGGTTTTAAGCAGAATTACAGTAATTGTTTTGGAATTTTTAATTAGATGAATAATAATTGAGGTGAAGGCTCTTGTGCGAATTTCTCTTAAGAGTTGACATGCTACTAAGTAAGCATGAAAGATATTTTCTGTTTCCATTATTTTTTACATTAATAAATGAACCACTTAATGTTTTAAACAGGCCTCAAGAACAAGATGCAATGCCTTAACATAAAAATAAAATAAGATTTTAGCCTTGTTCTTTGTCATTAACTTTTTTATTTAAATTGCACACTTTACTAAATTCTTAATGAGTTGCTTGTTTTAAATTCACATTTGAAAATTTAAAGAAGATTAAAGATGTAGTGTTTAAAGCTATAAAAGGTCATCACAGATACGTGAGACAGTGCAACTATAGGCAATCTTCATTTAACTCCTAAGTTAGGTAACAAGCAAAATATCCATCCATCTAACAATGATTAGATTGACTTGTAATTATGTCTGTTGTTTAAGGAAAATTATCCCTTTCAACAATTATTTCACCGAAGAAAACAGATGAGATAAAATTAAAAATATAAGATAGATTCTGAAAGCTTACAGGTTTTTTAAATCCAGAAAATATAATCTCAAATTAAACATAAATTTGTATATTTAAAACATCTAAAAATCTGTGCATAGTTTATCAGCTTGTGCATTAAACCGAACACTGAGGAATTACTGTGGAATGATTACATTGGTTAAAACACAAATGACAACAATGAGGCTTGAATTTTTCCAAACTTTAGTTGTATTAAACAACTTCCTGTAAGACAAGTTTCAGCGGATCAGCACAAAATTTTCTTAATTTCATTACAGTCTGTAAATTAAAATTAATGAGTCTGACACCCACAATTAACAATGAAAAATGCAGATTGTTATAATTACTTAAGCAATAACATTGCTTTACATAGAAGACTTAAGGTGCTCCACAAATTATTTACAAGTGTTACATAAAACACAAAAAAATGACAATTTCAATTTATTTTGTCAATGCGAAAAACCAAAATCCTTACTAAAACCTTTCTCGTTTGGGAATCTCTCGCCATGCATAATTAAGCAAATTTGATTGCAATTAAGCCTGGCTTCTACAGTAGAGTTTTAATTAATGCAAATCTGGCATCTACATCTATAAGATTAATTTTAGTGAATTAAAAGAAAACAACAAAGCACATCGGAAAGTGCAGTAGCACTGTCGGGAGAAGAGGTTTTAGAAGTGGTTATTTTTCAGCCTTCCGTGCGGATTGCCTTTGACTTAGGAATTTGAAGAGTTGTTATTTTACACAAATTTGTTTTGTTTTTAAGTGCTATCTTAACAAGATCAAAATTACATAAATATTCCAAAAGTATCGTAAAAATTCAGTGTCTGTCCTGAACAAGGTTTGCTGTCTGTTACACTCGTGCACAAACACACACACCTTGATTGCTATGCAGAGTTAGAGGCTAGCCTCACCCTCAAATACATGTGTGCCTTAATTTATGTGTTTAAAAACTATCCAAAACTGTAAATTACTGATGTACCACGGTTGATAAGATGCACACCTTCTTTAACAGATGCCTTTGGGTAGACTACCAGGGAAATTACAGACAGAACTTATTTTGTTGTTTATGTCTTTGTTGATACTATTTGATATCATTAATTTTCTTTTTTGTGTTTATATTATTTTTTAAATATTAGTTACAGTTTATTAACTTTGTATCCCAGCTGTAGCCTGTTCCCTCATTCCCTCCCAAACCTACTCTCCCTCCCTCATCTCCTCCCTGCCCCTTCATTAATTTTCAATTGAAATATTTCATAGAGAAATTTTTTTTAACTTGAGAACACTTTTCAGCTACAAATTTTTATATGAGCTGAGGCATATCGAGGTATAGAGTGAATATACAAATAAAAATCACATAATAAATCATTATGAAATTTACTTTAAACAAGCATCTAATATATATATATATAATTTTACCTATTAAAAACAAAAGTGAATTTGCATGCTAATGAAATGGATGTATTTATTCTTGCATAGAGAGTTACATCTTGGTTGAATATTTGATTCTGTGGGATATACGACAGTGCTTTTCAGAGTTCCCTGATATTTCGATTTTGTAATCATCAATGATGAGAATGCTTCTTTAAATAAATACACAGACATATTGGCAGAAGTACATTTAGGGCTTTTTCCAAATTATTATACTGTTTTAATCTCAAAGAAAAATTCCTTGAAGAGTGATTTTAAAACTAAAACATGGTAACAGTGCAATCCAAAAGCCCATCCTAGTTTTATGCTTACAATCTTAGGAGAACGGCAGAAAAAACACTAAGTTTTGTTATCTGTAATTAAACTGTTTCTACATTAGACCCAACACAGGTTAAATTTTGGATTAACTTTTTTTTTTTTTTTTGGTCTTCATATGTTCAGAAACCTTTCACTGTTGCTAAATTTCCCCCTCACTCTCAAATTCAATTTTGTGACACGCTCACTCTCCCACCCCCCATCATGTTTGTGATCCACCGATTAAAAGCCCATGGTTACCTAAAAATAATGTATATCATGATTTAAAAACAAACTGAAGAATTTTGATTGTCATGCAAGGGTTTGAATTTATGGCAAGGCCATGCCCCCGGCTTTCTGTGGTGTGTATTGTCCTACAACACAAGTAGCAGTGCATGATATTGAGCAGAGACTCAGTACTTGCCAAGAGAGCTACCAAGTCGCTTTCTCTCCTGGGCGTACACAGAAGTACCTGCGAGCTCAACATGGTTGTGCATAGCTGTGGGGATCAGGAGTCTGAGAGCAGCCTGGGCTATGCAGCAAAAACATTTTCTTTAAAGGGAAGTCTTTGCACAAGTTATTGCAAATTCCGTCTTAATTTTAACCGCACATTCATTCAACGGCAATTTTGCAAATGAGATATAGTATAATCCAACAGACATACAAGCTGGATGTTTACATGCTGAGTTGCTGTTGCCTATTGGTGAACTCCACTATTCCTGGCTGTAAAAATTTCGGTCCTCAGAAAACTCATTGTCTGCTTCTGGGCAAGGGAGTACTATGCCCGGTTCTCCTCTCTTGCTTCTCTAGCAGCCTAGCAAATCTAGACACATGTTGGAGTGAAAAGAAAACAAATGGTGGGAATTAAAAAAAACAACAACAAAATACAGAGAAGTCATTGACCTTTGTCCACTGCAGTAATCTTTGTCCACTGCAGTGGACCCAAAGGTGATGCTTTGACATCAAATGAGATTTCAGTTAAGTGTTGTTACAAAGATTAGGATCACTGAAATGACACCATTTCTTATTATTACAATTATATTGTTATCTTTGTTTTTGGGATTCAGAGCCACAAAGAATGTATTTATACTAGGGGGTTTGAAGAAGCATCCCATGCAGCCTGTAAGCCCAGTACACAAACAATGTAACTTTTACCTGTCAAAGGCCAATAACAAGTAGAAGTGTCATAGTAAACAGATACGCAGCGCTTGTGTGATATTCTGATTTTAGTCTACAATGCTGTCAAGGCTATACTGTCTTTCAAAATATTGATTTGTTGCTAACAAAAAGCTTTAGGATATGTTTTTATATTTGTTTTATAGTTTTTTACATTAAAAAATTTATTCTGAGATGATTTGGCATCTTTGGATGCCTCAGTGGTTAAGATGCCTGTTGGACAAGCCTAGGAGGGGGGCTTTTAAGACAATGAGCATCAGGTTCAGTGGGAGATCTGCTGTGAAATCAGTAGAGGAAGAAACTCAAAATCAAACTGAAACCTTCACACATATAAATTGGTGAGTGTACCTGCACACACACAAACATAACACACACACACACACACACAAGGAGGAAAAAGGAAAGGAGAAAGGGAATAGGAAGGAGAGAGAGAGAGATCGAGAGATTGAAAGATATCTTGGACTCACATGCAAAATACAGCAAAAAGAAATACCATGTATTCTGAACCATATTGTCTCCAGTAGTAGCATCATTCATAAGTATAGTACAATAGTACAGGTAGGAAACTGACATTATTATACACTATAGTCCTTTTTGAGATTTTTACCAGTCAAAATTATATTGCATTTCAATATTCCTTGTGCTTGCCATGTATACATTCAAAATACACAAATTATCCACAAACAAGAGTGATTCAAGATTCATTGTCTAGTAGGAAAATAAGACACATAATGAAGAATTACATTATTTCATCTAGTCCACAAATAAGAGTAATACAAGATTCATTGTCTAGTTGGAAAATTAGACACATAATGAAGAATTGTATTATTTCATCTAGTCTAAGATGGCATTAATTGTATGATGTACCATTATGTTAATGTGACATTAAGAAATAAATTATGTAAAACAAATTATGTAAAATAACATTTTGCCCCTGTAAGACATATCCTGACTTCAGAGGTGTCAAGATGGAAAAAGAAAGTATAACTTAAAACACTGTAGCAGAGCCTTAATATGTATGTAATACATATATATGGTAGCATGTAACATGGTTCAGTGATTAATTTATTTCTAGGGGTTGGTTATGGTTAAAAAGATAACATGGTGTCCTCAGTACTGAAAGGACAGTAGGGGCTTGCTGTATGGGAAATGGGAGTAAGCCACTGGGAAACATCCCATAATGAGTCTTCATTCATATGTGGTGGTTTGTGTAGCATCTGCCTGGAATAACTGACCGAGAGCTGAAAATGAGGCTTGAGAAAAAAAATGGAATGAGCAGATAAAAATTTGTGTGTGCCACTCGAGAGGGTTGAAGCCTTTGTACTCAGGGGGTAGCATCTCCCCAGCAAGGTGGCGTCTATGTTTTGGAAAACATGAGGACCTAAGAATGGATCATAGGAAGAAGGTACCGTACACGGAGCAAGGCTGGAATCAAAACTGCAAAATTTATCACCAGTAAGAAATATGGATCATGTATTTTTTTTCCTTAAGGAGAAAACCTATCATCGTTGGTTGGTGCATTGACCTCTGCAGGACCCCCTGGGCACAGATAATTTTAGCTTTGTTGGTCTTTTTGTGGGGTTCCTGTCCCCTCCATGTCGTTCTATCCCCATCCCTCTTTTCTTCCATGAGACTCCCTGCAACTCTGCTCAAAGTTTGGCTGTGAGTCTCAACATCTGCTTTGATCCCGTTAGGTGGACCCTTTCAGAGGACCCTCTATAGAAGGTTCCCATCCTGTTCCCTCTCTTCCACTGCTTCTGATATCTATCCTGTTTGCCATTCTGAATGAGACTTAAGCATCCTCCCTAGGAACCTAGACCCACTGCTCAGATGTATTTGGTTGGAAGCTTCTTCTTCATGTAGATGCCCAAGTAAGGGGAGCAGGGGCTGCTTCCATCATGAACTCAGTTGCCTGCTCTCTGATCACTTGACCCTGGTGATGTGGCCTTACCAGGCCACAGAGGAAGAGGGTCTAGGCAGTCTTGATGAGACTTGACAAGCTACAGGCAGATAGAAAAGGAAGAGAACTCCCCCTTTCAGCGGACTAGGGAAAGGGGATAGGGGAGAAAAGGGAGGGAAGGTGGGACTGAAAGGAGTTGAGGGAGGGGGCTTCAATTGGGATGTATAATAAATAAATTGTGAAAAAACCTAAAGTTGAATTGAAATAAAAAAGAAAACACGTAAACAACTATAAACCAGAAAAAAGAGAAAAGCTATCTTATATAAAATGCTTAAAACATATGAAATGAGTGTGTTACAACCAAGAAAACTAAAATCAGTTGTCCTCTCTCTATTATCAGTCTATCTGTCTGAACAAGAATTGTCTTTCTCATACACACACACACACACACACACACACACACACACACAGACACAGTCACATATATTCAGCCCTCATTTAAGGCTGTCTCATTTTATGTTTTTTTTTCTCATTCCTTATAGAATATAAACATTTTGGCGCAGGAAATTACTGATTATTATATGTATAGGGGAAGAATTGGGAAAAGGGTGTACAGAAGATAAGGTGAACTGGGGAGTTCCTATTACGGTGAGATCAAGAAAAGAGGGTTGGCATAAATGGTGGCAAATGACATTTGAAGAGTAAATAGGTGCTTAAAAGCTATGATTCAGCTTCTCTGAGGCCTGATGGCCTCCAGTGAACAGAACAGGTGGGTTCAAGGAAGATTGATGTTAGGCCTTTGGCAATGGCATTTGTGGGAAGAGCTGGTCATTGGAAGAAATTTTGAGAGAATGTTGATGATGATATGTCATAGTGAAAATCACCTTGGGAACAGGATACCTACCAAACTTATGGGAGTCACTGCATGCATTTGAATGCAAATTAGAAAACCATTAAACTAAGGCTGAGACCTGTATACATTGCTATCTGTAAAGTGGCTTAGTGAGAGAAGTTTAATAACCAATCCCAGACATACCTGGAAACAGGGAGAATAAGTTTTTATTGCCCTACCCATCAGTCATTTATACAGTGAAATATGGACATAAAATGTAGCAAGCAAATGTTTGACTCATGCAGCCATAGGTAATATAATGTGGAAATTGAAATTTGAATAGTGGTATTAGGAACTGGTGTTATTGAACGAAACCATGGTAATGAATGCTACGCATATTGGAACTATGTAAAATGAGACTTCTCTGTCCTTTTGTCATATCATTACATTATACATTTACAAAAGAAAAACACAGATGGATTATTTGGAGATGGCAACTCTATAAAGTTAGAGAACGTAATTTTCTGTACATGATGACCTCATCCAAACTTCCCTGCTCAAACGGTATCAACTTCCAGTGTGGCCTCTAGCAGCATGAGGCTGTCTCTTCATGATTCCAGAACCAGCTTTCCTTAAAATGCCTGTATGAAAAAGCTCAATATCACCAACAGAACTTATTTCAAATCTGATAAGGACCAGGTAAGATCCCATGATGGTTAATGTACAAGTCTACTTGCCTAGGCCACAGAGTGCCTAGATATTTTGTCAGACATTAGTCTGAACTTTGAGACTGTTTTACAATGAGACTTTATATGCTAGATTATCTTCCATATGTAGATGTTCATTTGCTAGTCTGTCAAAGGCCTAAATGAAACAAAAAGCTTTAGCTTGATTTCTGATACTGTAACATAATACTAAGATATTGATGAACCAGGAAGCAGGAAAGGCTTATTTGGCTCAGTTTTGAAGGGTTCAATCCATAGACAATTGGCACTGTAACTTTTGGGCATAAGACAAGGCAGAGTGTTATGAAGAGAGTGCTGGCTGGCAAAAGACACCAATATAATGGCTGGAAGTGAGAAAGAATGGAGGGGGGGGGAAGAGAGAGCACCCATATTCCCTGGACTGCATCCTCTTCCTCTGTGGCCTGGCAAGGCTGCCCTACCAGGAGGAAGTGATCAAAGAGCAGGTCAAGAGTCCATGTCATGTCCATGTCAGAGACAATCCCTGCTCCCCTTACTAGGGTACTCACATGGAGACTGAGCTGCCTATTGGCTACATCTGAGCAGGGGTTCTAGGTCCTCTCCATGCATGGTCCTTGGTTGGAGTATCAGTCTCAGAAAAGAGTCCTGGGCCCAGATTTGTTGACTTTGTTGGTCTCCTTGTGGAGCTCCTGTCCACTGTTGGTCCTTATATGTCCCCACTCTTCCTGCACCCCAAAGTTTGGTTATGAGTCTCAGCATCTGCTTCAATCTCCTGCTGGGTGGAGTCTTTCAGAAGACATCTGTCCTAGGCTTGATCCTGTTCCCTCTCTTCAACCATGTCGAGTATCTATTTTATTTGCCCTTCTGAATTAAAATCAAGCATCTTCCCTAGGGTCCTCTTTGTTACTAACTTCTTTAAGTCTATGGATTGTAGTATGGTTTTCCTGCATTATATGGCTAATATCTGCTTAAAAGTGAATACATAGCATGTGTGTCTTTCTGGTCCTGGGTTACCTCACTCAGGATGATCTTTTCTAGTTTCATCCATTTGCCTGAAAATTTTGTGATATCCTTGTTTTTAATAGCTGAATAGTAATCTATTGTGTAAATGTACCACAGTTTCTTTATCCATTCTTTGGTTGAGGGACACCTGGTTGTTTCCTGTTTCTGGCTATTATAAATAAAGCCTCTAGGGACATAGATGAAGAATCCTTGTGGTAATGTGGAACATTTTTTGGGTATATACCCAGGGGTGGCATAGCTGTGTTTTGAGGTAGAACTGTTCCTAATTTCTGAGAAAGCACCTAGTTGATTTCCAAAGTGGTTGTGCAAGTTTGCACTCCTAACAACAATGGAGGAGTGTTCCCTTTTCTCCACAACCTTGCCAGCGTGTGCTATCACTTGAGTTTTTGATCTTAGCCACTCTGATAGGGGTAAAATGGAATCTCAGAGTTGTTTTGATTTGCATTTCCCTGATGACTAAGAATATTTAGCATTTCTTTAAGTGATTCTTGGCCATTCGACAGTTTTGACAATTCTTGGTTTAGCTCTGTACCCCATTTTTAAAAATTGGATTACTTGGTTTGTTGAAGTCTAATTTCTTGAGTTCTTTATCTATTCTTGATATTAGCCCTCTTTCAGATGTAGAGTTGGTGAAGATCTTTTCCCAGTCTGTAGGCTGTCATTTTGTTTTGATGACAGTGTCCTTTGCTTTACAGAAGCTTTTCAGTTTCATGAGGTCCCATTCATTGATTGTTGATCTTAGAGCCTGAGCTGTTGGTGTTCTGTTCAGGAAGTTGTCTCTTGTGCCAATGAATTCAAAGCTATTCCTCACTTTTTCTTCTAACAGATTAAGTGTGTCTGGTTTTATGTTGAGGTCTTTGATCCATTTGGACTGTAGTTTAGTTGCA
>CM053745.1:42610763-42656055 GCA_028658305.1 Pachyuromys duprasi | reverse complement strand
GGAACCCCTGCTCAGATTGGGCCCATGATAGCTTGGTGTTGGACTGAAGACCCTAGTGAGGGAAACAGGGACTGTTTCAGTCTTGAACTTGATGGCTGACTCTTTGACCCTCCCCCATACAAGCTGGGGAGTGACAGACTGGCTAGATCCCAGGGGAGGACATTGCAACCAGTCCTGAGAGGACAGGATGAGCTGGGGTTGGGTGGAAGGGGAGGAGGTCCTCCCCTGTTGGTGGACTTGGAGGGGGCGGGGAGAAGATGAGGGAGGGTTGAGGAGGGTGGGAGGAATGAGGGAGGGGGCTACGCTTGGGATGCAAAGTACCTAACCTGTGATTGATAACAAAAAAAGAAATTAATAAAAAAAAAGAACATCAGGAAATGAGATAGACTCTTTACCTATTTTTCATTAGTATGGTATTAGATCACTTACATGTACTTTCTATAATCAATTGTTCACAGATTTAGTGTCACAAAAATCTTATTGAATGTTAGGAGGATTAAATGTACACAGGAAAGGAGATAGTATGTGATAGCATGATGCCAATCATGTGCTAGGTGTTTCATACAAATTGTTATTTAGTTATTATTCATTATTGTTGTTGATTAATTATTTAAATTATCTGTTATTTGAGAACAATGGAGATGAAAAAGTATATGTTAAATTATCTAGACTCAGTTAACTTTGGATTCTTCCCAAAGAATATTTTCATTCACATATGAAATAGCAGCAGCTTTTAACCAACAACTAACTTGAATCAACCTACTTGAACTCAAACAAGCAAAAGGCAGCAATAGGCGCAATAGGTGCTGAAATAGACATTCTATTCTGGGTTGCAAAACTCAGCAAGTATACCACTGGGCTGAAAAGTAGTAATAGTTTTCGTGTTTCTGTACCAAAATAATAATAATAATAAGAGTTTAGTTTTTTCAAATGTGTTAGTGATATCACAGGGTTGTGTTGAACACTATGGGATGACAGGAAGCTTTCCCTCACATTTCTACAAGAACGTTCTGACAGCCACTGACATCTCTGAAGAGTTTCTATTCTGCCCTGTACATTAACATACATTTGTTAGACCTGATCTAAAAATAGCTGACGTCTAAGCAGAAGGTTTTGATCTGATTACAGAAGTTGCAACAGTAGTGCTGTGGCCATTTTTAGGACACTCACTTGTTTCCTGGGTCAGCTGCAGTCAGCATGTTTAGCCCCAAATTAGGATGCCACTCTTGCCACGACTGACAATAAACCAGACTGGCTGTTTTGGAATTTTTTTAAGTTAAATTTTTATTTTTTACATTAATTACAGCTTATTCACTTTGTATCCCAGCTGTAGACCTCTCCCTCATTGCCTCTCTTATCTCCTCCCATTCCCACTCTCCCTCCTTCATCCTCTCCCATTCCTCTCTCTATGTCCAGTGATAGGGGAGGTCGTCCTCCCCTTCCATCTGACCTTAACCTATCAGGTTTCATCAGGACTGGCTGCATTGTCTTCCTCTGTGGCCTGGCAATGCTGTTCTCCCCTTATGGGGTGTGGTCAAAGAGCCAGCCATTGAGTTCATGTCAGAGACAACCCCTGTTCCCCTTACTAGGGTACCCACTTAGAGACTTAGCTGCCGTGGGCTACATCTGTGCAGGGTTTGTAGGCTATCTCCATGCATGGTCCTTGGTTGGAGTATCAGTCTCAGTAAAGACCCCTGTGCCTCGGTATTTTGGTTTGTTGCTCTCCTTGTGGAGCTCCTGTCCTCTCCAGTTATTTCTATCCCCACTTTCTTTCATAAGATTCCCTGCACTCTGTCCAAAGTTGGTTTTGTGTCTCAGCATCTGCTTTGATACACTGCTGGGTAGAGTCTTTCAGAGGCCCTCTGTGGTACGCTCCTGTCCTGTTTCCTGTTTTCTCCTTCTTTCAATGTCCATCCTGTTTGTCCTTCTGAGTGAGGATTGATCATCTTACCCAGGGTCCTCCTTTTTGCTTAGCTTCATTAGGTGTACAGATTTTAGTATGTTTATCCTATATTATATGTCTAGTACCTACTTATAAGTGAGTATGTACTGTGTGTGTCTTTCTGTTTCTAGGATGTTTTGGGATTTCTGTACTATTTAGCTACCTTTTTCTATTTCATGAGGTTTTTTTTCCCTGATGCTGATCAAAAGAAGTTTTTCTTCTATAAAACTTGTAATGAAATTGTTTTAAGCCAAGACACAAAATATATTAGAACACCTATTGAAGCTGGACAGTTTAACTAGGATAGATCTAAAAAGAGAATAGTCCCTAACAAGTCATGTGGGCTTGTTAAATCAACTTGAATTTTGTCTGAATGTGTCAACCATTAAGAGTCAGAATTCCTGGAGAAAACCCAGGAAGTACATAAAGTCAGACACTTTGTTTGGCTGTGACAAAACATCTGGGAAAATCAACCTAAAATAGGAAAGATTGATTGTGATTCATGGTTGAAGAGGAAAACAAATAAGAAGAAGAAGGGGAGGTGGAGGAGGAGGCTGAACAGGAGGAGGAAGAGGAAGTAGTAAGAGGAGCAAGAAGAAGAAAGAAGGAGAGGGGTACAAGGTGACATCCTTCTACTCCTTTTTAGGATTTTAAAAACCGTCTGTGTCTCTGTATGTGGATATAAATGCTATACCTGTAGAGGCCAGAAGAAAGCAATGGAGTCGCTGTATCTGGAATGACAGTTAGTTGAAGTACCTAGTGTTGGTGCTAAAAACTGAACTCAGGTTCTCTGAAAAGAGCAGCCTTATGAGCTGCTTATCCTATGAGCAGTCTCTCCAGCCTCCTGCCAACTCTTCAAGTATCACGACATTCTATTACCTATAACTGGACCCTGCATTAGGAACATTCCAGACCTTAACAAGTGTACCAATAGCAGTTTTATGGCCATGCCATGGAGATTCTGGCATTTATCAGTGATGGGAGAAATGACACCAATGTTTGTGGTTCTCTTGTGGTAGAATTAGGTTAGACGTTTTAAAAACGCCTTTGAGAAAAGCACACCAATTGTATCCAATACCAGATGGTCAGCCCTAAATAAATACATGCAAGTAACTGTGTAGAGACTAAACATGTTACACTTAGGACTATATATGTAAATACAGATATGCATATAGTAACAATTAATGTAAAGAAAACACAAATTTGAAAGAGAGTAAGGAGGAGCATATGAGAGGACTTGAGGGGAGAAAAGGTAAGGAAGAAATGTAATTATAATATAATCTCAAAAATAAAAACATTGGTTTTGCTTCACAATTTGTTTTTCTATCTCAAAGATTAGAAATCAGTCTCCCAAATTTTTATAGATGTGTGAACAGTGTAAAAATGTGAGGAGACAGAAAATTCTACCTAGCCTTCATAGCATCCTGGCAATTCAATTAGCTTATAATGAATTCTGATAGTTTGATTGTGACTGTAACATTTATTAGCCAATGATCATTCACACATACACATAAACACACACACACCAAGTATTGTTTTCCTGATACAATCATTATCAATGAGTGTCTTCCTATGTTGCTCAGTAGGGGATAGCTTCACAGATATCCAACCTATGAAGTCACACCAAGTTCTTCCTCCACTTAGAAGAGGGTTGACACTGCATATTAACAGCGATGAGGCCAGGCATGGTCATGGACGCCTGTAATTCCAGCATTTGGACAGACAGAGGCAGGTGCATCTCTCTGGGTTTGAGGCCAGAATGGTCTACAAAAGAGAGTCCAGGACAACCAAGATTACCTATGGAAACCCTATCTCAAAAAATCTAAACAACAACAACAAACAAACAAAACAACCAACTAACCAACCAAAATCAAAACAACACAAACAGTGATTAAGAGAAGGAATTCTCTTGATTTGAGTGTCTCAGAGGGTCAATGCCACATCTCCAAAACAATCTTGAGAGATGCTAGAAACTTCTGGGGTTGGTATTTCAACCTTTTTCTTTTTAAAGATTTATTTGTTTTTATATTTATGTGTATGAGTCCTTTCCCCACACATAGAAAGATTGTATGTGAACTGCATGTGCCTGCTGCCCACATAGTCCAAAAGAGAGTGCTGAAACTGGGATTCTAGGCTGAGCAACCATAGGAATGCTATAAATCAGACCTGGGTTCCCTGTAAGAGGAGTGAGTGATCTTAACCACTGAGCCATCTTCCTCAGCTCCAAGCTACCTCTAATCTTAATCTTGGCTCAGATACTCCCAATGAGAAAGGATGATGTTACAATTAATCTTGATTGTCAATTGATAGAATTTAAAATAATCATAGAGACAAATATCTGAACATTTATCTTTGTTGGAATGACTATTGATGTGACAAAGCACCATGACCAAAGCACTTTACCAAAGAAAACTTTAAATTGTGCTTACTGTTTCAGAGGGTTCGATTTCATGATGGCAGAGCTCTGAAGCAGAAACAATGGAGGGTTCACATGTTGATCTACAACTAAGAGGCAGAGAGAAAGCCTGAGAATGCTTCAGTCTTTTGAAATCTCAAAGCATACCTCTAATGACACAACTCCTTCAGTAAGGCCACACTTCATAATCCTTCCCTAACAGTTCCACTAAATGAGGACCTCCTATCCAAACACATGAGCCATCATTTAACCACCACAGAGCATATCTGGGAGAGATTTTTCTGGATCAAGTTAACCAAGATGGAAATGTGGGCATTGCCATTGCATGGGCTGTGGTCTTTGACTAAATGAAAGGAAGAAAGGGAATTGAGAAGATACATCCTCCATTCTCTGATCCCTGATTGCTGCAATATAATCATTTGCTCCCTGCTCTTGCTGTCATGTCTCCCGTGTCTTCTTGGAATTGTAAGCCACAATAGTGGCTTCCTTACTCCGGTGTTTTTGTCATACATTTTTGTTGCGGCAATGACACATAGACAATACAAGTGGTGAGGCCATGTGTCAGTCTCCATTGCGGGGCACCTGAAACACCGTCCTCAGGTGGGAATTCTCATCTATGACTGTTCCTTTTGACAACTTGTTCTCAGTTCAATGTCTGGATTAGGAAACTGGTTTTCAAACCCAGGCCACTTTTTCTATTGATATCAGGGTTGGAAGAAAAAAAAATACACTGTGAATGGAGTCTGTCAATCAGTAAGACTCACAGACACATTCCTTGAACACTGAGCAGGGTTAAGTTCTGGAAAATCAGAGTACAGGCAGGAAAAATGTGACTGATCTAGCTACTAAGATAAGCAACTTTGCGAACCTTCTAAACATCAAATCAGTTCTTAGTGGCGTCTAAACTCTCCTCCGTTAGTAATTCTGTCATGTTGTCATGGCATTTGCACTGTTTTATCATAATTTTTAAGTGCTGGAAATTGAACCCATTCATACCGAGAAAGCCTTCTGCTACTACATTATGTAGCTCCAACTCTTTACATACTTTTTGAGCTTATCTATATCTCTGGGTGAAGTATTTCTCTCTCTCTCTCTCTCTCTCTCTTTATACTTGTGGCTAATAATTCTCTTTGACTCTGAAATCAACGTCTCCAACTTTTTCTGGGCTTCTACCATCTAAATATTTTCATGTCATTTGTTTAAAGTTAAAAATAATTTTCATACCATAATTCAAACAAGCATAAATCAATTTACATTGTATCTGAAACTATAATACCCAAATCTGCAGAAGCTGAAGATCTTTCTTCTAATTATGAACTTGAGAAGGAAAATGGGCAACACTTAATTGTGACATTGCTCCAGGATCTTTTTCTAGATGAAATGTACTTGTTTGAATGGTCTCAATATTTTCATTCTGTAGAAGTTTTTTTCTTTATGTGTGCTGTAGTATATTGCAGTATGGAATTTTTTTCAGTTTTATTTTGCACTGAATACAAACTTACTGAGTCTTTGATAAAGTCTGTTTAATTTGCACATTATTAAGAAATCCACATACTTCTAAGGTCATAGAAGAGCAAGGCAGGTTGAATAAACTTTACATAAGTCAAGAAGTGAGGCCATTCTGCTTTAATTGCACCACATTTCAGGATCATGTTAATTTTACTGGGGCCTTGCCTTAAGACTCTAACTTGTCATTTTTCTGAAAAGCACGTGAAAAAGGGAAGACAGATGAAGGTGGAAGCAGAGGACACTAAAGAAAGATGAAATACACCAAAGTTGAGATGCTGCCCCAGTTTCCTTCTCACTTCCTCTCACCTTGTCTTTCGCAGCTCTTGAAACATGAGATGTGAGAGAAAAGAAAGGTGCTGAGGTCTTAGTTCATCACACCCTAACAAATGTTCCTCTGTTTTTAAACCATATTTTACTAAAGCTAGTTTTCTCTGTAGAGTACTTTTCTCAAATTGTTGAATCAGTTAAAACGCAACCTTGTTATTATTTCCAAAATTAAATATTTTAAGATACCATTTTTAGTAATGATCACAACCAATTTCAATGCTTCTGGTGTAAAGAGGTTTTGCTTTCACAGTAGTTATTTTAATCTATTCTCAGATGTTCATTTAAAAACTTTGCCAATGAATACTTCAGACTTAATGTACCATTTTGGAAATGAAATCGTTTAATGTCTTACAGGAAGTTGATTAATATACAAAGAACTGAACAGAATATGAAGCAGAAATGCAAGCTTGCCTTTGTGGTGGAAACTAACTAGAAGAACAAGTAAACCAAGCAAAGCAAACATATATACATAATAAAGATCTAATTGTATATAAAATATATGACACACACACATATATAATATATAAAATAGAGGTCTACATTTTCTAACAGAACACTGCAATGAGAAGGAATGAAAGACAGAAGACATTCAACTATATTGCTCAGTCTCAAATAATACAGTTGTCTTCAAAATGTGTTAAAATTTTAATCCTGAAGCCCATGTAAATTTAGCAATCTGACTCATTGTTTGCTTCTAAAAATCAGGCAAAATTAGAGTAGTACCAAGAAGAGAAATATCAAAAGTAAATTACTACCATATTTAAATACATAATTAGCTATATTACCCTGGATTATATTTTTTCAGAATAACATTACATACTAGAAATCAATGAAGATATTAAAAATAAGTTCTATGTGGTTTTTAAACCAATCAACTTATTTATTTATTAATTTTAGTTCATTTGGTTCTCACCATTAGTATATTTATTACTTGAAGGACTATTGAGCTATGCAGTGCTAATGTATTTTATGAGAACATTTCTTAGGAACTATTTTTCTTCTCATTTTTAATTAAAATTGTTATCACTAAAATTTTTCAAACGTAAACATAAAATTTTTTTTGAAAATAAATAATTATTACATAAAATTTTCTTGAGAGGGCCTAGTTCTAGTTAAGTTTTCAAATCACATTTCTTTGCCTGAGTTTAAAAATACATAGGCTCTTGCTGGACCTGGTGCTGCATGCTTCTAATCCCAGCACTCAGAAGGCAGAGGTAGCGCTTATCCTCATCTTCAGAGTTTTACAAAATGGTCTCAACTCTACTCTAGATGCTAGCCTGGTCTACAGAATGAGTTCTAGGGCATCCAGGGCTACACAAAGAAACTGTCTCAAAAAAAAAACACACACAAAAAAACCAACCAACCAACCAACCAACCACAACAAAAAACCCACACCAATATCCACCTACTTACCTACATAAAAACATACATACATACAAATATACATACACATATACGTACATACATACACACATACAAGTGTACATACATGAATACATACATGCATGCATGCATACATACAGCCACTGAGCACCAAAGTTTCTGGTATTCTGTACTTATTTTTAAAATTTCTTTACATTGATATGCTGTGTATTAGTTATTTTTGTGTCTTTTCCTGTATGGATTAAGATTAGCAAGAGAAAACCTGAATCCATTTTGCTTGGGTTGTGAGTCTGGTTCAACCAGGTTTCAGGGAAACTTTTCTTAGAGACTCTTTACCTGCAGGGAACATTTATTTCTTTCTCCTTTGTATCTTGTGATCTTGGCTTGATTATCCTCTTGTAAGGGGAGTGAAAATCAGTTTGCCTTGCAAGGGATGATTTGGATACTGTTAATATGGTTAAGTAGGAACATGAGCTGCACCCCATTTGTAGTTAAGGTGCTGACTCTTGCCAGCTTAGGGGCAGCATTTTTTTTTCTTTCACTTTTTTGTGGGAGTATGAAAAAGCTGCATATTTTAATATAGCCTTTAAAGGAAATTGTTTGAATTTGTAATTAAATAATAAATGGCTTATTGGGCTTGGTGTGAAGTCATTTGGTAGATTGTGGTATATTTGGGACAGGGAGCCGACAAGGGAGGGGGCTGTAGCGTAGGTACAAAGTGAATAAATTGTAATAAATAAATGTATAAATAAAATAAAATTTAAAGATATATATATCAAAAATATCAGGCAAAGTGAATTGTACAATTATTCATTATTCTCCCACTGACATTAGTTAACATGATATATATTTTTTTTTTTGGCCTGGCCTTACAATATAGACGGCATGAAACCAAGTGATATTGGGGAAACTTTTGGCAAATCAAGAATGTTAGACCTTTGCTTGGTTCTTCATGTGCTAAAACTGTGACCTTAACTCATATGTGAAAGCAGAAAGTTGTTTTCTTAAATGCCATTGGAGATATATTTGCCTAATATTTATGAGGAATTATTACTTCTTTTCCCATCAAAGGATCACATGGCAGTCCATATTTCTGTCCTAATTGAAGCTTTCAGGGAACGTGTATCTTGGCCACAGACTATTGTTCTGTCTTCTTGGGACTATATTCATTTTACTGATATCTGACATTCTTTCCATGTCCAATTTGAGAAAGATCTTAGGGATTCTAAAATGGTCCGTTTGCAAGTCTTACTTTAAAAATGACCTATCCTGAAGTTCCCTGAGGTCATCATTGTTTTACTCCCGTTGAGGTTTACATCAGGATTAGAAGTCTCTAGAAATTTAGACCAGGAAGAAAAGCCATTGCAGTATGCTGAAAACCAGTGGAAGGCAGATATATGCGGCATCTGAGATCTCCCACTATATTAACTTTATGCTTTGCATTTAAGCAATATCTTCTTGCTTTCTGAAATGGTCACATTGTTTCCAGCAATCCCTTGCCCCCTTTCTGGAACAGGAAAATTTTCTTAATACAATAGGAAAAAAAATAGATGAGAGAAATTTCATTGCCGATGAGGCCATGAATGCTGGGGATTTCGGTGGGGTGGCATGCTCTAGGTTTCAGCAATAAGATAACAGCTCCCTCGGCTGCTGCTCTTGGCGACATCTGCACTATGGTGGCAGGGCCCTGGCGTGATTTAAGGCAGCAATTCTGGCATGATGCTCATGCTAACACAGAGACCAGAGCAGTGCAGGAACAAGTGAAAAGCTTGCTTGTTATGGGTCAGGTGTAGAACTGGTGAAGAGAAGTTCAAAGAACAATTTAAACCCGTAGACTCCGTTTGAAGCTTTCCCATCGTTGCGATTGGATCTGAGCGACACTGGTACTAGACCGAGCAGAGCATTGGAGGCAGCACGCATGCACACACACACATTTGGAAACGATCGCAGTGTTGACTAACAACCATAAAGGACATTGTGCTGCTGCGTTTATGAGATGTAGAGAAAGCGCCTCTGATGTAGGATGTCACTAGATGTCACTCTGCATTCCGTTATTCGGGAGTCAAAAGACTGCAGCAGCTTTGGCATTTTGCTACCTATACTTCTTACAGGACCTGAATAGACAGTGCCACATGTGTGGGAGAAACAGGGAACTGCGGACGGAATGTCAGTTTCTGAGTGTGTAACTTGTATTGATCACTCATTATTGATATAGATGTCTCTAGTGTTTTTGCTTTTCACTTTAAACTCTTTCCCAGCTCAAGTTTCCAGGCCTATGAACAGCAAAGCCTCGACGAAGCGGATGAATCAGGTCTCACAGGATGTTCTACAAACTACTTTGACCTCTGGAAGAAATCACAGATTTTTTTTCATAAAGACTCAACAACTGCTTTTAATAAAAATTCAAATATCGAGACAGAAAAGCAAGTATATTCTTTTCATATTTAAACAAGTTCATTTTCACCTATCTGAATTTATAAATAGCTAGGAAGACTGTAGATGAGAAAAAAATCTTGCGTTTTCTTTATGATGTTTTATAAACCCATATACTTTATTTGGTGTGCAGCTAGAAAAATCATAGTGTCTCCTTACCCAAGGGCAACAAATGACGTGCTATACAGTAGCCTGTGATTGTGGGCCCATGGCTTTATTTCTCTTAGCTTTGTATACATTAATTAGGGCTACACAATCAGAGCCGAGTGCAGAGGCAGCTAAATAAACAAATGACACTGTGGAAAGGTCTTTCTGCATACTAATCATATCCCACATCTGCAAGCAACAGCTCTATAAATCGATTTGCTCTTTCACATCAAAAGACAAACAGTGACGCGCGTCAGCAGTTCTTTTGTCAAAGTCACAGAGATTGCTGTTCTTCACAAACACATCTTTACAAAGCAGGATCCAACCATCCGACGATTAGCATTATTGGCGATTCTTCAAAGAAGACTCACCAAATGATTTGCTATTGGACTGGTCACCATTTTTTTTTTTTTTATGATGTTGCTTCATGAAATCTCACTAAAGTGACTGGCATTTGAATTCTTGCTTTGAGGATGAGGAACCAAGAATAAGGGAAGAAGTCTTCACATTCCATGGACTGTGTTATATTTGCAAGTGAGGGTGTGTGTGTGGTGGGGGATGGGGTAGCGGTGTGTTAGCCACAGGGAATGATTGGCAGAGTGAAACATAACATAAGTGCAGTGTGATGGATATTATCTAAGCCGAAAGAGTGAGTCCTTGATTGTCCTATTTGTCCTGAAAGCACAAATGCCAAGTTTCAGTAGTTTTGACATCCTATTTTCTTCACTGCTTGGGAAGAAAATGTGAGTTTACATTGAAGAAAACTGAGGTTGTCAACTTGAGCTAGGTGATGTCATTAGTTGGGCTAAAAACAGGATAAAAGACAGAAAGTAAAATGCTCATCATATAAGGAAATATGAGGATATAAGGAAATACATCTCAAGATAGTGTAAAAGATGATTGCTTGGCCTACAGAGAAGTGAATAGTTAGGATGATAGCCATAGCCTCAGGTTTAAGGAAATTCAGGTATCATTATTTATTTATTTTTATTATGTACTTTATTTAACTTCATGTATATGTTAGTTTCACATATATGAATATTTTGCTTGCATGTATATGTATGTGTGGGGCCTGAGAAGGCCAGAAAAGAATGTCAGATCCCTAGAAACTAGAGTCATAGATGGTTGTGAGCTGCCATGCGGATGCTGGGAATTAAAGCCAAGTCCTTTGGAAAAGCAACCCCTGCTCTTAATTACGGAGCCATTTCTTTACCCCATCATTGGTATTTCTAACAAAAGTACCTAAACATTTCAGTAATATTTTATAATTTGTAATTTTCTCTTTTACCTAGTTATCAAATATCATGACATTTTTTAGTGAGTGGTTTTTAGTTGCAAATAGGACATCACTGAGAGATAACATATTCCTAAAATTTAGGAAGGCATCCCATCATAACTCTTGATTAAACTCTTTCCCAGCTCAAGTTTCCAGGCCTATGAACAGCAAAGCCTCGACGAATCGGATGAATCAGGTCTCACAGGAAGTTCTACAAACTACTTTGACTTTGTACATTTCAGGCACATAATTCAGTGATATTTTCTTTATTTCTCTATGTATCCATGTGTGAATATTTGAGTGTGTGTGTGTGTATGTGATGTCAAACTAAGGAACACTGTTTACCTCTTTTGAGAAAGGGCCTCTCATTAGCCTGGAACTCTCTAATTAGGTTAGACTGATTGGCCAGTGAATCCCAGGGATCTTCTGGCCTCTGCTTCTTCAATGTTGGGATTAAAGTCATGCGTCACTGTGCCCATCTTTTTACATGAGTGCTGAATCCAAATTCAGGTCCTCATGAGTAAGACAAATGTTTTACTGACAACCTCCCCAGCCTCCTTTACCATTATTTTCTAGAGTATGGTACCAAATACAAAATTTTAAGAAACAGATGACACATCTATTAGTTTAACTTACACATTTTATTTTTATTTATTTATTTATTTATTTTTTTACTATTAGCTGAAGAGAATACTCACTTTCTGGAGGTCTTCAAATAGTGCCACATATACAACATCAGAGAACTTGTTTTAGAACTCAAGTTTTTACCCAAGAAAACAGATAGTGAGCATTATTGAGCAGAACAGAGGCTAGGCTTGGAGGATGGTACTTTCAGTAATTAGTGCTCAGCTTGAGCCAGGAACTCAAGCAAATAGTGCCTCAATTTCCTACCTGTTAAATGGAGGCCGAAATATTGACTTATTACTGAAGGGTATTCTGAATATTAGCTAATAAAGGACAGTGGAAAGCAGTGTGCAATTCTAAAGTGCTATATAAATGATAGATTGTTATCACCCTCACTACTAATAATTATAACCGTCATAAAAAGTGAATGATTCTGCTGTGGAGAGCTTCAGTCTCCCAGGAAAGTTATTTTTTCTGAGTCTGTTTTCATGCTTTAACCGGTCTTTAAAGCTGCTTAATTGAATGAAGGTGAACGTTTTCCTGCTGTCAGGGTTTGTGGCTACATTGTGGAATCTTCCCTCTGAAAATCAGAAGTGCCTAGAATTGTCATCTGTGGGACTCTTGCTCGAGAGAATCCTTCCTGTCATCATAATGTCTTAAGAATCGGCCACAGAGAAAGAGGATCCAGAAAACTCTGATGAGATCTGATAGGCCAGGGTCTGATAGAAGGGGAGGATCTAACAGGGGACTAGGGAAGAGGCATGGGGTAGAAGAGGGAGGGTGGGACAGTGAGGAGATGAAGGAGGGGGCTGCAGCTGGGAAACAATGTGACTAAATTGCAATTAATAATAACAATAATAGAAAGATTGTAAATTAAAAAAGAATACAAGAAGTATTAACAATTATATCTCTACGTTTGTTAAAACAACAACACATGTGCCGCTTGTAAAAGCTGAAAAATTCGGAAACAGAACTCACACATTTCTCTTGAAAAACACTGCTATACCATTCACCATCTCTCTTGACCCTCTTCACTCAAACGTCAACATACATTCTAATCTAGTTTATTGGAAAGAACAGTATTAGACCAAAGAAGTATTAGACCAAAACTGGCAGGCATAAAACCCAGCCAGTTTTGCTTATTATTGGTTGCAAAACGAGTCTGTTCTCCTCCCGGGAGTAGGACTTCAGCAGAGCTCAAAGGGGATGGGCAGTGTTCTCACCCTTCCAAGGCTCCCAACTGGGACGCAATAAGCTCTGTGCGTGGAAACTTGTTGGCCCACTTTATATCTGGATGCGCTTTTGCCACTTGCTCGCGATCAGAAAGACAGAACTGAGACATTTTACATGAAGTGGACAGCAAGGCATCCAGATGGCTAGGATTCACAGTCAGCCAGTCCCTTGAGGCTCACTCAAGAAGGCTGCTTGTCTGTGCGTCTCTCACCGACACTGCAGCTGAGGGGCTCAGGGAAACAGCTCATCCTAGCTCTGTACCAGTGAACTAATTCATTAAAGATATCTTATTTCTGGAAGGTACTAGAATAGAGCCTAGGCTCTTTCCGCCACTTCCTCCTTCTCTCCTGGTCCTGCATTCCAGCTCATTTTACAGCTACTATTTAGAGCTACAAATGATATGTGGGGAAATAACCAAGTCAGTACAGGACAATCCTGCAAAAACTATCCCAGAGAGTCTTCTGAAAGCTGGCTTACTCTCAGGCTTGGGACTCAAATAGCTGGGGCATATCCCAGGCCCTTTTTCTGTGTCAGTAAGTCCCTTGCATAAGGTCTGTTCATCATGATAGCTTCAAGATAGCCAGACTTCTTCCACATTAGTTGTAGCATATGAGGGAATATGTTCTGAGAGAAAGAACAGTAGGTCAGGATCAAAGAGAAAGGCCATTGAAAGTCACAAAGATTCACTGTTGTTCATCTCGGAGAACTATTACAAATACCACTGATGCAGTAGTTGAAGGAGCATTCACTATTTATCATAATTCGGGAAGTTCAAAGCCTGAGATCAGGTTGCTAGTATAGTTGAGTTTTGGGTAAGGACTTTCTATCTGGTTTGCAGATGGCTAAATCTTCCTGTTCTTTTTCATAGAAGAGGCAGAAAGCATTGGAGTTTTTTTTTCTTTACTTCTAAAGACATTAATTCCATCTGGAGATTTGGGTCTCATAACCCATCAGAACCTATTCACCCCGCAAAGACCTATCTTCTAGTACCATCATATTTCTGAGCAGGGCTTTCTCATGGTCAAACGATTCTAGAAATTAAGCTAGTCAAGGTAATTATCCACAGGGGAAGACCTGTCTTGACTATGGGTAGGACGTTGGACTGTCATAAAATGGAGAAAGAGCTCTGAGCATTAAGAAGCATTCATTACTTCCTGCTTCTTATGAGTGGATGCAATGTAACCAGCTGCCTTGATGTCCCTGCAAGTGTAGAATATACCTTGAACTGTGAGCCAAAATAAATGCTTCATTAATCTGCTCCTGTCAGGGCAGTTTTGTCATAGCAAAAGGATAATTTTTAATAGTCTATTTTCGTTATTTAAGGTTTATTGCTTTCAAGGATGTTAGATAGACATTTTTTGGAAGTCCTAGTTAATTTGATTATTGCTGCAAGAAACTAACCCCAAACTGAAGTATCAAATGGTCAAAGCTCTGTGTTTGATTATTCCACAGCACTTTAAATAAGCAGATGTGATCCACTGCCACTGGCTCCTTAGTATTCGGGATTTGGAATTACAGGCTTATACCACCAGGTCTGGCTCTTCCTAAGGGAAGGAGACAATCATTTTTTTCTCTTTTTCTTTTCTTTCTCAGTTTTTTATTTTAATTTTTATTAATCACAATTTATTCATTTTGAATCCCTCCTGTAGCTCCCTCCCTCTTCCCCTCCCAATCCTGCCCTCCCTCCCCCTTTTCCACCCACGCCCCTCCCCCAGTCTACTGATAGGGGAGGTCTTCCTCCCCTTCCTTCTGATCCTAGTCTGTCAGTTCTCATCAGGAGTGGCTGCATTGACTTCCTCTGTGGCCTGGTAAGGCTATCCCCCGCCCCTTCAGGGCGAGGTGATCAAAGAGCAGGCCAATCAGTTCATGTCAGAGACAGTCCCTGTTCCCATTATTAGGGAACCCACTTGGACACTGAACTGCCATGGGCTACATCTGTGCAGGGGTTCTAGGTTTTCTCCATGCATGGTTCTTGGTTGGAGTATCAGTCTCAGGAAAGACCCCTGTTGTTCAGATTATTTGGTTCTGTTGCTCTCCTTGTGGAGCTCCTGTCCTCTCCAGATCTTGATTTACAGTTGGCCCAGGCCCTACATGCTGCTTATAGCTTGCTTAGTGAACCTGCTCAAGTGAAAGCGGGAAATTGAAGGTGGAGTTTCTGTCTTCACTGACCTCTCTAGAATCAGCTTTCTGGATAGCTAAAGGTTAGGTTGCAGCAGTAGTTCTACCATCTTGAACCAGAAATTAGACTTTAGGGTTAAAACTCATATTGTTAACAGCATGTTGGTGATCCAGATGTACACTTAGTTCTATCATTACCTGTTAGACAAAACAATGATATATGAAGAACCTATTACTGACTATTCAAAATTAATTTTTAATAACTTGACTGCATCTAATTTTTATGGTGCTCCATAAGCACAGGGATTCAACTTGTGGTGTCTTAATGAAGTTACACTGAAGAGAAAAATGGACACAGTCAGGCTTTGTATAAAAGCCAGATTTTAATGGTGTTTCTGGGTAGATTAAAGCAAGATATGAACACTGGAAAGCAAAGCAAGAATACATGAGGTGATCTTTAAAATATTGTAATAGTTTAAGATGAAATGAAGGAAAGGGTAAAATTTTCCTAATGTGACCTTTGGGTTGCTTTTTTGGAATGCTGTGTCCAGCAGATAAAATAGTTCTATTGAATCATCCTTTCTGCAGATAATTGTGAGATAACACTGTGGCCAAAAGTGTTGCAAAGAATATCTATCAAAGGTTCCTTCAGGTGCGTTTTGCTTGGCCACACTTTCAAGAATATTTTCCACATGAGTATTCACCATCTCAAATGTATACGATTTAACATAAATTACACATTACGGGCAACCTGGTTAAAGCCAAAGCAGGCCTGGCAGCAGGGAGCTCACATTTTTTTCTCGGTGAAAAGACATGAGAAATGAGGGAAATGAGTAGCAGCTGTCGCTTTTCCTACAGGTGTAGTCTTCTACTCTGCTCTGGACACAGGTTCTCAAGGCTGGGTTTACTTAGCAGTCTCTCATACCTCCATGTTTTTCACCCCTATTTCACTGTTCTTGATTGCACAAGAAAGTCAAGAGGAAATGGAAATATTTGTTATACCCACATGCCTTCCAAATTGAAAACCGGAATCATATCTCAGGAAAGAATTGTTCTTCCCCACCTCCTGCCTTTTCTTTAGATTCTTGTTTCACTCTTAGGATTATTAGCTGTGCAGTGAGTGCCACAGTGTAAGGGACTCATCTTCTTGCTGTGTCGCTGAGGTCAGTGCAAACTCCAGTTAGAAGAAGTGGGAGCATTTTGAAGTATGGGAATGAACACAAACCCAGGAGTGTTACAATCCTTGGCAGAGTCTAAAAATCCTTGATGAGTCTAAAAAATACCCCTTTATTTTTCTGGTCATCCTTTCTAGGAAAAACATGTTACTCTTGTTAACTCCACTCAAAAATTAATGTTCTGTCTCTATCTGCTTTAAAATAAAACTTCATGTCTGAGGATCCCATTTATGTCTAATTTAAAATCATGGTTACAGAACCTGTAAGCCAGATGATTCCATTTTCTATTTCTCTTAATCAATGATCTGTATGTGTGAGTACACTTTTTTTCTGATATGTTTATAACGTCTTTTATCTATTAGAATGTGGAGAATCTCACTTGCTTTATTAAATAGGAGGGAATTCACTTACCCTAATGAGAGATTCAGAATTGACTGTACTGAAGGTTTCTGGAAACAATATGAGCCATAAGATCAAAAGAAGAATGGCTGTGGGAAGATCCAAACTTCAGTAGGCATGGCCTGGAAAGTTCAATTAAGATCTTAATATAAATGCCTTCAATGTTCCACATAACTATCAAAGCATTTCCATATTAGAAACACGAGCTTTCACAACCCAGAAGGCATAAATACTCTTCTGGCATTCTCCATTGTCTTACATTTAAGAGGCTCCGTTAATGTCATGGCATAGCGCTGGGAGGAAATTCCAAACACCCTATAACAGGTCATGTTCAACTGAACTTCATATAGACTATCTTAAAAAAGAAACCCAAAAAAACAAAAACCAGTAACAGATTTGCTTTTATATTTTAGAACAGGATGCCAAGGATTAATGATCTGGAAGTCAAAACAGATATTCAGTAAAACTTACTAGTTAGTGATTAGACAGTCACTTGCCTGCTTCAAAGTTTTAAGTATTTCTTCAGAAGTCAAGGAAACAAGACCTGGGACTCTCTGATGCAGGTCTCTTTCACTACCAAGCCCCCATCTATGACTATCAAACTGCTTTCTTCTCAGTTGTTCACTCTCAAACAGACTAAGGATTTGTGAACTGTGATTGCATATAGGTTCAAGAAGACAGTGGTTGCTCACAAACAAAATTGCCAGACTTTTCCAGCATTCTGTTTTATTTTTTTTCTTCTCTTCCTTCCTCCTTTAAGAAAAGTTGTACAACCACTTTGGAAATAAATCTGGCACTTTCTCAGACAGTTAAGAATAGTACTTCCTCAAGATCCAGCTATACCACACCTAGGCATATATCCAAAAGATGCTCAAATATACAACAAGGACATTTGTTCAGCCATGTTCGTAGCAGCTTTATTCATAATAGCCAGAACCTGGGAACAACCCAGATGTCCCTCAATGGAGGAATGGATACAGAAATTGTGGTACATTTACACAATGGAATACTACTCAGCAATTAAAAACAAGGAAATCATGAAATTTGTAGGTAAATGGTGGGATCTAGAAAAGATCATCTTGAGTGAGGTATCCCAGAAGCAGAAAGACACACAGGGTATATACTCACCCTATAAGTGGATACTAGACCTATAAGATAGGACAAACATCCTAAAATCTGTATACCTAAAGAAGCTAAACAAGAAGAGGTTGTGGGGTAAGATGATCTGTCCTCACTTAGAAAGACAAATGGGATGGTCATTGGGAGTAGGAGAAAACAACAAACAGGACAGGAGCCTACTACAGAAGGCCTCTGAAAGACTCTACCTAGCAGTGTATCAAAGCAGATGCTGAGACTCATAACCAAACTTTGGGCAGGGTGCAGGGAATCACATGAAAGAAGGGGGAGATAGTATGACCTGGAGAAGATGGGAATGCCACAAAGACCAAATTTATCTGGGCACAAGGGTCTTTCCTGACCCTGATTCTCCAGCCAAGGTCCATGCATGGATATAACCTAGAACGCCTGCTCAGATGTAGTCCATGGCAGCTCAGGATCCAAGTGGGTTAGCCTAGTAAGGGGAACAGGGACTGTCTCTGCATGAACTCAGTGGCTGGCTCTTTGACCTGCCCCCTGCCCTGAGGGAGGAGCAGTGTTGCCAGGCCACAGAGGAGGACATTGCAGCCATTTCTGATGAGACCTGATAAACTAGGGTCAGATGGAAGGGGAGGAGGACCTCCCCTATCAGTGGACTTAGAGAAGGGCAGGGAGGAGATGAGGGAGGAGGGGTGGGATGGGAGGCAATGAGGTAGGGGGGCTACAGCTTGGATACAAAGTAAATAACCTATAATTAATATAAAAAATAAAAATTATAAAAAAGGAAAAAAAAAGAAAAGTTGGTTGTGTGGGGATGGAGTGGTTAGCTCAAAGTTCCAAGGGGACCCCAAGAAAAACAAACAAACAAACAAACAAATAAACAAAATGACAGCAACAACAATCCTCATTATTTAAATATTAACAGAAAATTTCTATTTCACAGAAAACTATGCCTGAACTGGCGTGGTATGATCTGTCAGTACAGATTCCCAGGTTCAGGAGAAGGGCTAAGGATGAAGTTGGCTGAAGGCTTCCAGCTTTGTATGTTCTTGCTGAGGAGCTTTTGATTATTTTTCCCCCAAATATACTCTCTGAAATTCTGAATTTACTTTCATGCTAATTTAAAACAGTAGTCTCAATATAAAAGCCACAAGACCCTGAAGGTAAAAGAGAGGCTGTAAGTAAAACATGTATTTAAAAGATTAGAATAGCTAGAAAGAGAAAACGTAGTGACTAATTCAGAACTATCCCATTGGTTCATGGTGGATGTATTCATTCTTCACATTTTCAGAACATAGGTCTCTGACTTTCTCTTTGTTTCTCCCCATCTGGCTTTTAAAAACCAGTATTCTGTTTAATCCGAGTGAACGTATCTCATCAAATTTACATGTAGGTTATGAACAGACCGCCAAACATTCAAACTTAGCATCAACCAAGTTTAAAGTGTTTACTCCTATTATACTGGACTGAATGGAAATAATTTGCTCCCTCCCTGCCTCCATGTAAAAGAGATTTGTAGGGCGGATTTGGATGATGTGTATCCATTTAAGAAGAGGTGTCGAGGAAAGTGTGAACTACTGCCTTCTTCCCAAGCTATATGTAAAATTATGGCTTTGTCCTAGTGTGAGCCTCATCTACATGCATAGATTTCCTCAAAGTCATCTTTTATATTTATCACCATGGAAGAATGGCTGCCGCCCTGGATGTGTGCCTGGCCACCATGAAAACAGCAGCTGTATTGCCAGAAGTCCTATCTTGAAGTTAAAAAATTTTTTTCCACTCTTTTTATCTTGTTACTGCCGCTCATGCTATTTGAGTAGTGACTGTCGCGGCTAAAGTAACAAAGTCTCAATTCAAAAGTGAGGTTCTCTAAAGCTCTTCAAACAGTTCACATGGCTTTAAAAACTGAAGCCAGCTCAATGGAGTGGAAGTGTTGCACCTTCGCTCCCTACGGCTTCTGAAAAGCCATTAACAACGCATGTCTCCTCCAGAGCATTCATGCTAACATCGTTTCCTCTGGTTTGTTTTTCAGTTTTGCTGCCTTTCATATAAACAGCCCTTTCAAACAGGAGCTTAACTGCTCATAATGGGAAGAAACATTGTCTGTCTTTCCCTGACTCCAGCATTACAGCCTCCAAATGGCTCAAGGATGGCCAACAATTGCATACTCAACCACAGATAAAGCAATGGTGTTGGACCTGACTCTCACAGAAGCACTGTATCCCACAGATGCCCAACTGAAAGGCTATGCAACGGAATGTTGTGAACGTCTTTTCTCTAAAGGATGAGGTAAAGCCTTGGGCACAAGCTTCAACAAAGTGATGATGATAGTTCACTGTTTCACTTCTGGTCATTCAGTTACTGATTTCATATAAGCATAATTTTAAAGAGAATATCACCCTTTCCTCTTTATTATTTACTTTCATCTATAGAGATTAAAGGTCATTCCATTTTTATAAAAGTCAGTTCTCATGGAGGAAAACATAGGTCATGTGTACTACCAGGCCACAGTCTTAGGGAAAGGTTAGACATAACTCAAACAGCATGTTTCATGTGATTCAATTAGCATTTCAGAGAACAATCTCCTCTCACAGTATCAGTACAGCTAAGGTAGAGTAAAGAAACGAAAAGATTGGCCAAAGGAATAAGCAAGTGGTAGCCCTGGGCTGCAGGCTTAGTGTGCTGAGACCAATGAAAAAGGCCTGCCAATAAGTAGGTCTACCCAAAACAAGGGCTTCACCAACCAGCTTGCTAGAACTCTAGGCAGTGTCATCGCAGCACTGACACAGTTCTGACATTCCTGTTGGGATGCACTGTGATGTTAGGTCAGAATGTCCTCTGTGAAAAAAGGTAGGCACCAAGAGATGACAAAGAGCTGCGCTGTGGCCGATTTAGATTGATTTGCGTCAAATCTGCTTACGGGTGAACATTCCCTGCACTATCTACAAATCTGGCACAGAGGAATTATCATTGCTGGGTGAGAAAGAGAGGGGAAGCAGTTTCAAACTGATGAAAAGTTGGAAGGGAGAAAAACAAATTGAAATAGTCAAGTACATTTCATTTATTAAATACATATTACCAGTAAAGCAATAATAGAAGTTATGTAAACATTCTTTTAAAAACCGTAGTCCAGAGGCGTTCATTTAACCTGATTCTAACACCTGTTCTACAGTTTTTGGAGAGATGAGGAAAGGAACACAGATTGAATGAGTTGGCCAAAGTCTACTTGTTGATGGAGAGAAGGAAAGAGATGTGTTTTATTATTCATTGGCATCTCATAAAACTAAGTTCCGTGCTCTGTTTATTAAAATCACAAACAGGGAAATGTGCTTCTTTTTCATATTAATAAATATTTTAGAAATTCAATTATACTTATATAAAAATATGCATTTATGTAATGTAATTTAATTCATGTAAATATAAGTAATATAATCTATATACATAACATTAGAAATGTATTATACATATAAATATATAATTAATTATGTTTATATGCATTGCAATGTACATTTGGAGGGCATGTAGGTCTAGTGTATAGTACAAAATTAAAAGAACTCCTCAAAAATTCTGAGGCTAGGAAAGGCCATTTAGAGTGCCAGTCCTTGCATGTAGCCTGTCGTAGATCCAGGTGTATGGCCCAGATGGTACAAGTATAAAACCCATGAAATGGGGAAAATGCGACTGTGAGTGCTATTATGACTGCTCACCATCTATAATACATTTATCCCAAGGGGCAGGTGTACAGCTGTTAACATATATGGGCCTGTATTTTCACTTGTACTTGCAAAGATATTTAAGATTTATGGTGATGGGTATCCTTCCTCTATAAAGACTGCAAAATAAGGAAATTTACCAAGGGTGCAACCAGGTGATGAGATGTATTCCTCAGAGATTATTGCAGCAAGTGAACACAAGCCTAGTAAGCCTTTTCTGTCTTGGAAGCCAGCTACGGGCGAATTAAAAACAATTTTATTTCTCAGTTGGTTCATCCTTTTATGTTACCATTTGTTAACTATGATGAAGAGATGGAAGAAATTGCAAAAAAACTGATTTCATTTCCAGAGGAAAGATGAACGAAACAGACACCTATCTTGAAATCATGTTTTGAACTACAGTTAAGAATTTTTCAACTGTGAAATGCAATCCTCTGTAGTGGTCTGTTTTCATACGAGCAATTTTATGGAATGGTGTTAATATCATACAATGTTAGAACATTACTTTTGTCTGTTTACATTTCTGGAGCAGATGAACATTGAAACTGGTTATTTTCTTCATTTTTTCATTAATTTTATTTCTAAAAATTTAATATACATATGTAATGTATTCTAGCACATCCTACCATCTCTTTTTTCCATTTTTTAAATTTTCATTTTTATTAATTACACTTTATTGACCATCTCTTATCTCTTATCCTTTTCACCGCATTTTTACCAGTTTCCTTCCCAGGTTCTTGACCTTTTGTTATGTCTTGTGACTGATTTAGTTTTGGCAGAACCATCTGAGACCATTGGACTGGAGCTGTCATTAGAGCCTGGTCTGGTCATTAGTGGGTCCACACTGAAGACAACGATTTCCCTCTCTTAATTTATCATCAAATACTTCATTGGTGATGGAGGGGTAGGGCCCCATGCATTCCCTCCTTCCATTCATCCCTAAGTGTAGATGAAGAGTTTAAATTAGCCTGGGTGACTCCATTTTGAAGTAAGGAGCCATCTTGACCAGGAGTTGAACTCAAGTACCAGCAAATATCACAGAATGTGCACCTGGCAGAAAACAAAGTTAGCTCTCCAAGCAATGGCCTCTAGGAAATATTATAGAATAAATGTTTAGTAAAACATAGATACAATGTCCCTGGCAATTGTGATTATGTAAACAATCTCTCTCCTATGGCTTTTACCCAATTCTGTAACGTCAAGGCATGAATCCCCCAACTTTCTCTCATGGAAACTTGTACCCCCCTGCTTGCTGTTACAGAAACCCCCTGCTTACAGTCTTTCCCTTTAAAAACCCTGCTTACTCAGGGCTCAGGGTCCCACTTCTCTACTGCTGTGTCTGTGAGACTTGGGTCCTGAGTTCGATTGCTCTTGCAATAAAGCTCTTTTGCTCTTGCATCGGGTCATTTCCTGGTGGTCTCTGAGGGTCCCGTGATCCTGGCATTACATAGACAGGTCCATTCTTGTGCAGATATGGTGTAGGCATCTGTTGTGGGTTCTTTTTGCAATAGCTGTGGTCTTGCTCTCAAGAAATTTTGTAGCTCTTTTCTCTGTCTTCCAGATTGTATATTCTTTTCAATCCCTTTTCCAAAATATTCTCTTTGCCCTAGGGAGGATTCAATAAATGTCTTATTTAGTACTGAGTACTTCTCATGGCTTATACTCAGCACCTTGTACATCCACCAGTGTCTGCATTCCGTAGGGTAATTTTAACCCAGGAACAAGACTACTCTGGCAAGGGATGACATCCACAGACCTAGGTCTGTGTGCTCTGGCTGGAATGCAGACATGTCCTTAGTACACACCTTTAATCCCTCTGGCTAGAATACACACTTTAGTGTGTACCTTTAGTACCTCTGGCTTGAATACAGACAAGCCTTTAGTATACACCTCTAATCCCAAACAATGACATCTAATGGAGGGACAGACAAAGTGACAAATCAGGGAAAGATTTGGCAAAATTCATCAGAGACAGGATATTCCCAACTCTCAGGAAAAAAACAGATAAGAAAGAGAAACGACTGAAGAGAGTAGAGAGAGCACAAAGAGAGTTTCTGGAGATAGTACACCAGAGTCTGGGAGTACAGTACGGTTTGGCACAGTTCAGTTCATGGAGTTCAGAGGCAGTTTTTCCAAATAAAGCAACTCAGTGAGAATCAGAGAGAAGCCAGTTTGAGTCAGTAAGCTTGGCTAGGGATTTTGAGCCAGAAAAGCTGAGTTGAACCAGCCGGTTCAGAGAGAATGAGAGAGGGTGAGCTTATTCAACAGTAAGTCTCAGAGACTGAAAGCATTCTAGGTAGAAATTAGCAGATAAAGGCTGGAGGCTGAAGCCTTTAAGGTCTAGGATTGCAGATTAGATTGTACAGAAGCTACAATTTTCCAGGCCTAGGGACAGTTAGATAGAAATGTTCTGGGCTGAGTAGTCTTCCATACAATTTCTGTATCCATTCCTCAATTGAGGGACGTCTTTGTTTTTCCAGATTCTGGCTATTACAAATAAAGCTGCTATGAACATGGTTGAGCAAATGTCCTTGTATACTTGAGCATCTTTTGGATATATGTCTAAGAGTGGTATATTTTGATCTTGAGGTAGCACTATTCCTAATTGTCTGAGAAAGCTCCAGATTGGTTTCCAAAGTGGTTGTACAAGTTTACAGTCCCACCAGCAAAGGAGGAGGGTTCCCTTTTCTCCACATCCTCTCCAGCATGTGTTGTCACTTTAGTTTTTGATCCTAGCCATTCTGATGGGTGTAAGGTAAAATCTCAGGGTCATTTTGATTTGCACTTCCCTGATGACTAAGGATTTTGAACATATCTTTAAGTGTTTCTCTGCCATTCGATATACCTCTATTGAGAATTCTCTGTTTAGCTCTGCACCTCATTATTTTTATTGGATTACTTGATTTGTAGGTGTTTAACTTCTTCTGGATATTATCCCTCTCTCAGATATAGGATTGGTGAAGCTCCTTTCTCAGTCTGTAGGTTGTCATGATGTTCTGATGGCAGCACCCTTGCTTTACAGAAACTTTTCTATTTCATGAGGTCCTATTTATTGATTATTGATCTTAGAGCCTGTGCTGTTGGTGTTCTGTTCAAGAAGTTGTCTCCTATGACAATGAGTTCAAGGCTCTTCCCCACTTTTTCTTCTAACAGGTTTAGTGTGTCTTCTTTTATGTTGAGGTCTTTGATTCACTTGGACTTTAGTTTTGTGTAGGGTGATAGATATGGATCTATTGCACTTTTCTACATGTAGACATCCAGTTAGACCAGCATCATTTGTTGAAATCCTATCTTTTTTCCATTGCATGGTATCATGAAATTTGCAGGCAAATGGTGGGAACTAGAAAAGATCATCCTGAGTGAGGTATCCTAGAAGCAGAAAGACACACATAGTATATATTCACTTATAAGTGGATATTACACATATAATATAGGACAAACATACTAAAATCTGTACACCTAAAGAAGCTAAGTGAGAAGGAGGACCTTAGCCTATCAGGTCTCATTAGGACTGGCTGTGTTGTCTTCCTCTGTGGCCTGGTAACTCTGTTCCCCCATCAGGCAGAGGTGATCAAATAGCCCACCACTGAGTTCATGTCAGAGACAGTCCCTGTTCCCCTTACAAGGGAACCCCTTTGGATCCTGAGCTGCCATGGGCTATATCTATGCAAAGGTTCTAGGTTACCTCCATGTGTGGTCCTAGGTTGGAGTATCAGTCTCAAAGATGACCCCTGTGCTCAGATTTCTTGGTTCTGTTGCTATCCTTGTGTAACTCCTGTCCCCTCCATGTCTTTCTATCTTCCCTACCCCCCCCCCTTTTTAAATAAGATTCCCTGTACTCTGCCCAAAGTTTGGTTATGGGTTTCAGCATCTGCTTTGATTCCCTATTGGGTAGAGTCTTTCAGAGGCCCTCTGTTGGGAGGGAGAGGAGGAGCTCCCCTATCAGTGGACTTGCAGAGGGATACTGGAGGGCTTGGGAGGGAATGAGGGAGGGGACCACAGCTGGATAAAAAGTGAATAAACTTTTTAATTAATATAAAAATTAAAATTAAAAAAAGAAGGAGGATCCTGGGTAAGATGCTTAATCCTCATTCAGAAAGGCAAAGGGGATGGACATCAGAAAAGGGAGAAAACAGGGAACAGGACAGGAGTCTACCACAGAGGGCCTCTGAAGGACTCTGCTCAGCAGGTAATAAATTTAAATATAAATTAAAAAAATCTCAGTAGACAATGCAGCCACTCCTGATGAGACCTGATAGACCAGGATCAGAGGGAAAGGGAGGAGGACCTCCCTCATCAGTGGACTGGAAGAGGGACACCGGTGGGGAAGAGGAAGGGTGGGATTGGGAGGGGAGGAAAGAGGGAGGTACAGGGGGGATACAAAGTGAATAAACTGTAATTAATAAAAATTTTAAAAAAATGAAAAAATCTCTGGGGAAAAAAAAGAAGAAATGGTCTGGGCTCAGTTTAAGCCATGTATTTGTAAAGCTTTGGTATGACTCATCTCATTTCCTCTTCTGAGGAAATAAAAACAACATTTACAGCATTCACTGGAAAGAAGGCCTTCTCTGAATAAGTCTGAAAGTATCATCGATCTATGATTATAAGTATAAATATTCAGGAGACCAGTTGCCACTATATCAATTTCAGTAATCAACAGTGTTCAATTCTCTCCTAGGGTCTGTGAACTCTCCTATCACAGATTTCTAACCAAGTTACAGTACCATCCTAGTCTCTGAGTTAATCTTCAGATGGCTAGCCTTCTTCAGTGTTAGTAGTAGTCTTCATTACTGCTTTTGTTGTGATAACTTTAAGCACAGTGGGTTTAAAGCAACACATGCATGCTATTGCTATGGAGACTGCAAGTTCTCAACAGGTTTCATTTGGTTAAAATAGGTATTAGCAGGTATCAGCGGGAGAAGCATTTGGCTTTGTTTTGAAAAGCTAACTTTCTAACGCTATACCATTTCATTGCATCTAAAATTTTTGAAACTTGTAATATCTTTTCAATCTCACAAATTGAGTATTGAATTTATATTCATGTATTCCTTCTGTATTTATGAGTCTCACAAATGTGGCTTCATCATCATGGACTGAAAATTCCCATTAATCTCTACTGAACATGGTTCAAATTTCTTTTGTCATTGTTCTGTAGATAACACAGTATATCACACACTTCCATAAAAATCATGGTATATTAATTATATGCAATTTAGAAATAGTTCAAGGTGTTTAGAGTGATGCATGCAAGTTAAATGTAAATACAGTGTAATTTCTGTAAGGAACTTGAGCATCCACAGATTTTGGTGTGCATGGGGACTGGAGAACCAATCTTCCCCAGATACTTATGGATGACATTTGAGAATAACCATCAAAAATGTTTGTTTAATGAGGAAAAATAATTCTCAGAGAAAGGGAGCAATGTCTGCAGATTTTTTGAAATGTCACATTAGCCCTTTCCCCTCCTCGTATTCACAGAGTCTGCATTCAATTTCTTGTTTAGTAAAGCGCAGTTCTTAGAGAGACGTTTTCCTCTGCTTTTTCACTTAGCAGCTCCAATGATTATGAGGAAATAAATCAACCGTCAGCAGTCATAGGCAGCTATTAAATCTGAGATTTCAACATATTAATTGGTGCGTTAAAAGTTAAAGAGACAAAGCCATGTTAGGTACATAAAGCTGCTTACACACATAAACTTCAGTGCAATATCCTGCTGTTACGAAACCATCACACTGTTTTCTGGGTTGAATTAATTCATCTTAAAATTTTTATTTGGAAAAATAAAGAAACTACAATAAAAGTATTAGATGTATACTGGGCAATTGTCCAGTTGGTTACAGAAAAGTCAACCCAAATTTACTCTGTAATCACATATAAAAATTCTGGTTTTGAGACAAGGTAATCACACATTAAAACCATCATTTTAAATTCTCTGACCTTGAAATTTATAGTTGTTTAAGCACAACACAATTATTCTCAACACACGTTATTTTCTTTAAGATATTTGGGAACCAAATAATTTGTTCTTCAAGGGACATACCACTTTTTTGCAATTTGGTCTGTGAGAATTGTATGACAAAACCTGTAAGCACAGGATTCCTTTACTCTTTTCTGAAACTATAACAGTTGGGGACAAGTAATACCAATGAGAACATTCTGTGCCAGAAAGTGAATTGTGAGGAAAGGTATTCCAGCAATTAGCATAATTAGTTTTGGACAATGTGATCTCTAAATTCTGAAGCGTCTTTTAAAATCCATTATAATAGTGTTTGCTACTTGCCTGGTACCAGTTAGCATCATCAAGTAATTTCTTACCACCTGTCCACTGGATGAGAAATAGTTGTACTATGCCCAATAAATATATTTCCACATCTCCATTTCATTTTAGGTATTATAAACAAAAAACGAAGAGATTATTTTTAAATGCTACTTCAGTGTACTGAATAATCCATGATCTTGAATGCTGCCAGAACTTTATATTTGTGCAATATCCTTTTATTTATTTATTTATATATTTATTTATTTATTTATTAGAATTTATTTATTTTGTATAGCAGCTGTAGCTTCCTTCTTCATCTCCTTCCAATCCTGCCCTCCTTTCCTCTTCTCTTCCCATGCCTCTCCTCCAGACCACTGATAGGGGAGGTCCTTCTCCCCTTCCAGCTGACCCTAGCCTATTAGGTCTCATCAGGACTGGCTGTGTTGTCTTCCTCTGTGGCCTGGAAAGGCTGCTTCTCCCACAGGGTGAGGTGATTAAAGAGCCAGCTGCTGAGTTCATGTCAGAGACAGTTCATGTTCACATTACCTGGGAACCCACTTGGAGATTGGGCTGCCATAGGCTACATCTGTGCAGGGGTTGCTCAACCATGTTCATAGCAGCTTTATTCGTAATAGCCAGAATCTGGAAACAACCCAGATGTCCCTCAGATGAGGAATGGATACAGAAACTGAGGTACAATTACACAATGGAATACTACTCAGCAATTAAAAACAAGGAAATCATGAAATTTCCAGGTAAATGGTGGGAACTAGAAAATATTATCTTGAGTGAGATATCCCAGGAGCAGAAAGACACACATGGTATATACTCACTTATAAGTACAATATTCTTTCTAAATTATTAAAATTATTTTTAAAAAATATTTTTAATAAAACCTATAAATTTATTTTTAAACAGATTCTTGGGTGAAATTTTTTATATAATGGTGAAGCCAGGACTGTTTATTCATGGAACATGTTTTTAACAAGAGTAACTGTTCATTTAACAAAAATTCTTTGTGCATTGAACTTTCCCTGTAAACTAAAGATGTTTAAAAGTGGAATATTCCCCTGCCAGCTTCTCAATTAAAAATGTGTGGTTTATCTATTTTGGGGATAATTTATGTCAATTTTTAAATCCTGGGTTAATTAAATTTGACCCTACATTCCAGAATGTTATTGGATATTTATTTAAGGAATGCAAATAAGTTTAAATCTAATCTTAATATTAACCACTGCTTGTGTAATTAGAAAGCAGAATCAACTAGGGGAAAAGGCAATGCATTTTAAACTACATACAACCACACACACAATGTCTGTGAAAACCATAGCATGTCCTACTCTCATGGAAATTTAAAGCCCTTGAACTGGAATTTCTATTTGGTTCTTTAGAGTTGTATAAAAACAACTTCTCAGACTTTCTGAAAATGTTTTTCTCACCAAAAGGGCTCATTAAAATGTACACACTGCAACTGAAAATCCATTCTGACTGAAAAACAGCAGCAGCTTAACTTTTCCTGTGTCCCCAGTTACTGAAACACTACTTTCAGTGTTTCTTGGGAACAAGTTTGTTCTCAGAAAAATCAGGATGTAAAAAATGATTCCCAAGCACAGACTGACAACTCTATGGTAACATTCCTTGATTTCACGGTGTAACAGCCGTTTACTAACATATTTTACTCTATTTAAAAATATTGATTTTGGTGTACTCAGTAGCACACTTCAGTTTCTTATTTTCACCTTGGTAACAGACTACTATTACTTCATATTTTAATCATACTCACTCTATCTTTACAAATGAGACTTTAGCAATGTTGTTTAGTTTTTAAATATCTCCATTCTGATGATTAAAAGTTTTTAAAATATTTTACCTAATTCCACAGAGTTATATGTGATAATGCTTCCACTAAATTCAGACTAGTCATTGAATATTGCCACACTTTGGCTACCACCTTCTCACTAAGTATGTGATACGAACCATGACATTACAATCTTAAAACTGTAACAAGAATGAGTTATGTTTGTACTATTTCCCATTCTCATTATATTCTTTGTCACACAATGAATTAATGTTGTGCCATTTTCTATTCTCATTACAATCTTTTCCTTATGAATGGGGTATCAGAATTTTAATGCCTTTTGTAATCTGTGAAATATAGTAGTATGTTTTGTTATACCAGTATGACCTTGCTAATATTTTGCATTTTGATTGGTTAGTCCAACATGTCAAATATAGGGTAAGGTTAGAATGATTGGCCAATGAAATAGTTCTTAGTGCTTTTGACTGCTTTAATAAAATCAGTTTAAGGAACATTTTTAAAACCTTAAGTTTTTACATGCTTGGATAAAATGATAACCTTGACACAAAAGACAAGAACATTTCTCTGTAGAAAATGCCATGGTGGTGTTACTAATGTAGTGTAGAGAAATTATTTTAGATTACAAGAAAAATTAGAAATGTTTTCTGACATATGGCTACTTTATTCTTATTTTTTCTATTATTCTTTTTAACTTGAATATATTTAAACCCAGCATAACAAAATTTCCATTATTTTGTCTATATTCCCATGCAGAAAATTTCCATTAGCTAGTCATTTGAAAGTATGTACTGATGTTGACTAGTTTTTGCTCTGTGAGATTTGCTACTGTTTTTCCATGTTGAAGATTTAAAATCTTGTCCACTATAAAATATTTCTACAAAATTTATCAAATATTACTAAGAAATTATTTGAGAAGTTCAAGTTGTTTGCTGTTTTAGCTAATAAACTTCTTTTGGAAGGATCTATCAGGTTATAATCACTCATATCTCAATCTATTATTTATCCATCTTTCTATCTTCTGTCATCTATCTGTCATTATTCTACTCACTTGCCTATATCTGTCATTTGTATTTTTTTTTATCTGTGCCTTTATTTGGCCTAAACCTCTGGAGGAAATGATTAAAGTGGGTCTTTTATAAGTGCATGACTGCAGGTAAATTGCTGTGTGCTAAGTTTATAGAGGAATGATCAAAGCAAATGCATGGGAAGTTGGAAGAAAAATTGTAATTAACACAAACCAGCTACTTTGGGTATTAAGTTACATGATACATTCTTAGTACCTTGAGAGAGTAGGTTCATAGAAGCAATATGAAGTAGCTAGAAGGGTAAAGTGGATAAATTCTAACTTGGTAAACTTTGATGGTCTGAGGCAAATATCTACTGCATATGAAACACTAAAAATTAGTCAAAATTGTATTTTGCCATTGTAAAGCAAACGCTCTACTGGTCCATTCTGTTCCATGAAATAGGCTAGTATTAATTGCAGTTTCAGATCAAAATGGTAAATATCCAAAAGCACTTTTCATTTCTATTTCTAAAATCCTAACTTTTAAGGGTTGTTTGCAAATCTTCTAGACAAGTGGCTTTGTTTCTTACAACTATCCCCTTGATTTGAGGGAAGGAAACTGCATTTTGATACTATGTTTAACACCTCTACAACTGTATTTTTCCCATTCAACCAGTCATCCAAAACCACAGTGACATGAGTATTCTCATTGACAGCAGTTACTCTGTCACTTCCAAGACACCATGGGTTTGACGGCTGAGGAGACCTCTGGCTGGCTGGCTCCTCCTCATGCCCTCTACACACACAACAATCCCTAGGATTTCTATCAGTGTGAGCTGCCGTTTCCCAAGGGCTAACAGAGGCATTTAGAAAATATCAAGTGGAAGGAGAGTAAGACTCAGAGAGAAGAAGGCACCCCCTTTACCAGCCACACTGACCTTGCTGTGTCAAATCGGGGAATTTCCTTACTCACTCTGGGAATGAAAAAAACCTTATCCCGCTAACATCTTTAGGTAAGCATGCCGCAACTTCTTGCCAGTAAAGCTTTTATTCAGCAAATCATCTGCTCTCCAGAAATAATGCAGCTTTTTACAGCAATTACAAGCTCAAAGTTTGGATGCATATCTTGCAGTGCCTTTTATTATTTACAGTTGGGGTGCTGTAGTTTGCTGAATTTTGCCTGAGATAATATAGGTATCTGATCTATTTTTCTAACTTCAGATTTTCTCTGGTATGCACTGTTTATTTTAACCTTATTACTGACATTTGATTTTTTAAATCACTGTTTATATTTTAAAACTTGGGATAAATCATGACCCTTGTTTGTCTTCCTTCAAAAAACTTTGAACATTATGGGTTTATTGCTACATTTTTCAGGTTCATTTTTTAACTCTTATTAGGTTAAAAATTTTTTTTTATCAAGTGGACATTTCACCAAGTTTGTTTCTATATGATTTTAAATATTTTTAGTTATTTGTTGATTATTACAATTTATTCATTTTGTATCCCAGCTGTAGCTCTATCCTTAGTCCCCTCCCAATCTCACCTTCCCTCGCTCTTCTCTTTCCATGCCCCTCCCCCAGTCCAATGATAAGGGAGGTCCTCCTCCCCTTCCATCTGACCACAGCCTATCAGGTCTCATCAGAACTGGCTGCAATGTCTTCCTCTGTGGTCTGGTAAGGCTGCCCCCCCCCCCCAGGGGGAGGTGATCAAAGAGCCAGCCACTGAGTTCAAGTCAGAGACAGTCCCTGTTCCCATTACTAGGAATCCACTTGGAGAATGAGCTGCCATCAACTACATCTGAGCAAGGGTTCTAGGTAATATCCATGAATGGTCCTTGGTTGGAGTGTCTGTCTTTGCAAAGACCCTGTGTCCAGACTTTTTGATTCTGTTGCTCTCCTTGTGGAGCTCCTGCCCTCTCCAGCTCTTTCTATATCCTCTTTCTTTCAGAAAATTCCCTGCACTCTGCCCAAAGTTTGGCTATGAGTCTCAGCCTCTGCTTTGATACCCTGCTGGGTAGAGTCTTTCAGAGGCCCTCTGTGGTGGGTTTCTGTCCTGTTCACTGTTTTCTCCCTCTTCTGATGTCCATCCCATTTGCCTTTCTGAGTGAGGATTGAGCAACTTCCTTAGGGTCCTCCTTCTTGTTTAGCTTCTTTAGGAGTATAGATTTTAGTGTGTTTATCCTATATTATACGACTAATATCCATTTACAAGTGAGTATATACCATGTGTGTCTTTTTGCTTCTGGGTTACTCTCTCAGGATGATCTTTTCTTCTTCATCCATTTGCCTTCAAATTTTATGATTTCCTTGTTTTTAATCATTGAGTAGTATTCCATTGTAAAATGTACCACAATTTCTGTATCCATTCCACAGTTGAGGAACATCTGGGTTGTTTCCTGATTCTGGCTATTACAAATAAAGCTGCTATGAACATGGTTGAGCAAATGTCCTTGTTATGTACTTGATCATATTTTGGATATATGCCTAGGAGTGGTATAGCTAGATCTTGAGGTATCACTATTCCTAATTTTCTGAAAAAAAACCAGATTGATTTCCAAATTGGTTATACAAGTTTACATTCCCACCAGCAATGGAGGAGGGTTTCCCTTTCTCCACATCCTCTCCAGCATGTGTTGTCACTTTAGTTTTTGATCTTTGCCATTCTGAAGGGTGTAAAGTGAAATCTCAGGGTCATTTTGATTTGCATTTCCTTGATGACTAAGGATGTTGAACATTTCTTTCAGTGTTTCTCTGCCATTCAATAATCTTCTATTGAGAAATCTCTGTTTAGCTCTGTACCCCATTTTAAAAATTAGTTTTCATATTAATTACAGTTTATTCACTTTGTATACCAGCTGTAGTCCCCTCTCCCATCCCCTCCCAATCCCATCCTCCCTCTTCTTCTCCTATGCCCCACCCCAAGTCCAATGATAGGGGAGGTCCTCCTTCCCTTCCATCTAACCCTAGTCTATCAGATCTCATCAGGACTGAATTAATTGTCTTTGTCTGTGGACTGATAAGGCTACTCCCCACTCAGGTGGAGGTGATCAAAGAGCCAGCCCATGAGTTCATGCCAGGGACGGTCTCTGTTCCTATTATTGGGGAACCCTCTTGGACACTGAGTTACCATGGCCTTGTACCCCATTTTTAATCGGATTACTTGATTTGTTGCTTTTTAACTTCTTTAGTTCTTTATATATACTAGATATTAGCCCTCTGTCAGATATAGGGTTGGTGAAGATACTTTCCCAGTCTTTAGGCTATCGTTTTGTTCTGATGACAGTGTCCTTTGCTTTACAGTTTCATGAGGTCCCATTTACTGATTATTGATCTTAGAGTCTGTGCTGTTGGTGTTCTGTTCAGGAAGTTTTCCCATGTGCCAATAAGTTCAAGGTGCTTTCCTAGCCTTGTGTCTGATTTTATGTTGAGGTCTTTGATATACTTGGACTTTAGTTTGTGCAGCATGATAAATATGGATCTATTTGCATTTTTCTACATGTACACATTCAGTTACACCAGCACCATTTGTTGAATATGCTGTCTCTTTTTCCACTGTATGGTTTTGACTTCTTTGTCAAAAATCAAATATCCGTAGGTGTGTGTGTTTATTTAGGGGTCTTCTATTCGATTCCATTGATCCACCATTCTGTTTCTATGCCAGTACCATCAGTTTTTATTATTCTTGCTCTGTAGTACAGCTTGAGATCAGGGATGGCGATACCTCTAGAAGCTCTTTTATTGTACAGGATTGTTTTAGCAATTCTGGGTTTTTTGTTTTTCCCTATGAAATTGAAAATGGTTCTTTCAAGTTTTATAAAGACTTGTGTTGGTATTTTGATGGGAATTGCATTGAATCTGTAGATTGCTTTTGGCAGAATGGCCATTTTCACTGTTAATCTTACTGATCCATGAGCATGGGAGATCTTTTCATCTTCTGATATCTTCTTCAATTTCTTCAGGGACTTGAAGGAGTTTTCAAACATGTCTTTTACTTGCTTGGTTAGAGTCATACCAAGGTACTTTATGTTATTTGTGGTCATTGTGAAGGGTGTTGTTTCCCTAATTTCTTTCTCAGATCGTGTTTCTTTTATATAAAGGAGTGCTACTGACTTTTTTGAGTTAATTTTGTATCCAGCCACTTTGCTGAAGGTTCTTATTAGCTGAAGGTGTTCTCTGGTTGAATTTTTGGGGTCATTCATGTATACTATCATATCATCTGCAAATAGTGATACTTTGACTTCTTCCTTTCCAAATTATATCCCCTTGATCTCCTTTAGTTGTCTTATTGCTCTAGCTAGGACTTCAATTACTATGTTGAAGAGATAGGTAGAGAGTGGGCAGCCTTGCTTTGTTCCTTATTTCAGTGGGATTGATTTAAGTTTCTCTCTGTCTAGTTTGATGTTGGCTATAGGCATGCTGTATATTGCCTTTACTATGTTTAGGTATGTGCCTTGTATCCCTGATCTCTCCAAGACTTTAAACATGAATGGTTGTTGGATTTTGTCAAAAGCTTTTTCAGCATCTAAGAAAATGATCATGTGGTTTTTCTCCTTTAGTTTGTTTCTGTGGTAGATTATATTGATGGATTTCTGTATACTGTTGTTTCTATATTTTTAGGACATCACTGTGCCTGAAAATTTGTCATAATTTGCTAATTTAAGTCACGTTCCTTTAGCAAATGGACTGGTAAAGAGAAATTACATATAACCAAGGCAGAGTCAAGTTATATTCAGTTCTCCATTAAAACCTAGTCTGCAGCATAAGCTCAGTTTCTTGTCAGTTCCTGGAGTGTCTAGGGATCTAGCTACTCAATAATAATCCTCCTTCCAGTTGTCCCATGTGGTTAAGAGTGAAAAACAGCTATAGTGTCTAGCTTAGTACTACTATGTCCAAGTTTTGCCTCGGCTTGATGTTAATATTTTCACAAATGTTAATAAAGACGGGAATTGATAACAGAGGGAAGAATTTATTTTTAAATGGAAGAAGAGAATGATGGATTATAAATCTGCTGCCTCTGAGGTTTGTAAATCCATCTGCTGATTGTCTAATGTCTTTCACTGGCTTGATTCAACTTTGGTATGTTAAGTCACATGCCCAGATACCCATATGATTCAGAGTTTTGTTTTCTAATTTCTACTCTACTAAAAGAGAAAGGGTTAAAATGTGAAGAAATGAGTTTTCAGATATTCCACACACTGGCCATGGAAGATGGTAGATTATCTCACTGATTTAGAAAGAAACAAATTTTATTTTTAATATTAATATTAGCTAAAGCTCACCAGTTTAGTCTTCTGCTTATTCCAGCATATTTGACTATAACATTGGCATATATATTAATTTAATTTTTCAAAAATCAATGAATGATCACAGCTGCCGTCTAAAGCACTATTTATTTCTTGTTCTTATATAAATAGGTAAACGATGGTGTAAGAAGAAGCAATACAGATTCTGAAGAGTCTAGGGTAAGAATGTGCTATATGTGGAATTTGAACCTAGATAAAATAGCTTTAGGAGGCTTTCCCTTAATAATCAGATCATCTCCTCAAATAAAGAATACTTTCCATTGTAATACTGTTTTCTTGGTGGTAGTGTTGGACCACCGAAGTGCGGAGACCCTCCGTTCCTCGGGATAGACGCCAGACCCCAATGACCAATGAAGACAATGAAGAGCTTGATGCAACACAGCAAGAGGCTTTATTCAGTAGCTGGCACACCGGGGCTCTGCACACAGCTCCCATGCAAGGGGGTGGTGGAGAGCCCTGAGCAGCAGAATCACAGAGTTTATAAAGGCAAAAACCACAGAACAGGAGGGGGTCTAGGGGTAAGGGACTTTTCTAACGGGGGCGGTCAGTGATTGGCTGTGCCCAGGTGTGGTGACTAGGGGACGGTTAGGGTCTGTTTGCACTTCTCGGTCCAGAACAAAGAAGGGCGTTTCTTATAAACGTTTTGTATCAGATCCTGGTTTGGTAATGATTAAAGTTCACAAGTTTAAGTTCCCATGGTTAGGGCCAAGTTAAAATTTTTCACCCTCATAGTAGTATGAACTGAATTATTCCTCATGAGAACTGTCTCTGGTTATCCCAGAGCCTCAAGTGCATAGAAACAATGAATTGCAAGGTCTTTGGTGCAGTCCATACATCTATATGTGAGTCTAAATCACAGCAGGAATGAACTGTAGAGAGAAGAGTGCAAGAGCCTGTGGCTTTTGAAAAATCATGGAAGATATTCATGAGGTAGTGTGGAATGAGCTACCATCAGGAGGGAACAGAGCACATGACAAAAATTTTGAACCCCTTCAAAACCACTGGCCAACTTACAGTATTTGAGGCTGGATGTGGCAGATCATGCCTTTAATCTCAGCACACAGGAAGTAGAGGCAGGAGCATCTCTGTGAGTACGAGGTCACGATGGTCTACTTAGTGAGTTCCATTCCTGCCAGATTTACGCAATGAGAGCCTGTTTCCAGCAATCAAAAACAAACTAAACAAAAGGAAAAACTTGAGCAAAACAAATGTGGATAGTTAAGGTTTCTGAGTTCATCAGGTTACATACAAGGAGAAGTCACCCTCTTGCATTATTAGTCCACATAGGGAGAATTTCCTGTGTACTATCAAAGCTGAAAGAGATCCAAAGGCCAGTCAAGAGTATGACATGAAGATCAGTGAGGACCTTTGGAGTGCCACACAGAAATCACATCATGTATTCTGCCATCTGAAGGTCACCAGAGGAGAAGCAAAGGAAGACTGAAAAGGAAGCAAAGAATTTCAAAACAGTGAGAGTCTCTAGAGCCCGGGTTTATCTCTGGCAAAGGGATGCTTTAGTGTTCTGTGTTTTTTCATTTAATCTGTGAAAATGAGGGAATAAGAAGCAGGTTTCCAAAGCAAGAGGAAAGTCACTACAGAAGTTATGTGGTGGTGTAATTGTGGGCAGAATCCTGATTTTCGCAACATATACTTTGGAGAGGTTCGTGGTTTTCACTTGTTGATACCTATTGCTTAGAAACCCATTGTCATCCTTTATTCACATCTTTATTTGTTTCTCACCTTTTGAGCTTTGATCAAGTGAGCTTCAGTCTTGTGTAAGGCTTTCCAGAGTTACACATGCCCAATTTGAGTTCACCTAGACTTCTGAGTTCCTCTGCCATGATGCTATGGTAACTTGTCCTTATCTGTTTTCTTCTACTAGGCAATTAATACCTATCGGCCATTCATCCATGGTGTCTCTACTCACTAACGCAATACCAGGGAAGGCAAATATTGATGAAATAAATTGGGTTTTTAATTAGAATTGTTAAAAATTCTTATCAGAGAATTTTTGCTTCCCAGTATGTAGCAACATGGAGATCCTCTCCACTGGTCAACATTCACACAAAACAGGCTAGAGTGCTCAGGCCTGCATTAGGCAATCAAGTTTATCCAGGACTCAGGGATTTTTGTGGAAGAGGGAATGGAAAGACTGAAGAGCCAGAGGTGGTGGATGACCTCAAGGAAACAATGTTCTCCAGATACAACAGGGCAGATGCGCGCATGGACTCCCAGCAACTGAAGAACATATGAATGAGACCTGCACAAGCTCCAGCGAGACAGAGTCCAAGCACCGATGGGGGAAGGCAGATCTGTAATCATACCACCAGATGAACAGCTATGAGCATTTGATAGCCGCTAAGAGAGTGTCAGGTTGGCACATTTACTTTTTAAATGATGTGATCCCCGGTAGTCTGGCCTCACATCACAAGTCCAGATCTTAAAACCATCTGGGAAACATAAACGGAAAAGACTCAGGGAAGGGAGAGAAGGAAAAAGAAGCTATGTCTAAATTGTGAGTGAAGGGGTAGGAAGGAGGGTTGAGGAAGTAGAAAGGGGAGGAGCTGAGGGTGTATGTGTGAATACGTTCAAAATACATTGTATGGAATTCTACAAGAACTAATAAAATATGTGAAAATCTCTTTTTAAATTTCTGCTGTGATAACGATCAGATTTCCATTGGGGGTGTGTCTCAGGTTGGGTTAGGGATTGGTTGGACATTCCCTCAATCTCTGCTCTATCTTGATTACTGCAAGTCTTGCAGGCAGGGTGGATTTTGGATGGAATTTTTGTGGAGGGGTTGCTGATCCCCACCCTCTGCGAGGAGTCCTGTCTAGAGGGTGTCCTCTTCAGTCTCTATGACCCCTGCTACTAGGAGTCTCAGCTAGAGTCACCCCCATATCCTCCCAGAAGCCTGCCCTATCATAGGTCTTCAGCTTGTCACAGAGATGCCTCAGGTTTCTCTTCTCTCTTCAGGCCCATTGTCCTCCTGACCTCAGCGCTTTCTAGGTTTAATCGCCACCTCCATTTCTTCCTGCACTTCTTCTCCTGAGTTGTTCATTCACTTCAACCCCTTCCACTGTCTATTATATTACCCCCTCTGACTGAAATTTAAGCATCCTCCCTTGGATCCCTCTTGTTACTTATTTTCTTTGGATCTTTGAATTATAGTAACTTTTTTCCGTACTATATGAATAAAATCCACTCATAAGTGAGTATATACCATGTGTGTCTTTTTTGGGTCTGGATTACCTCGCTCAGGATGATCTTTTCTAGTTCCATCTATTTGCCTACAAATTTCATGAGTTCCTGTTTTTTAATAGATGAGTAATATTCCCTTGTATAAATTACCCCACTTTCTTTATCCAATCTTTGGTTGAGGGCTATCTAGGTTGTTTCCAGATTCTGATTATTAAGAATAAAGCTGCTATGAACATAGTTAAACAAGTGTCCTTGTTGTGTAGTAGAGCATCTTTTGGGTCTACACCCAAGAATGGTATAGCTGGGTCTGAACCTATTAAAGATAATCTGCTATGCTCGTAGACAGGATCCTAGCATAGCTGTCCTCTGAGAGGCTCCACCCAGCAGCAAATTGAAACAGATGTTTCGACTCATAGCCAAACATTGGGTAAAGCATAGTGAGTGTTGTGGGAAAGTGGAAGAACCTGGAAGGATGGAAGAACCTGGAGGTAACAGGAGCTCCACAAAAAGACTAAGAGAGCCAAGGAACTGGAGCCCAGAGGGCTTGTGGAAACTGAAACATCAACCAAGGAACATGCACAGATGTCGCCATGGGCAGCGGAGTAGGGGCTGTCTCTGACATGGACTCTATTGCCTGCCTTTTGGTTACTTCTGCCTGGTGGGCTTACCTCACCAGACCATAGGGGAGGAGAACAGATGCCCTTAGTCCTGATGTGACTTGATGAGCTGGGGTAGGTTGGTAGAGGGAGGGCTCCCTCTTTCTGAAGAATAGGAGAGGAAGTGGGGAAAGAGAGAGGGAGGACAGGAGGACAGGAGAGAAGACAGGAGTGAATTAATAAATAAATTAATGAAAAATAATGATCAGATTTAAACTTTGAAAAGGTCTTCTGAAAATATCTTTGGCTATTGATATAGATTGGTACCTAAATTCAAGTCAGATGAGAACATCGTGCCTCACCTTGTTTTATGATGTTAGAAATGTCTAAGAAAAACGAATAGAAAACTTCAGAGTTGGACCACTCAAAAAAGTGAACAAAATGAAAACTAAATCCATCAGCTATCCTCAAAACACCACAACCTGCCCTCCAATGGCAATGGATTGCCCATTGTGTGGTCACAAAAGATGCCTTACACTGCCTGTACTCCTGAATTTCTCAGAACTTAGTTGAGGGAAAAGGAAAACCCCCATCTCCAATTTAGATTCTTTTTTAGATGGTATGTGCATAGCTGTATGGTAAATTTTACACTGTTTTGCAAACAGGTTCTTATTACTGATTCCAGGCGGGCCTTGAACTCACAACCTTCTTGCATTAACCTTCCAAGTATTAGGATTATAAGTACGTAAGCCACATCTAGAAGATAAATGTTAGTATCTTAAACTTCCTGATTTTAAAGTACTTGCTTTTTTTTAAACACAGTTAATTTGATAAACTCTTTAGTGTTTATTTAACAAAACTTTGAGCAATCAAAATATAGCTATGCCCCCTTTCAGAACCTAACTCCTGCAGTAGAGATAGATATTTTTGGTATATGAGTATTGGAATGAATATGGCATCTGAAACACTGTGGAAAAATTATTAAGGTTTAATAAACTTTACGCACGACTTGACTACAGTTGTGCATCCAAAGAAAATAAATATAGTTCCTAATTAATTCACCTGAGAATAGCAACTATTTGTTTAAAATGAGCAGTTTAGGCAAAATTATAGATAATTGTTTGTAGAATTTTTAGTCTGTGGCTTTGTTAAAATTTCAACTGTCACAAAAGACTTCATCTTTAAAATCTTGTTCCTCTAGCTTCTGTATTATACCAGGGCTTTTCTAAAACCATGTTCCTGCTGCTGTGCTCTGTGATTTTATTAAAGTAAAATTTAAAGAATATAAAAAAAACTCAACAAATTAAGAAGTTTACTTCTCTGCTCCTTGTTACATACTTTCTCTTCTTTTTCATAACTTTTTTTGAAGAAATGCAAAATTTATTTTATACTTTCTTTCTCCCTTGCCTATTTTCACATTTAAGTGTGGGTATAATCTTTCTTATATTTAACCTTTTATGTACATTTTAGTAATATTGAGTCATCTCATGAAATAAAAATCTACCATTAGGAAGTACAAAGATATGTAAGGTACTTTATCTCTCCATATGGGAGGACTCTAGGCAAAGACATAAAACATACAGAAATAGACATAAATAATTTTCATACAAAGAATTGTAATGTATCAGATGAAAACAAAGCAGCAACATTGAGTAATGTCCTAGAAGACTTTCTTCAGTTCCATAACTCTCTGTGACTATGCTTATGAATGAGTGCTCAGCCTACACTTAGAGGGAGGTGGTCCTTCCTGACAGGGTTCACAATCTTTACTGTGAACTGCTTGGTGACTATGTTGTCAGCAAAAGACTCAAGAAATTATTTATACTGAGAGGTTATTTGGAGGGACAATTCATAGTTCACTAGGGACTTTTGTTCTGTTTTCTTGTCTTAATTTAGCAAAGAAACTTGTTTTACATTTGAAGGAATAAGGAACAATGCAAATGACACATCAGACAGGAGAGATGTGAAAGCACAGACAGTAGGAAGAGCAGATGTAGATGGTGGAGGATGGTGAAAAAGCATCCAAGGATGACCTGAATCATCGTGATTATGGAAACATGGGAAAACAAAGCTAATAGGGAGGCAGAGCCAGATTGTGACCCTTAAATAATGGGCAAGCCATTTTGTCTGCAATTCAAGAGAGTGTTCTGTCTGGAATTCTCTGAGCTGCCTTTCAAACTGGGCAGTCTGGCATTTAGAGTGTTTGTTGAAGAAAGGAACTGAGAAAGTATCTGATATTTTGATAAAAGGCACATTCTGTCAGAAACGCACAAGGATCAAGGGAAGAATTAGGAGTTTGAAGGCAGACTATGGTGTTTCAATCTGTGTGGTTTCTCGCCAACTTCCCCTAATGAATGGGATGTGGTGCTGAAGAGGGACTCGCTGAAGGCTTCTAATCATTTATATTCTCTTTAATCTGGGGCATTTGAAATGTAAGTAAGTGACTGGCGTGGCAGCCCTCCCTGTGCAGTTCAAATGTGTGAGTCACAGCCTTGGAGAACAGGACACTGGCAAGGAATGTGCTGATGTGGTTTCAGGATCCATCTGGCAGAGGTCTGTGATCAGCCTGTTGGAAAACCCACCTCAGAGCATGGTTGCACCGTTGGAGGCACGCCTGATCAAAGTTGCTTCATCTGACTTGTAAGAGCTGAAATACTGGAGCCCTGGAATCCAGTTGAGATGCAATTGCAGGAATCTAAATAAAAGGTGATGAGGGCCTGGAAAATGATGCGAAGCCGCGAGACTAGGCAAAAAGGAAGTGATACAGGCAAAATCAGAAAAATTATTGATATGACTCTAGACTGATAAAAGGCAACATTAGTCAATGACATGGCTTATTGTACAAGCAAAGCAAACCTCTGTTTGAATCTTAAGTCAAATAAGTACTGTCTACATTCCCTTCACCAAAGCATTAGCCTTCTTGGTCCTCGTTTCCTACCCTATGAAAAGGATGGGCATTTTGAAATATCAAATAATTGCCTTGAGAGAATATAATGCTTTAGACAGCAGATGTAGAAGTGAGTGATCCCCATCATTTATTATTGTTGTTATTATTATTACACATGGGATGAGATGGAAAACTGAAATGGGACAATGAGAAGCAGGTTATGTTGTCCAAGTCCTGGAAGAATTAGGGTAGCAAATGGTTCGGTCTGTCTAGATAGAGATTTATAGCTCTATTCACCAGCTACCAGAATTGCAAGCAAACAAGAGCATCTTGAGAATGAATGCGATACGTTTACTACAACAAGCAATGACTGCTTGTCGGAGCACTGTGGTGGCTGACTAGACTTGATGGTGGCAAGAACTGAGGTTAGACCAGGAGTCTAATTATAGTCCATTAGGCTACTTTGCGTCTCATTTATACTGAACTTGAGGTGAGCCCAACTCCACATGGTATGCATTTCTTACGCGACCTGAAGTTTCTATCACTGAAATTCAAGTACTTTTTTTTCCCCAGTGGCACTACAACTACTTCCATACAAGAACTATAGTTTAGAACAGTGGTTATCAACCTTCCTAATACTGCAAACCTTTTATACAGTTTCTCATGTTCCTGTGACCCCAATCTATAAAATTATTTCTGTTGTGACTTCATAACAGTGATTTCGCTACTGTTATGAATCATAGTGCAAACCTCTGTGTTTCTTGGTGGTTTTAGGTGGCCCCTGTGAAAGGGTTGTTCAGCCCACAAAGGACTGCAACCCACAGGTCAAGAAATGCTGGCTTAGAAATTAGTAATGATGACTGTTGGATTAGAACGTAAACAGAGGTTGGAAAACCACCATTGTGCAAGTAAAAAAGAGGCCTGGAGTGTGTGTACTTGCTTGGTTTAGTTATCAAGGTAATTTTCAGATAATATATTACAGTTTATCATTTTTGCATACAGGTGTCTTAGAAAAAAATCTGATGTATGCCATTGTGTAAAATGTTAGTCTTTTTATCTTGAGGACTAATGGGGGAATTCTCCATCACTTCTTTTAAGACATTTTATTGCGTGTAATGAATTCTGTTAAAAGAGCAGGTTCTGAAAAGCTCTGACAGCTTCTTCAGTACAGGATCCAGGATTGTCAACCTTTTATGCGAGGGCCTGAATCTGCTTTGACACTTCAGAATGGGCTTCTGGCAATGTTATGTCTGTCTTTTAGATGTTTGGGTAAACCGCACAGCTCAGAAACTGCATCATACATTATGCCCAAACCATAAACAAATACTGCTGAGGTAAGGGCATTCTTGAGTTCACTGGACCTGCTTCAGTGTTGCACAAACTGTAGATTTGTCACATGAATACACCCATAACATTCTTTTGGGGTTTGATTATGAATTCCAAATGTTTTCTTTTTTCTATATAGCTCTTTTACTGGATCATGTAAGAGAACTCTAAACTCAATTTTAAGCACGTGCACACACATACACACACACACACAAAATGTAACGTATTTATATATGAAGCCAGTCCTGATGAGACCTGACAGCCTAGGGTCAAATAGAAGGGGAGGAGGACCTCCCCTATCAGTGGAATAGGGAAGGGGCATAGGGGGAAAAGAGGGGGAGGAGAGTGGGATTGGGAGGGGATGGGAGAGGGTGCTACAGCTGGGATACAAAATGAATAAACTGTAATTAATAAAATTAAAATTAAAAAAGAATGTCTCACAATCAGAATTTAGCTAGGTTTTGGGTAATGGCCATTACAAAAAATGTCCACCCCACATTTTTATCCTGGTAGTCTGATAATTTGTTAGGTTACAGGACAAATAAGAATAGAGATAACAGATGAAATGAGGGCTGCCGATCAATGAGCCCTAGAATAAATAGGATTACCTGGATCATCCAGATGGGTTGGATGACAAACCCCCTAAACTTTGGTTGTGGAAGACCCAGGGTAGTCAGAGTGATGCCATGTGAAACAGCTTAGCTGGCGGTTGTTGAAATACAAGAAGTTAATGAGTCAAAGAAAATTAGTTGTTTGTTACCTGGAAAAGAAAAGAAATCAAATGCTTCCCCAGAGATCCATCAAGAACACAGACTTGGTGACAGCAGATTTTTTTTTTAATTTATTTATTTTTATCTCAATCACAGGTTAGGTACTTTGAATCCCAGGCATAGCCCCCTCCCCTATTCCCTCCTACCCTCCCACTCCCTCCCTCATCTCCTTCTTCCCCGCCCCCTCCAAGTCCACCAACAGGGGAGGACCTCCTTCCCTTCCATCCAACCCCAGCTTATCCTGTCTCCTCAGGGCTGGCTGCAAAGTCCTCCCCTGGGATCTAGCCAGTCTGTCACTCCCTGGCTTATATGGGGGAGGGTCAAAGAGTCAGC
>CM053745.1:42584178-42610263 GCA_028658305.1 Pachyuromys duprasi | reverse complement strand
CCTCATCTCCTTCTTCCCCGCCCCCTCCAAGTCCACCAACAGGGGAGGACCTCCTTCCCTTCCATCCAACCCCAGCTTATCCTGTCTCCTCAGGGCTGGCTGCAAAGTCCTCCCCTGGGATCTAGCCAGTCTGTCACTCCCTGGCTTATATGGGGGAGGGTCAAAGAGTCAGCCATCAAGATCATGACTGAAACAGTCCTTGTTTCCCTGAATAGGGTCTTCAGCCCTACACCAAGTTATCATGGGCCCCATCCGTGCGGGGGTTCCAGTCCACAACCACACATGGTCCTTGATTGTAGAAACCAGTGACAGCAGAATTTTAACACTGAAAAACTTATTTCAGATTATCACCTACCCAAATATACATACACAGTGAGAGAGACACATAGAGGTGCAGCAATTATATGTATCCACATACCATAGAAAAACACATAGTTTATCCTGGCCTCAAAAACTGATCTTCCTGTATCAACCTTCCAAATACTAAGATTACAGGAGTCTACTGATGATCCATTAGTATATGCAGTTTTAATATAGTTTTGGTAATTTCTTAGACCATCATAAGGAACTAATAAAAATGTGTTCAAACGAAGATTTGTATATGCCTGGATGATAAGAAAACTTCAAAATTCTCTCAGATTATAACTATAAAGTTAAAAGTTTCAACAGATTTACAACGTGTTTTGCTTGCCTTGCATAAAACTTTGCATTTAAACAAATGACTTAAGATAAAACATTCTTCCTTATTCATGAATCTATTTCTCACTTGATTTTTAAGATCTTTAATGGAAAATACTTTCTTTTTGTTTGCACTTGAAAGGATCAGACTACCTTTGTAACCTACATGTCTTCTAAAATCTATATTTTTGAGTTTTAGGCCCAGGTTAAGCTAAAGCCTCTCAGTGATTTTCCAGAGAATGGAGGAATGTGACCCTGACCCATGAGCAAGCAACCACCTTCATTCAGCAAAAAGAATGACCAGACCTATGTCTGCAAGATAGCGTTTCTTAGCAACCAACCCAGAAGGTCTCAATCCTTCTTCTGAGTAGCCCCTGACCTCCGACCAAAAGCCAGCACCCCAGGTCTTCAAGGATGAGCTAATCACCTCCCACCCCCACCTTTAATTGTAGCCGCATCCACACTTAGCAAGACTGGCCAAACTTGAGCACTTGAGACTAACCAATTATTTTAAAAGTTAAAAACCTCATCCAATCCTGAATTCCTGAGACTGCAACCCCTGAGAATTCCCATGCCTTGTCCTTTAAAAACCCAAGGCCTTTGTCTCCCAGGGCCACTCTTTGCTGACCAGCAGGGGTGACCCCATTGCCTGATGGTTAAAATAAACCTCTTGCAATATTGCATCAGTGAGACCTGGTCTCCTGAGTTCTCTTCGTCCCTTCAGGAAGTTAGGCTCGTGCTGGGCCTAACACACTCAATCTCACTTTTAGTCAATTTTTTCCTAGAATAATTTTAGAAACTGATAATTTTACATTATTAATTACTTTCAAATAATTTATTTTTTATTCCCAATAAATATACTCAATATGTTACTTAAATAAAATTAATATTAAGTATACTTTATGTTTGCTTATAAGTCTGACCTTTTGTGTCTGAGCCATCTTTTCAGCCCAATGTTAAGTATACTTTAATGTATAATATATTGTATACATTATTATATTGTATTGTATTGTTCATAGATAGTTTCTATTAATAATATGTACCCAGATAACATAGAAAATACAGAATAATAATCTCTCTCAATTCCATTCCATAGCTGTCAGAAAATATGACAGAAATAAATCAGAAAATATGACAATGAAAATTGTAAGCTATGAAACATTAGCATAAAATGTTTTTGATTGGCCACCTTCACATGTGGTCTGAATTACAAACTGATGAAACTAGAGAATCTTTTTGATTTAAAACAATTAGCTTTTATGCAGTCATTGTGTTGCATTGTTATAATATTGGAAGCTATCCCTTTGAAAAACAAATTAAGAAAATTTCAAACATGAATAAAAGTAAACAGAGTAAAATTAACTCCTAACCACTTACCCTCTAGTTTATCCAATTAGCGTTTGCATGGCCATTCTGGTTTCATTTTTGCTCATTATTTTTCTCCTCACACATGTATTATTTAAACAAATTACATATTCATATAAATTCATCCATGTAGGTCTTAGCATAGAGCACAACATCAAGGGAGTCTTCATTTAACATAAATTCTTTTCCTTGATCACATATTTAAAAATTCAGTAGAACATTAATATCATCAAATATCCAAATATTATTTGCATTTCTTCTTGTCTTATAAGTGGTATTTTGTAATATATTGATTTTGATCAGAATCCAAATAGAGTGCCAACATTACAAACAACTGATACACAGTTCAAATATCTTTTAATCTGCAGCTCTACCCTCCTCACCTTTTTTTTTTTGTCTTGTTACTTATTTGTTAAAGAAACAAGGTTGTATATCCTGTTGCCCGTCTCTCTATGGGGTTTGAAGGTTCATCTACATGGTATGGTTTGAGATGTTTCTCTTTCCTAAGTCCTTCTTGTAGGATAATAATGAGGTCTAGAGTCTGAAGATGAACAGGTTCAGAAGACCACCCACCTTGGTTAGATGGACAGATTCTGTATCTCACTGATGCTTGCAAATGAGTCGTCCTGTACCTCTACCAGGTAACCACAGTGTGAAGAATGGCTCAGGGAATTTCAGACTCTTTCAATCATTCCAATTTTGAGAAAGCTCTTCTGATACCATTCATGACTAGAATAGAACATACTTCCTTTCAGAATAATGAAATGCTGCTTTAAGGGAGAAGAATTTTTTTTTTTAAAGAGCTCAGGTTTTTTGCTTAACTAGGAGGTGAAAAGGGATAATTTAAATAATTTCTTAATTTAAATAATAAAAGAAAAATCTAAATATAGAGTTGTTCTTAGTTAAGATTTTATCTCTGCCCAACCTGAATTGCAGGGGTTGGGGACCACACCTGACCTGACATACACAGGGCACAAAAAAAGTCTGTACATGACAACAATTTATATGGTGCTTACGGTGTGCCAGAACAATTCAAGGTTTAACTTCATTATCATTTGACTAAAATCTCACACAACCTTATATTACACAGGAAGAGGTAAAGAGAGGACTTTTGATGAGTGAATGCAGCCTGAGGAGACAAGGTCAGGAAGGCTGACTCCTGAACCCTCTTTTTAACCTCTCTGCAAAAATGGTCCCCAGTAACACACTTGGAAGAAGACATACATAGAAAGCTAATTAAGAGCTTTGCTGTCTTTATTTTGTTTTATGGATGTTGCTATTAGCTTTATGTGTGGGTTTCATTGTCTTTCATTAAGCTATAGAATAAAGCCGATCCATTTAGGAACAGGTGATTGCCTTTGCTTTTATTCCTCCATGAAAGGGAGTCCACAATTGAAATTTCAACTACAAAAAAGGAAATATACATGTTTATACAATAGTTATACAAAGTAGTTTTTTACTGTTGCAGAAATTAATCTAAAACTTTGGGTATTTGTGCAGTTTCATCTCCTATACCATCTCTATGTACATTTTAGTGACTCAAATAGGGGCAAAATGTATTCTGTCACTTACTCTTAATAGCCTATTTTTTTTATTGTGCAACTAAGCAAAATGTTTAACATCTATAACTTCACAACTAGGATGTACACTTTCAGAAGTAGAACCTTTCGTAATTACTGCTTTCAAGTTATAATATATACCAGTCCACAGAGTAATTTCTTAGGCAAAACAGTTAAGTAAAGATAAATGAAAATACATTTTGGGTGTGGACTGGAAATAAATTCCTTTTAGGATTCAAGTAGTGGGACATACATACACAAATAAATCATGTTCCTAGAGAGGTGCTCTACTGCACAGTAGAGCAATGCACAGCTTTGGAGTCATATTATGTGTGACGTGACAAAGTGTGATACAAAACGTGATGTTATGAGTTGCCTCTTTGATCCTCACTTTTCCAGTCTCGAAATGGCTTTTATTAATGTAAATTAATAATCTATGAATAAGGTACTCAATTTATAGTGACACTTAACAAATTAATATTTTGTATTGTAATTGAAAATATTCTGCCTTATTATTTTACTTTGAAGGTTCTTTCTGAATTTTTTCTTTGCTCTTCATAGTGTCTAAACTTCAAAGTTAATGTTGATGTGCAAAATCGGAAAAACCAGGAATATCCATTTCACATAAAGTGATGCAATTAGCTACTGAGTTGCCATTTTCTATAAACATGAATACCAGAGGAAAGTTGTATAAAGTTAAGTTTGTTTTCCTTTCTTTTTCTTTCTTACTTTTTTCCCTTTTCTTACTTGTTTTTCTTTTTTCTTTCTCTCTCTTTTTTCTTTTCTTCCTTTCTTTCCGCCCTCTCTTCTTCCCTTCTTTTCTTCCCTCCTTCCTTGCATTCTCCCTTCCTTTGTTTCTTTCCTTCCTTCCTTTCTCTCTCTCTTTCCTTCCTTCCTTTCTCTCTCTTTCTCTTCCTTCCTTCCTTTCTTTTCTTTCTTTCTTTCTTTCTTTCTTTCTTTCTTTCTTTCTTTCTTTCTTTCTTTCTTTCTTTCTTTCTTTCTTTCTTTCTTTCTTTCTATTTTTGCACTTGAGAGAGATTTTCACTTTGTAGCCCAGCATTCATATCTTTCCTGTCTCCATCTCCTGTGTCACTACTCATGATCACTAGTTTCCTCTTCATTAAGAGGTCAGTGAGAATTTGTCCCCAAGTTTGACAAGAAGTGTGTGATTCCTTGGAATTACATGATGAAAGACTAGAATTGAGTCCTGACTCTGGTCTTCATACTCACCGTGGCATGGACATTCTTGCACACATACAGATATGTAAACAAAAAAAATATATAATAAAAAGAAAAATACTCTGATTTCATATCTGAATTTTATGACAGTTAGGAGATAAGTGCTGAGGGATGAAGACACTTATGCCCCACAGTGCTTTGGACATTACAATCACTGAAAAAGTGTTAGCTGAGCAGCTTGTCTTTCCATTGACCAAATTTCCAATTATTAAGACTTGAGTAACCAACCAAAAGGGAAAGTCAGTGGTAAATAATGGACTAAAGGTATATTTTAGTGAGAAAGTTCATGAAAATATGTGGACACGAGGCTGTGTTGGGTACAATAATGAACTTAATAGTTCACTAGGCACATTGTTTCTTGAATAAAAATTCTCTCATTGTTCAGGATTGTTTTAGCTATCCTGGGAATTTTGTTTTTCCATGTGAAGTTGAGAACTATCCCTCAAGGTTGGCAAAGAAGTTTGATGGAGATATTGCACTGAATATGTTAGGTACTTTTGGTAAGATGGGCATTTTTACTATGTTAATTCTACCTGTACATGAGCATGGGAGATATTTCTACCTTCTGATACCATCCTCAATTTCTTTCTTCAAAAAAGTGAAGTATTTGTTGTACAAGTTGTTCACTTACTTGATTAGAACTACCACAACATATTTTTATTATTTATGGCTTGTGAAGGGTGTTATTATCCTGATTTCTTTCTCAGTCTGTCATTTGTATACCAGAGGGTTAAGAATTTTTGTGAGTTAAATTTGTATCTACCTACGTTGCTGAAAGTGCTTATCATCTGTGAGAGGTTCCTGGTGGAATGTTTAGGGTTGCTTATGTACACTATCATATCATCTGTAAATAAAAGTACTTTGGCTTCTTCCTTTGCAATTTGTATCCCCTTCATCTTCTTCAGTTGTCTTGTTGCTCTGGCTAAAACATCAATATATTGACCAGATATGGAAAGAATGCACAGCCTTGTCTTGTTCCTGATTTTAGTGGGATCGCTTTGAGTTTCTCTTCATTTAATTTGATGTTGGCTATCAGTGTGCTGCAAATTGTTTTTATTATAGTGGGGTATGTCCCTTTTAGCCCTATTTTCTCTAGGACTTTTATCATGAAAGGGTGCTGGATTTTGTCAAAGGTATTTTTCTGCAGTTAATGAAATGATCAAGTATTTTTTCCTTTTAGTTTGCTTATGTGTTGGATTATATTTACTCATTTTAAAAATTTAATTTATTTTTTTATTAATTACAATTTACTCATTTTGTATCCCAGCTGTAGCTCCTCCCTCATCCCCTCCCAGTTTTCCATCCCTCCTTCTCCTTCTCCCATTTCCCTCTCCCAGTCCACTGATAGGGAAAGTCATACTCCCCTTCCATTTGACCCTAGCCTAGACCCTATTTGGCTTGCCTCATCAGGACTAGCTGTATTGTCTTCCTCCGTAGCCTGGCAAAGCTGCCCCCCCCCCCTTTCAGGGGGAGGTGATCAAAGAGAAGGCAACTGAGTTCACATCAGAGACAGCTCCTGTTCCCTTAGTCATCAGGGAAATGCAAATCAAAATGACCCTGAGATTTCACCTTACACCCATCAGAATGGCTAAGATCAAAAACTCAAGTGACAACACATGCTGGAGAAGACGTGGAGAAAGGGGAACCCTCATCCATTGCTGGTGGGAATGTAAACTTGTAAAACCGCTTTGGAAATCAATCTGGTGCTTTCTCAGAAAATTAGTAACAGTTCTACCTCAAGATTCAGCTATAGCACTCCTAGGCATATATTCAAAATATGCTCAAGTATTTACTGATTTTTATATATTGAGCCATTCCTGCATCTCTGGAATGAGGCCTACTTGATCATGGGATCATGGTGGATGATATTTTTGATGTGCTCTTGGATGGGTTTAAAAGTATTTCATTGAGTTTTTTTTTCACTATGTTCATAAGAGAAATTGGTCTACAATTCTCTCTCTCTCCTTCTCTTTTGTTGAGTCTTTATGTGGTTTGGGAACCAGAATTTTGTGCTCAAACCATCTGTCCCTGTGCTTTTATTTATTAATTTTTTTGGCTGGAAAACTTTTAATGACTGCTTCCATTTCCTTTGGGCTTACAGGAACTGTTTGAAAACTCAGTTGCACTCAGGGTATCTGTCCTTTGTAGCTTTATGCCATGGAGTTCATCTAATAACACATTTGGGAAAACAGTGAAGAGTTTATGTATATATATATAAAATATATATATAACTTATATATAAACATATATATATATATATATATATACACACACACACACACACAGATGTACATATATTTTTTTTCTCTTCCTCTCACACACACATGGGATGGGGAGAGAGAGAGGAAAGTGCGGAACTACATCTACTTCAAGCTCCTTTGCAGCTCTGCTCCAGTGTGACCCTTCATGTGTAAGCCCTGTGCAACACAGACAGGGTTCTTTGCAGACTATAAGAACATATGGAAATGGCTTTCCACTCTGTCATCAAGAAGGAAACAACGTATTAAGAAAATCAATCAGTCTCATACACATAGATGTCACAATATTTGTGGTTAGATTTTATATAGCTGTACAATACCATGAACATTTATAGGACACAAAAGCAGAAATGGAACTGTTTTAGAGCTCACGTGGACTGATAAAGACATGAGGACAACAGCTGGCGGGGCAGAGGCGTAAGGGAGGGAATATGTTCAGTATACAACATGTACTTGTGTGAAAACTTGAAAATGAAAAAATTTAAAAGTGATTTCAAAAAATTAACAATTTAGGTGGTGTAAAGGAGATGATTATGATTTTGGAGGTGAGGAAGTCAAGATCATGCATTTGGGCAGTGTTACAAGGATGGTATGAGAACGCAATGTAGGGATTCTTTTTTTAATTTTTATTTTTTATATTAACCACAGGTTATTTACTTTGTATCCCAGCCATAACCCCCTCTCTCATTCCCTCCCAATCCTACCCTCCTTCCTGCCCCTTTCCAAGTCCATTGATAGGGGAGGTCCTCCTCCCCTTCCATCTGACCCTAGCTTATCAGGTATCTTCAGGACTGGCTGCAATGTCTTCCTCTGTGGCCTACCATTCTGTTCTTCTCTCTTGGGGGGGGGGGGCGGAGGTAAAGGAGCCAGTCATTGAGTTCATGTCAGAAATAGTCCCTGTTCCCCCTACTAGGGTACCCACTTGGTTCCTGAGCTACCATGGGCTACATCTGAGAAGGGGTTCTAGGTAATATCCATATATGTTCCTTGGTTGGAGAAACAGTCTCAGAGGGGCCCCTATGCCCTGATATATTTTGTCTTTGTGGAGCTCCTGTTCTCTCCCGGTCATTTTAACTCTCCCTTTTATCGTATGAAACACCTAAAGAGATGCTCAATGTCCTTAGCCATCAGAGAGATGCAAATCAAAACAACCCTGAGATTTCACCTTATACCCATCAGAATGGCAAAGGTTAAAAACTCGAGTGACAACACATGCTGGAGAGGTTGTGGAGAATTGGGAACTCTCCTCCATTGCTGGTGGGAATGTAAACTTGTACAACCATTTTGGAAATCAATCTGGCTTTTTCTCAGACAATTAGGAAAAGTGCTTCCTCAAGATTCAGCTACACCACTCCTAGGCATATATCCAAAAGAAGCTCAAGTATACAACAAATACATTTGCTCAACCATGTTTGTAGCAGCTTTATTTGTAATAGTCAGAACCTGGAAACAACCCAGATGTCCATCAACAGACATTCGGATACAGAAATTGTGGTACTTTTACACAATGGAATACTACTCAGCAATTAAAAACAAGGAAATCATGAAATTTCTAGGCAAATGGTGGGATCTAGAAAAGACCATCCTGTGTGAGGTATCCCAGGAGCAGAGAGACACACATGGTATTTACTCACTTATATAGACCTATAGGATAGGATAAACATACTGAAATCTATACACCTAAAGAAGATAAACAAGAAAGAGGACCCGGAATAAGATGATCAATCCTCACTTAGATAGACAAATGGAATGGACATTGGAAGCAGGAGAAAACAAGTAACAGGACAGGAGCCTACAGCAGAGGGCCTCTGAAAGACTATACCTAGCATTGTATCAAAGCAGATGCTGAGACTCATAACCAAACCTTTGGCAATGTAGGCATTCTAAATCCTCAATTTTCTACCATAAAATGTCCTGTTTTAAAGGTGGAGAGAAACTGAGGCAGATTTATTTATGTTGGTTGATGATGCATTCTCTTGCATTTGACAATCCTGAATAGTGAGTGATATTCATAAGGAAATCATTCTTTAAAAGTTCAACAGAATTTATTTCCTCTCTACATTACATCACTGTCAATAATAGGAAAGAAGTAGTTGCTGAAAGTTAACTACAAAGGTTATCTTTGTTTTGTTTTATTTATGGATTGTTTTAATTAAGTAGTTAAAATCTATTTGGTGTCTTGTTCCAGGGTGCTTTGTTTTGCCATGAATTTTAACTTTGTCTGAAACATTTTCTCAATTATATGGAAACCCTGAAAGAAATTTGTTGCAATCAGAAGACTACATTCATAAAAGCAATTAAACCAAAAAGTTTTATGAAGCAAATGTCAGGTATTGTCAGAAACCCTAAAATCCCATTGCAGCAAACAGGAAAGAAAAGAAAGGATTTGGGATGGTAACAGACAAAAATTAACAAAAATATGATTTAAAGATATTTAATTTTCATTTAATCAACCAAATATATATATTTTGCAAATGAACTTGTACATTCTCTCTATATACAAATTGTATACATGTCCTTTTAACAGACCAATAATGGTCATGATGAGCTTTGAATATTGGCTAAAATTACATAGTGTAGAGAAATACGAATGACAGTCCAGGAGAAAGATTAGCATGAAGTTTTACAGGAGGGTCTTTGTATGGTAAAACTGATCTGACCCCAGGTAACATTTATTTTGAGCATCGAGGAGAAAAATTAGGTGACAGGACGCATAGTGGTGAAGGGCATGGATATTTGGAGTCAGGTTCCTTTGTTCCTCAGTTCTATATTCAATAGTTATACGATATTGGATTTTTAAATTATTTTGCAGCTATTTTCTTATGTGTCTAAATAAGTTCTTAAACATTTGAATGCTATAACATAGATTACCTATCAAAATGCTCTATCTGTATTAAAAATCAAACAATAATAATTGAGTATTCTCTAGTTTCTGAGGAGTCTAATCATATAAGCACATGCAATTCATGCATAATTAAGAAAGATTTGTTTTGACAAGTAGCATGGAACCATTCCTAGGAGGCTACTGATCTCTTTGTCTTTCTGAATACCTTTGTGTATTTGAATTTTCTGCTCTTCATATTTAGAAATTTCAATGTGCTGTTGCTTAAAATTAGAATTTTTAAAATTTTTATCTATTTCTTATGCTTTGCAATTCATTCATGTTGTATCCAGGCTGTAATCCCCTCCCTTGTCTCCTCCCAGTCCCACCCTACCTCCCCCTACTTCCCTAAACCCTTCCCCTAGCCCACTGATAGGGGAGGACCTCCTCCCATACAATCCGACCCTGGCTTATCAGGTTTCATCATGACTGGCTGCATCATCTTTCTCTATAGCCTGGTAAGGCTGCTCCATCCCCCCCACCCCCCAGAGAGAGGAGATCAAAGAAGCTGGCTACTGAGTTCACATCAGAGACAGCCCCTGCAACCCCTACTTGGGAGCACACTTGGAGGCTGATCTGCCTACTACATCTGAGCAGGGGATCTAGGTCCTCTCCATGCATGGTCCTTGGTTGGGTGTCAGTCTTTGCAGGTCCCTCCTAGGCCCAGATTTTTTGCTCTATTTGTCTCCTTGTGGAGCTTCTGCCCCTTCCAGGTCTTTCTATCTTCCTCTTCTTCCATAAGATTCCCTGCACTCTGCCCAAAGTTTGGCTATGGACTTCAGCATCTGCTTTGATATATTGCTGGGTAGAGTTTCTCAGAAGCACTCTTTGCTAGGCTCCTGTCCTGCTCCCTGTCTTCTCCCACTTCTGATGTCTACCCTGTTTACCCTTCGGAATGAGGACTGAGCATCTTCCCTAGGGTCCTCCTTGTTGCTTAGCTTCTTTAGGAATATAGATTTTAGTATGTTTATCCTATATTATATGTCTAATATCCACTTATAAGTGAGTATATACCATGTGTGTCTTTCTGCTTCTGGGTTACCTCACTCAGGATGATCTTTTCTATTTCCATCCACTTGCCTGAAATTTTCATGATTTCCCTGTTTTTAATTGCTGAGTGCTATTCCACCAGGTAAATGTACTACCATTTCTGTATCCATTCTTTGGTTGCGGGACATCTATGTTGTTTCCAGATTCTGGCTATTATTAATAAAGCTGCTGTGAATATTGTTGAGCAAATGTCCTTGTATGATTGAGCATATTTTGGATATATGCCTAGGAGTGGTATAGCTGGATCTTGAGGTAACATTATTCCTAATTTTCTTAGAAAGCTCCAGATTAATTCCCAAAGTGGTTGTGCAAGTTTACATTCCAACTAGCAATGGAGAAGGGTTCCCCTTTCTCCACATCCTCTCCAGCATGTATTGTCACGTTGAGTTGAGTTTTTTATCTTAGCCATTCTGACTGGTATAACATGAAATCTCAGGGTTCTTTTGATTGGCATTTCCCTGGTGACTAAAGACCTTGAGCATTTCTTTAAGTGTTTCTCTGCCATTCAATATTTCTTTATTGAGAATTCTATTTAGCTCTGTACCCCATTTTTAAATTGGATTACTTGGTTTGTTGGTGTTTTGAACATTTCATTATCCTCTGGTTTTACCTGTATTAATGTTTGATCTCTTTTGTTTTGCTAATTTCCGTTAAAGCAATATCCTTGTTGTTTTTAGCCATATTTGTTAAGCTTAATCCCTCTTCCCTACGTTTGAAGATCCACTCAGGGAAAGCAGGTCACCTTCCATTTTGTGCAACAGGAAATTCAAGCTCTCAGCTCACACAAGGAGAAGTTTCTCTTCTTGGTCCAGATTCCTCTCTAAAACAAGCTCTAGCACTTTTTCCTCTTCTGAATTCTATGTATATTATGAGGAACCTGGGGGAACTGTGGGAATGTGGTTGCTTTTTATGACTCTTGAGATAGGATAGATGCAGACTAAATTTTCATTCTACACATGAAACACCACAGTTGCTTTTCATGTTATGATCTGACACTGTTTCTAAATTCAGACACAGAGTAGACAGCAGTGTCTGCAATTATACCCTCCAAACAGTCAAAGGGCTATTGCATTCTCTCATAGTCCATTAAGTAATTGCAATGTTAGAGAGATGCAACAGATTTTCCAGTTTGGAGATCACTGAACCAACAGGGTCCTAGTTTTGTAAAAAGCCATGATTTCTTGAAACCTTCAACGAGACTTATTGGGAACTAACTCACCCTTCTCCCCTGGTATAGGTTAGCTTATTACTGTGCTTCTTCTACAGGCTGATACATTAGAAAATTAGTTCCCAGCCTGTTATCATTGGGGGTCTTGGAAATTTTAATAGGTAAGATCTAACAGGAAATCTTAGGTTACCGAGGTAGGACATTGATGGGATTGTGGGACCTGCCTTATCCTCTGGTTCCTGACTATCATAAATTGAGAAGCTTTCTTTGCCACATCCTACCATTATAATATGAAGCCTTGCCACAAGCCCTCAGACGGTAGGACAACTAACAAGGGACTGAAACTCTCAGTAGTTTCTTCTTTTAAACAGATTATCTTTTTTATTTATCTTTTTTGTTTGTTTTAAATTAAAAAATTATTTATTACAATTTATTCATTTTGTTTCCTAGCTGTAGCCCTCTCCTTCATCCCCTTCCAGTCTCACCTTCCCTCCTTTTTCTTCTCCCATGCCCCTACCCAAGTCCACTGATGGGACCTCCCCTTCCCTCTGACCATAGCCTATCAGGTCTTTCAGAACTGTATGCATTGCCTTCCTCTTTGGCCTAGTAAGGCTGCACTCCCTTCGGGGGAGGTGATTAAAGATCCAGCCACTGAGTTCATGTCAGAGACAGTCCCTGTTCCAGAGCTGCCATGGGCTACATCTGAGCATGGTTTCTGGGTTATTTCCATGAATGGTCCTTGGTTGGAGTACCAGTCTCAGAAGGGGACTGGAACAGATCATCTTGTGGCTGGAGAGATGGCTGTGTGTTTAAAAGTACTTGTTGTTATTGCAAAGGATCCAAGTTCAGTTCCTAGCACACACATTAGTTGGTTCACAACCATCTTTAACTTTACTATCAGAGAACCCAATGACCTCTTCTGTCCTCCTTGACCACCTATGTACATATACATTGAAAAAATATTTCAAGTATTTTTGTCACAGTGACAGAATGTGATTACCGCCCCTCCAGAGGAAAGGGTGTGAGTGCTACACTTTTACCATGCAGGGTATTATTAGGGCCTTCTCTTAAGTCTGTTTTGTGTAGTTAGAGAAGTTGTGTTTGATGGTTGCCATGGTGATTGAAGTTGTTCTGACTCTACCTCACTAGATGAAAATGTTTGATTTCTCCATGCTTTATCCATCAGATTTGATGAAGAATAGCCAATTCTATATGGAAATCCCTTACCATATTTTATCAAATATCAAGTCTAATGTTTAGTTCTAACCCATGAGGAAGATATGATTGATACCCTAATTTCAGAATGAGGAAACTGGACATTTTTGAAGAGTGATCTGACTCATGTTATAGGTGGCTTTGCTAGGATTGGCAATTGTGTCTATTATTCTCTTGCAACCAATTTCACATTTACACTCTGACATTTCATTTCACCAGTAAATCTGTTTCATCTCTATCATTTTATTTCTTTTTTTTTTTAGCAAAAATCCATAGAATTGAAAAATTATATTCAGTAGGGCTATGATTTAATCAGATTCTCTTGGCTAAAACACAAGATATAAATCTTGAATTATTAGTATTATACAAGTAAACATACACCACCTGATAGATTTGCACTTATATATTATTTATAGACTCAATTTTAGGGACAGTGGCAATGCCCATAAAACAGAGAGAGCAAATAACTTTGTGTAGAGTGGGTCTGATAAGTCAGGGGTGAGTCCCTGTTATCTATTACCGGGATCTTTGGTTTTGAGAAATGAAACTGATCATCTTATTATAAATGCCTGAAAATAAACATCTACTTAAAGTAATATCTTCTACAGGCTCTGTACTAGGCATTTCTATGTGATAAAAAAATTAAAGGCAGGAAGGATGAGCAGACCAGAGAAAGAAAAGCAGCAGCATTTCAATGGCTAGCAGCATTCTATCAGCAGTTTTTCCGGACTCAGACGAATTAGAGATGGCTTTTACAGAAGACATACAGAAATGCTTTGTGGTATTTTGGTTTTTCATTGCAGTTTTTTATTTTTTATTTTTTAATATTAGTTACAGTTTATTAACTTTGTATCCCAGCTGTATCCCGTTCCCTCATTCCCTCCCAATCCCACCCTTCCTCCTTCATCTTCTCCCTGCCCCTTTCCAAGTCTATTGATAGGGGAGGACCTCCTCCCCCTTCATCTGACCCTAGCTTATCATGTATCTTCAGGCCTGGCTGCAAAGTCCTCCTCTGTGGCCTAGCAAGGCTGCTCCTCCCTCTGGGGTCGGGGGGAAGGTAAAGGAGCCAGCCGTTGAGTTCATGTCAGAAATAGTCCCTGTTCCCCTTACTAGGAAACCCATTTGGATACTGAATTGCAGTTTTTAAACATATGAATGACATGCTTAATTTAAGCTTCTTGGTGTTTGGATGTCTTAAAGCAATTCCATAAGAGAACACCAACTCTACAAGGTACTTAATTGATGTAACTCTTGTACTGGTACTGTCCACATTAGGCTACTGGTCAGCATTAGGGCCGTTTGCCTTTCAAAGGTCCATAGAAGCTGCTGTCAGTCTCATATTTCCTCTGACGAGCTTGTGAATTGAATATCATCACATCATGTCGAAGGTTGTGGAATACATGGGTATGTACTCCATAGGGGTTGGTAGTAACCCCTTTGCTAGATGGATGCACGACAGTACAAGGTTAGTAGATAAATTTACTTGGAAGATATTTTTTTATGTTAAGCATTACGTATGTAATATATTGTAATGTAAACATATATATTAAAGAAGTATCACATGAGCAAGTATTGGGATTCTTGCTGAATACAAAGAAGTTTAAGGTCTTCAAGGTACTTGTGTAGATGGAGAATAATAAGGAAGCATCATAAAAGAGTGTTTAATTACCCCTTTAAGACCTACTTTCAAATAATAAGGATGCATGTAAATAAATTTATTTGCTGAGACCAAAGCCAAATTCTATCTATCTATCTATCTATCTATCTATCTATCTATCTATCTATCTATCTATCTATCTATCTATCTATCTGCCTGTTTGTCTGCTTGTCTGTCTATCTGTCTATCATCTATAATGTATCACTTATATCTACTTAACTCTAATGTATAACATCTATCATTTAATACACATCTATATAATCTATTTACCATGCTATCTTCTACCTTTTTATTGTGGAAACTTAACACATATAAATGAAAGATAGTTGGGAAGTTTAGTTTTATCCTTTGGTGATTGAATATCTCTCTCCTAATGGAACCATTATTTTCAGTAAGACTAACAGGGTTAAAAAAGGTTTGGCTTAATATTTGAAGATGGAGTTAACCTCCTGCTGTGCTTTAAGCATGTGAAGATCTGCTGCAAAGTGGAATTTCAAAGACAGCTTAATATTAAATTCAGTTTGTAATATTCACATTTAATTGTTGTAGGATGTGCTATTCTGTTAATAAGTGGATGAATAACAATGTCATTATGTTTGGCTTTTACAGGCACTTTTAGACTGTTGTCAAAGGACACTCTCCTTATGGATGTGTTGAGAAACATTTATACAAAATTTAAAAATATATGAATTGTCAATTTTGTACTCAGTCAAGATATTCTAGAGCTAGCATTATGTATTCTTATTCATGCTTAGCTCTAAGTTCAAGCCACCTATTCAAAAATAAAAAAATATTAAAGGATACAATGTAATATATGCAAAAAATATGCTACCTTTTCTAAAGTATGATGAAAAGGTTTATTGAAGCCTAGACATTTCAATAAGTGGACTTATACAATAGAATGGAGCTATTGACTGAAATTTTTTCTTTGTATTTCAGTTGTTCTGTATGTTCAGAGTATCTTTGTACCTCCTTTATAACTAAAAAAAAACCCTTACATTAAAATGCTGCTTTTGTCTGGAGAAGAAGAAATGATTGTGCATGCAGTCATTATTAATCATTAATAACATGACAGAGAAGTTGAGTGAAGAGGGTAGAATCAAGTCAGTTTTATTATTCATTAAGACTTCCTGAAGGAGCTAACTTTCATAGAGAGACTAGATAGTAGAATTATATTTCACAGTTAAGATGAGCATATGACCACATGCTGAGATGCCTTGCTTTTTTATATTTACAAAAATTTATGCTGATTTGAGTGATATTATCACAATCTGTTGTCATTGTCATTCACACGTACTTATTGGATTGCTTTTATATCTTAAAATGTTAATCATTTTATCTTTTCTAATAAAATTATGAGATTTAAAAATATGTTAAGTATTATCATAATCATTAAATTATTTGAATGACCTTAGGAGTATTCCACATTTTATCTGGGCACAGTTTCAATGTAGATGTAAGAATCTTTGATTGTAACCTTCGCTTCTACATTGATTTTTCCCTCTAGTATTGACATACATATATAATTAATTTCTAGTTAAGGTACATTCATCACATGTGCTCATTTTACCCTATGTTTAGAGAAGTCTGAGGAGGCCATTTATTATTTGTCCAATAACAAAATAACAATGAGTTCTTTTAAATTACAAAATAAAACTAGTAAAAGTTTGATGCTTGCTTAATATTAGGAATAAAATACTTTATTTTTATCTGCAGATTATCTAGTATCCTAATTAAATGGTAAGGTGAAAGTCATCCTACATTTCTTCCTTGAATCCTTTTGCAATTTTTATTACCTTTGAATCACTTTCAACTTTTCCTTTCTTCTCTCAGCAGAATAAAGATTCAAACTATCCATTTATTCTTCTCTAAACCAAAGCATTATTTGCAGTTTCTCCCCCATTGTGTTAGACCTGCTAAGACCCTCTAATAATTAGTCATCCTCTCTTGGTTTTTGTGGGTTAGCTGCCATTTTCCATGTATTCTATTCTGGACAAACTTTGTGAGTTCAATCTATATTCATTTTCTTTGCACTCATTCATAAACCCAGTGCAATCTGATCATTCTCATAACCTCTATGCAATGATATTTGAAAATTTCCACTTAACATTTCTAAAAGTAGTAACAACATTCTAAGCTACTGTGATGTGTAATTGATTGTTAAGTTGACATGGGTTAGAAGCACTTAGGAGACAAATGCTTGGGTATGCCTGTCGGGGGGGGGGTGGCATTGTCCCCTGGGTTGGGGTACAGACTGAATGAAAATGAGAAACCAAGTAGAAGATGATCAATCCTCGTTCTCTACTTCCTGACCATCAATGTGACCAGTAACTTCACACTCCTGACTCCATGCCTCCTTCTCCTGCTATAGTGGACTGAATTCTCAAACTCTGAACAAAAATAAGCTCTTCCGTAAGACACTTTTATCACACCAATGGAAATAAAATGAATGGATATGGATAATATTTTTAAAATCAAACTAGTTACCAAGGAAGCAAAAACTAGTTATGAGATCAGCTAAGATGCTTTTCTTAGGTTCCAGGAACTTAAAGATGGACAGTGAGCATGGCAGGGGAGAAAGGTTCAATTTGACAGTCCCAAGCTGAAAGGACAAGGTTGTCTTACTCTGACCTCCCAATAGCTCCACAGAAATCTATAAAACACCCAACTTTAAAACAGGATATAAATAATTATACCGAGGTTACAATTAACTGAGCAATTTCTATAAAAAATATTTTGGGATGATATTACATCATGTAAGGAAAACTGTTAAGTAGGGTCTTAGGCTGGATTTTTCAGCATATTCTTTTTTAATTTTTGTCTTTAACAGCAACCAAAAAAAAATAGAAACAACCAGAAGAAACCATCATGTTACTGTAGAGTAAAAGTACATTTTAAAGCTAGAGAGCAGAACCATTGTTTTATAGCTTATGTAATTAATGTAGGCCATAAATTCCAACTTTATATTGGAAGTACTACATAAGTAAACTCATCCCATATTTCTTCTTAACATACATTCATTTCAGATAGCAAGAAAAAATAATTTCCTTTATAAGCCCTGAGAATTTAATTTGAATTTAAGAATTAGTTTAGTTCTACCCAGCATATGAGTCACTCATAAAGCTAATGTCTTTAAATAATACTGTGCCTAAGAGAAGAAGTAAAGGATTTTCTCCAGAAAGCCATGTTATATAAATTTTACTGTATATAATTCTTGCTATTTTTTTCAGTTTTAAAAAATTCTTCCACCCTGGCTTTATTTTTCCATATGTATATGATGTACACATATGTAATATATATTATATATAATATATATTACAGATTTCAATGAAGTTAAGTGTTTATTCTGCTTCAATTATTGTGTCAGGGTAGGTACAAAATCAAATTAACATTATTGTTGCTGTTGTCCTTACCACCAGAATCATCTGCAAATGCTCTTCCTCTGACAGAGTTCAGCTTTGTTTTCTCCAAGCTAGAAGCTTACTGTGTAATGTAGGATGACCTCTCCTGTCTTCACTCCTGATTGCTGGGATTGCAATCACATGCCTCCAGACCAGGCTGCCACATGGTGCTTATTGTGCTTTTTTTTTTGTTTGCTTTTTGATAAATCATGTAGCTTTGCAATCCAGGCTGGAGTCACACTCCTTTAGCTGGTCTTGAACTCACAGTTCCATAAGAATGTTAATTCCATGACACTAGAGACTATTTTATTTATTTTTTATTTATTTCTGCCTGCACTGTTTAGCAGAATGTTTAGCAAATGAGAGAAAGAAAAGACACATTTGTTGAATGATGGTTTATCAGACCACGGAATTAGAAAGATGATTACCATAGAGAATTCAGCAATGGAGCAGTCATGATTATTTTCCTATTTAGATGCCACTGAGCTAATGCAAACTATCCAATTTTTATCTAATACTCTCTCCATAAAGTCCATCCAGCCACATAGTTAAGATTGAAATTTAGATTCTATGAGTAATGGTTAGGTCATCAGTTGCCTCCTTTCCTGGAATAATACAAAAAATGATTAAATGACAATAAATACTTCACATGGGAAGACTAAGAATGGAAGACAAGGAAAAGTCTGATCTACAGAACATTTGAAACCTGTCTGAGTAAAACTTGTGTGAGTCTCTGCCTTGGGGACACAAAGGATATTGTCACAGTTCCTTCTCTGGGCACTACCTGATGTGTAGATGTTCTCCAAGATGACTTATTTCACCCTACAGGATAACCTTCCTTTCTTGTTGGCCTTTTACACCGCATGAGAAATGGCAATGGGGATTTGCTCATCTGACCGTCTACTGCATTTCTTTCACAATTTCCTGCTTAGATGAGGTTTGGCAATCAAGAATCACCCAAGTCTAGCATAAGCACAGACATTTTCAGTTGCAGACTCAAGAGTTGCTTTGACTGGTCACCCCACAAGACTAATTTCTAGCATTTGTCCACTGTTAGTAACCACATACCCATTTTTGAAATAGATACTTTTTTTTTCTTAGGAAGTTCCTGGCCATGATGCACGTTGCTGCTTTCTGATCGTCTCTCGGTGTGAAAAGGGTTACTTTGATGAAGTGCAGCTTCTGTGGCACCTGGACCTTCACTTGTTCTACCCTGGAGTCACTTCAGAGTAGCTGCAATGTCATCTCCTTTTTCTGCTCCTTGGCAACAATCTGTTTTAATCAGAAGTCACCAATTGTCAAATTGTAAATTCCTGAATTTTTCACTGTGCCTTTCATTTCTGCTTTTGATTCAGCCTTTCTCCTGAGCACATGTCTTCTGGTACTCACACTAAATGGTACTCCACAGCACACACATCGCTAGTCTGATCTCTATCATTTTATCCTAACACTGTAGGTTCACTCAGGACATACGCTGCTTCGTTAGGTCACCGCAGCCAACAGTTTTAGCAAATGTTTGTTTAAAAGAAAAAAGCTTGCCATTTTTCCAAATTCAAATATGTATTCCCTCTCCTAGCTATTGCTAATGCAAGTACATGCCATGTACTTCATTTCTGTGCATGTGTGTGCATGTGCGTGTGTGTGTGAGTGTGTGTGTGTCTTCACATTACCCATGAAATTTTCTTATCAGTCAGGATAAGGTGGTCCAGGCTGCAATAGCAATTGATCTCTAAAACCAGGGATTTACCTGTCAATGATTACTGTTTCATAAAAAAAAAAAAAGATATTTGTAAATACAGCATCTCACTATCCACCAACACATACACACACCCACACAATTTTAAATCAGGAGAAAACCATGCATTTTGTTTATGACTATGAAGTTGCCATATTGATATGAAGATGAGAAATGGCAGTCCCACTTAGAGTTGCTACCTTGTAAATCCAAGATATTCTGCAATTCTCAGATGTTCCATTGACCAAGGGAACAAGTAGATTAATTTCCTTCCTTAGACACAACTGACCTGGCTTGTAGCTTTTCAGTTTGTGTGTTTGTTGTTTGACATTATTGGAGGTGTTTCCTATAAGAAGGGGAAGACACTGAGTTCCAAATGAACAGAAATGTATCTTCATATAGATCACTCCTTTTCCTCCCCCACTCCTCTTGACAGGGACTACTCACTATGTGTGTTCACTGATAATCCACAATGTAGGAAGGGAGACTTTCCACTTACATTAAATTGTCTAAGAAAGAGAGCTGAGCTCCCTGAGTATCATCCAGAGTCCTCATTTTCGCCTCTTCAATGGTGAAATGCCATTTCCTCTAGTAAATCCCAGCCTACCCTTCTCCCCTGACCTACCTACCCCTTAACAGCTCTGAACCTCTGTATGCCACAGATTTCAACGAAGATTTTATACACGTTGATGATAAATAGTCTAATTCTGAGCACGGAGGCCTCTAATGAGAAGCTGCAGTGTGATTTTTTTTTAAGGACCCCCAAATGCTGGTCAGATTTAAATGTAAACAAAGTCACATGGAAGTGTTATTAGCTGCTTCAATAACCTTTCTACAGTGTCCTACTTTTAGTTTCTTCAGTGTTGTGATGTAAATATTAAGGGAAGATAAGAAAAAAAAACATCAAAATAAATGATGAGTAAAATATCATTCAATTTGGGTTTCACACGTTTGTTACATATTTAGTATTTGGAGGAACTGAAAAAAATTGTAATAAAAATATCTGTGAAATGAATCTTTCAATTGAAAGTTAATGCAGAAAACATTTGCATTGCTAAGATTTAATTATACTCCTTAACTGTAATATTTTTAAAAATAATTTACTATTTTATTTTTAATAACATTTATGTTAAATGTCTTGCATAAGATACATATTTTCAAAAATTAGTGTATTCTGCTTTACTATGGGTTTAAAAAAGTTTTTGAAAACTCACTAAAGTATAACTTGATTTTTAAAAGTAGAAACATGGCCCAATTAATTTCTCAATTAATTCATTTGTTCTACAAAGCTTTGATTTTTTTTTGACTAAAGAATTTATGTAGGACAGCTAGAAATAAAAAGCTCTGTACTCAAGATGGATAATTATTTTGTTCTGTAATTCTTCTAAATATAAAGCTACACTAATAATAGGAAAATTAAAAATTATCATTAACATACTTATCTTCTATGAAACCAAACTAGCCTTTGGCTGGGTGATTATAAAACTACAAGAGCATCATTTCAATGTCTTCTCACAGAATCTCAATTTAACTAAAAGTCTTCATATCACAATATATTAGTTTTCATGGAGTATGTAATTACTTATTCTCAATAAACTAGATATGACATAAAATAAATGAATCACTAACTCTTTCTACTTGCAAAGTGAATATAAGGACGTTTAACATGAAGAGGGAGGGAAATATGTGAAATGAAGGTATAATTTTGAGAACAATGAGCCTTGTATAACAAAACACTGAAGGACCACCACTCTGCCCAGTTTTAAAGACATTTTTGTCAACTTGATGGAATCTAGCATGATGTAGGAGGTGCTTTGGGGCTTATGTCTATGAGAACATTTTCAGTCGGGTTCAATTAAAGTGGAAAGACCCATTTTGACGTTGGGTGGCACCAGTAAGTCTAGGGGCCGGAGTCCCATACTGACTCAAAAGGAGAAAAGGAACTAAGATCCACATGCATTATTTTCTGCTTCCTAACTTCTGTCACAATATGACGAGTTGCTTAGTGCTCCTGCCACTACAACTAGTACTATTTTTGCCAAAATTGATAGAATGAATATATGAATTCATAATATTATGAATATTCAAATGTATGCATACACATATATGTATTTGTAATGACTGCTTCTGAATGGAAAGGTCACGAATCTGGTGGTTGTTCAGTCCACAAAACTGGATGTTTTAGTGAGTCTTCAGTCTCTGCTAGAGTCCTGAAGAAGTAGGCTGTGATACCATTGAAGGGATGCTGCTGCACTTGCCAATGAGACTGAGGGCAAATAGGCAAAAAACCAAGCCTTCTTCCATGTCTCTTTTATATAAGCTGCCATCAGAAGTGGCTCAGGTTTAGGGCGGGTCTTCCCACATCAAATGATAAAAAAAAAAAAAAAGTCCTCCAAAGGCATGCCAGCTGCATGGGTCTTAGTTGAGTCCCAATACAGTCAAATTGACAACCAAGATTAGCCATCAATGATGGAATTGCTTTGGGGACAGCACACAAGTTACTTTGCACGTTGATTGCTTCGGCTTCTAATGCAAATTGTGTTAGGTATGTTGCAAAAGAATTTTTAGTGTGAAGCATAATTTCTTCCTTAATTTTTTAGCTTAAATAAATCTATTGTACATTTGCATATGACATGGAATTTACATTCGATTCACTCCCTTTCATGTGAGGATATAAATCTAACAATTAATACACTTAGGATCTTCACTCTTAATTAGTCAAGAATAAATCATTTGGATAAGGATTTTATAAGAATATAGAAAAGGTTGTAAGAAGAAATCTAAAAAATTTATTCCCTTAGCATTTTATTTAAAAGGAACAATATCAAAAACTTCCATGAACTGTCTCAAATGCATTGATCAGCGCTGAGTGCTTGAAAGGATCTAACTTGTTGACTACATTTTAAAGATAAAAAACAAAAAATGTCAATCACATTATATAAATGGGCCACTAATGATAAATAATGAAATAGTTCATTTTATTTATGCATAATGACACATTTTAGAAGGTTAACATCTAATTTCATATTTTAAAAAAACGTAATGAGATTCAGTATCAGCATTTTAATGAGAATTAGCTGGTACAGCCTTAATCCTATCAAAATTTATTCTGGAAAAAACTTTAATTTAATTTTTAATTTAACTTAATTTAATGTTTTTGAGGAATACTGGGTCTTTTTTCATTTTGTTAAACAGCAATATATTATTAGTACAAGAATCATAGACCAGACAAAAATGTATTACAATTCAATAATTACAAGAAAACAAAACAAAAGCATTCATCTCCTTGTCCTTGATTATTACTTATAGAAGCTAAATTTAGTTTGTTCTATTCTAATTAGAACAATCTGATTCAATATGCTTTTTAAGTGCATAGTATCCAAGTCATCTCATTGCATATTAGATAATGCTGACATTTCAACATAGGCTTGAGGCATTAATTTAAAAGGAATTTGTTTCTTCTTTCTTCTTTTTAAAAATTTATTTATTTATTGTGCATACAGAGTTCTGCCTGTATATACACCTGGACGACAGAAGAGGGCACCAGATCTCATTATAGATGGTTGTGAGCCACCATGCGGTTGCCGGGAATTGAACTCAGGACCTTTGGAAGAACAGTCAGTGCTCTTAACCTCTGAGGCTCCAGCGCAGTAACAGCCTTCTAAGAGAGAAAAACAATGTCTTTTGGTTTAAGGTTTCTGAGACTCCTGAGCACGTGAACGAGTGGGTCTCTGATTCTTGTGTCTTCTGTTCCGATCTTTTCCCTCTGTTGGCTTGTCTTGTCCAACTTCAATGTGATGATTTTTGTCTTATCTTATTATACTTTTTGTTATGTTTTGTTGTTAATTTAATAGTTTTAAATGGACAGAATTGTATTACTTCCCACGATTCTGAATACACATATGCTGGAGGCAAAAGCGGATCTCACAACGCTCAAGGACTAGGTCTTTGATGCCAAAGAAGTATGTGTAGGCTTCTTAAAATATTGAAAAGACTTGGAGGGAGGTCTAAAATAGTTGCATCCCCGCGACTGTAGCTGTATTTTACAGCAAAGGTGCGTGATGGATCTCCATCCTGAAATTGTTCTGCTATTATACACTATTCTGCCTGCATGTGTGCCTGCACGCCAGAAGAGGGCTCCGATCTCTTCATAGAGCGCCTTGTGTTTGCTGGGAATTGAACTCAGGACCTTCGAAAGAACAGCCAGGGCTCTTAACCTCTTAGCATCTCTCCAGCCCCCTTCTCTTTCTTTCCTTTTTTTCTTTCTTTTCTTTCCCTCCTTCCACTCCCCTCACACTTCTATCTCCAGACAGGGTCCCTATATTTCTGAATGTGACCAGAAACTAGCTATTTAGACCAGACTGTTCTTGAACTCATGATCTTCTTGCTTCAGGATAAGATCCTAGCACAACACAAGACTCAGTTACTATTATTATTTTTTTTTTACACTCAATTCATCCTGTCAGGTGATTTCACAGACTAGTACTGATCAAACACCTGCTATAAACAAACAAACAAACAAACAAACAAAAACCAGAATCTTTCCCCTTTCTCTCAGATCACCAACAACCTCACCCTTCCAGGATATATCATGTGATGACTGATCTAATTTAAATATGTAACTATTCTATTTGTAGAACAAGGACAGTTGCCTTCATCAATGTTATTTAAAATTCTACACTGTTTCTTACTCAATGGAGCTTCAAGAATCTTATTTGTTTCCTGTTCTTATTTTTTCTTAATTATTTTGAAAATGAAGTTACATACTTAATGTATGTGGCACCTTGAGTAATTTGCAGGCAAACAATCAATTATCTTTTGGATAATAAGAAACTGCCCCAGGTTTTACAAAGACTTTTTTTGAAAAAAAATTATGCTAGTCTCAGTAGTGTTTATACATCAATCATACACACACACACATACACACACACACACACACACACACACACACACACACTCAGAAAGGGAGAGAAAGAAAAAGAGAGAGACACACATACACTATTGTACTATTGTAATGAAAAAGAGACATGTACTTCTAAAACAGGATTTTTATGGTATATATTTTTTCATTTCTTGTAAGTTTTTCAGAAGACTGCCAAAAAGTAGGGATTTACCTTTTCACATTGAACTGAACGTACCTTAGTAGTCCTTGCTAATTCCTGGTTGGTTTTAGATGAGGCTGAGAATAATTATAGGATTTCACAGAGAACTATGGAAACACTAACATTTTTTCAAAGACATCAAAATGAGATTATGACTAAGAAATCCAGTCATTTTATTTTATTATACCATTTTACTAATTAAAGGATGATCCATCAAGCCAAACTCAAAATAAGGCATTATCAATAAAATCTATGCCATTCTCTTTTGTGATATTTTAAGAATACTGTCATTTCTATCATAGAAGATAATGGCCACTAGTGACACCACTTGTACAGAAAAAAGTTCCCTTTTTGTGTCTCAGAAATATTTTCTTTCTTTCCTAATCATAAATGTTGCTGTTAAGATGGGAATTAGGAATTTAATTTATTTCTTAAATCTATACTGAAAATATGAAGTTAAAATCAAATATAGTAATAAACTGTCATTGATGAAAAGGAGAAAGCCTGACCTAAAAATATGATGATTTAGTGTCTTCCCTGATTGATTATGGGTTGGCTGTCCTCTTCCTTCACTTAATTGAAGAGCTTATTGGCTTTGAAAAGGAAAGCCCAGAAGTGAAAGTGTGCATTTAAAGGAATACTTACAATAAACGTAAAAAATGGCCAAAGCCTAACTTTATTCTAATTGCACCCAAGTATCAGGAAAAATTTAAATGCCTTATATTTGATAAGCTTAAAACCTCAAATATTTGAAATCTTTTTATTTAATGTCCCAAA
>CM053745.1:42550066-42583678 GCA_028658305.1 Pachyuromys duprasi | reverse complement strand
TGAAGAGCTTATTGGCTTTGAAAAGGAAAGCCCAGAAGTGAAAGTGTGCATTTAAAGGAATACTTACAATAAACGTAAAAAATGGCCAAAGCCTAACTTTATTCTAATTGCACCCAAGTATCAGGAAAAATTTAAATGCCTTATATTTGATAAGCTTAAAACCTCAAATATTTGAAATCTTTTTATTTAATGTCCCAAAGGATGAACCGTGGTTTCCACTGTGACTTATTTATTTCTTACACCTAGTTACTTCACCTTTGTCTTCTATCATTATATAGACAACTTTTTAAGATCTAGTCTTAGCATGAGCTTTTGTTTTAGAGGATAAGTGCTGATTCTGACATTGTACTTAGTATTCACACAAAATCTCTCAAGCAGTTAGCTTCTGGGTAAGGACTTTGTGTCTTCTTCACTTTGCAAACGTAGAAACTGAATTATAGGAGTGATGAATAATCATTTAGGTCATCAAGCCAGTAAACAGCTAATATGGAACTTATCCTGGAAAGTTTCAGTGATCTATACTAAAGCAGTACACATCACTGCCTGGAGAATGTTATCATAATAAAAATGGTTTGGTTAACATGTTGTGTTGTTTCATGGTTTATTTTATTACATGTGTGATTTCTGTATATGTGCATGTGTGCATTCATATAGTTTTAATTTCTTGTGTGCTCTGGTATGATGGCTATTCATTTTTGAGGGAAGGAAACTTGTTTGTTTGTTCTTTTCTTTCTTTCTCCTCCTCTCCCCTCCTTCTTTCCTGTCTCTTCATCTTCTACCCTTCTCTCCTCCATCATTCCTTCCTTCCCTCCTTCCTTACCTTTGTTAATCTTCCTTCCTTTCCTCCTCCATTCCTTCCCTCTCTTCCTCCTGATCAGTCTTCTTTCTGTGTATACAAATAAACCCCAGGCTCTACCACTAACTTATACCTCTAGTTCCTTTTCAGGATATTCTTGAGATAGGATCCTGTTCATTTGCCCACATTTGAACTACTTCCTACCCTCCTTCTTAAGCCCCCTGAATACCTGGAATTACATGGTCTTTGGACCCATCAGGAGTGAAATGTTTTAAAGCTAAGTAAGTGTGTTGTAGAATGTTGGCATAGAAAAAGAAAAGTAATTATGACAAATTGGGAGAACTCAAAAAGCAGATTCAGGAGAAATGAGTCTATGAACTCCTGTCCCCCAAACATGCTTCCTTTTATTTATTTATTTTTTACATTGTGCATGCACAACCTATGCTCTACCCAGCATGCTCCAGGATAGCTGAATTGTGAGCCCTGCCTGCCGCTAACCCTGATAAGTACCTGCGAATCTCACCATCACCACCCTTCCTACTCTGCTGTGGTCAGATTCTGGTTTCTTATCTATCCGAAAAATGCCTACAGCCTGATGACTTCTTTTATTCTAAATAAGTACAGTTGGTTTAAGGAGAGTCCCAGAAGCTCCTTGAATCTAGAGCTTACTTTTACAGAGTATGCCCCTACCTCAGAGATGTCTAGTGTGAGGAGGGATCAGTACACAAATAAGCATGGACAGTCTCTATTGATGTCATCTTGATCACCTCAACCCCAAGGGGGAGCAGCCTTGCCAGTCCACAGAGGAAGACAAAGAAGCCAGTCCTGATGAGACCTGATAGGCTAGGGCCAGATAGAAGGGGAGGAGGATCTCCCCTATCAGTGGACTGGGGGAGGGGCATGGGAATAGGAGTGGGGAGGGAGGTTTTGGAAGGGACTAGGGAGGGGGTCACGGTAGGGATACAAAGTGAATAAATTGTAATGATTAAAAAAAAAAGAAAACCAAAAAAAAGAGAGAGAGAAAAGAAAAACAAATTGATGTGATGTAAGTGAGGAACTGAAACTCTCTTACCTAATTTTTTTGACAAAGAGAAAGCTGTAGCATGCTATGAAATACCATTGTCCTTGTCAAAGGCTTCCAGACTGTAGCATTAGACTCTTTCCAGACTTTAGTGTTGGATGTTGTTTTCCTGCTTCAATTGAAATTCTCTTCTAACTCAGCAGCAGGGTTTTCCTGCCTCTTTACTATGCTAGACTTCTTCAGTGCTGGGGTTCTCCAGTCTCTGATTTTTCTCTCTGACTTGTTTCACATTTCCCTCTGATGTGAAGATTTCATTCCCTTACAGCCTCCTGGTGCTTCACTATGCTCCTAAACCTTCTGTCGCCAGCTTTGGTGCAGCTTTCCTGCTGGCTTTTCTCTAGCTACCTAACTAGTCCTCTTCTCACTTCATGTTCCACACGTGAGCCTTGTTACATTAATGGAAAGTCGACCAGTGTCCTTTCTTTCCGTGTGTTCCTTCTTAACCTCATTTGTGCTTTATCATTCTGCTTTACTCTCAATTAATCAAACCAGTGAGTCAGGCCTGAGCCTGAAGTCCTCACTTTCAGCATTTGTTCTTCTACCTCCACATCCTGTAGCTCCTTCTTTGGGATGTCAACCGCATATCTTTTTTCCACACTTCAGAAAGCCACAGTTCCTTAGCTTTAATTCTTCTTCAAATGCCATCTGCTCCAATGCAATTATCTCCTAATTTATTTCTCAGCATCCGGCCCCACGTTTCTCTGATCCGCTCCCTGTCTTGCTGGCGGAAGCATCTTTCTAACGTTCAGTACTGACCCTGCCATTCCTAGGACTTATTCTTGGTTATGACTTAATCTCAGAGTTCTCGGCTCCACACCGCAAGATGCAGAAAGCAGTACGGGATATTACTAAGACAAAGCAAGAGCCGTGCAGATCAAAAGCACTTCATGAAACAATTAAGTACTTTGAAATAGGCACTCATGTGGCCCTGTGCCTCCCATGTTGACCTCTTCAGCTTTCTGAGCAGGACTCACTCTCAACTCCCCAACTTTAAAGATGTTCCCTCTTAAACTTCTCTCTTCAGGTGAATAATTTCCACTCACTCCTCATTTCACTCTCCCTTCCTGGCAGGTAGCATTTCTGACACGTGGATTCTGCACCATGACAACATCATTGCCAAAACAGCTTCTATATCCTTAATCTGTTGGTGTCATTAGATCTAAGCAGGATAAGAACCCAGAGAGGACCAGGCAACAGAAATGCCTTAAATATATTTAAGAAAGATACAGATGGTCCTTAAAAGGGTACAGAGTTTTTACACTGATCAACAGTATGTTTTACTCTTAAATGTGGCTACTTATAAGTCCCTCCCTATCATCACTGAGTAGCTCATTTCCCTGTTAAGGAGAACTCAGCTCCACGTGTTCCCACTGTTGGATGCTCTGATATTCTGTAAAGACCACATCACACAGACAACGGAAATGAGTCTCTGCTTTGTGTTATTACTAATAAACGGGGACTTGTATAGCATCTTCACACAGCAGTTGTTTGCTTATGTTTATTAATAGCTATGTGCATAGCTACCTGCTTTCTCTGTGAACTCATCTTCAGCACAATGCTGCACAGCTGCCAGCTTCAGTTCTGAGTCCTCTGTCCTTATTTACCTTCCTCTATACTCACAACCTTTAAAGGCTGAATGAGGATCACATCACTGTGGCTTCCCATGGAGTCCAGAAACTGGAACTCACATGCAGAAGGCCGTGAATAGGACAGGAAGACACTTGTTACATCTCTCCCTACATCTTAATTTCCTGCTAGCAGGTATAGTGAATCCAGCACGGCTGTTACACTTTGGAGTTTTTCCACGCTACTGATCTAATCCAACTCTCGTCACATTTCTTTGTGTCCTTTTGTCCTTCGAAGCCTAATGTTAAGGTTAGTGATGTTCCAAGTTTCCTGTTTCTAATTCTGGAGATCAAAAACAGTTAGCGTTAATTCTTCTTAACCATAGCAGTGTCCTTGCGAAGACTCTTTACACATTCAAGCTTTCATCTGAAGATTTCTGCTACCTGATGAGATTATGCATGGCAGTAAGTACCATATAGTACATATCATACAACAAATGATAAGTGATAGCTTATCAGAATAAATGAATGCATAAGTGGTTAGTTCATTCAGCTACCCACCACTGGAAATCTTGACTTTTTCTTAGTAATTCCTTCAAGTGCATAAGTTTAGGAGTCACTAATTATTGAACCTCAAAGAACTTAATGTTCTTTATACAAACTACCATAAATGACAAAAAAACATTTGCTTAGAATAAGACAGTCTAATCTTCACATTGGACAGTGCATTTATTTCTTTTATAAAATTGTATAACTTATATAAAATTTTAGGACTGTTTTTGAGACAGTAAACACAGGATCCGTTTGCTGTTTGTGTGTGTTCTGAAGGTGGATGCAAAGATGGTGGAACAGAAAATGACAGTGCGGCTGTTGCTGATGTGGGTGTTCAGTGATGGAAGAAAGAAATGGTGATTTTTAGCATTAAGCTCAGCCACTGAAGGTTATCCTTCAAGCTGTGTGTATCTCAAATCTATTACATTAAACTGTATACACATGGATAGGTATTTTGCAAGAACTGTAAATTATCTCACAGTGGGGTATTAGATCAGCTTATAAACACAAGTAAATAATTGCTTACAGAGAGCGAGAAAGAAATGTGGAAAGAAAACGTGCTAGATGAGTAAGAAGAGAAACAGTTCCTAAAAATCACTAAAACCTAAGATTTATATCAAGGAAACACTGCTGGATATCTGGAAAATTTGAAGGTTATATTAAATAACGTTAAAAGGTTTTAAGTTTTAATGATTTTACCCTGAGACAGTTCAATGTTCTAGAGTTTAAACGTACGCTTATTGTCTAAAAGTGAGAAAGAATGTTGTGGATGATATACTAATTTAGCAGATACTTTGATGTGGTCTCTTTATTTTTCAATAAGTGAGGATAATTGTTGAGAGTTAAAGGGTTCTACTCCTAAAACAAAATATGGAAATAGACCCCTTATTTCTGCTTTGTCAGTTGAATTTATACATCATGGTGTTTGTATCAGAGAGGAAAGTAAAAGGCGTTTTCCCAATAAGATATTTAAAATATCTATCCAGGAAGATGCTATTTCCAAACCTAGTACAGATATTCTGTGCCATAATAACTATGTAAAAAATCATGTTCATATCTGGGAATAGTGGCATAAGCCTTTAACCCCAGCACTCGGGAAGCAAAGGCATGGTGATCTCTGAGTCTGGGGACAGCCTGGCCTACAGAGAGGGTTGCAGGAGAGTCAAAGCTACACAGAAAAATTCTGTGTCAACAATCCAAAACAAAAAGCAAAAATAAGACTGTCCTAAGATATAAGAAGGCATTTGCTGTTTTTCTTTTATCTATCTTTTAAACTTATTAGTGACCAATTATCAAATCCCAGAAAACATGATACTTCCTAAAAAATTACAGCTTGTGACAAAAACATCTCATCGGAGAAGTATACTTATATCTTTGTTAAATCATGTAAATTTTATGAAATTTCTATGACTTCTGAGATGGGAAACACAGGAGTTGCTGAAAGTACTATGAAGTTGGATGGTGAGATATGGAACGATAAAATAGCACTATGGCTGCTATGTGCATTGCTATTCCGGGTAATTATCTCTAGAGACCTTAGGTAAAAATTGTGTTTATCTTATTTTGTTCTTGTTAGAAGTGGGTAGCTATCTTACCCTTAGTAATTTTAGGTTGAACACAACTTTCATAAAAGGTATAGAAAATGATCAGGAAATGTTGCCAATAAAATTACATTTTTAAAGAAAATATTGTACAAGTTAGACACATGTATTCAGGAAAGAAGCATGCAGATTTAGATATTTAAATTTGGAATTCTAAATGTATTTTATGAAAGAATAGGATTTTGCTGAGTTAATATTTGCTAGAGGAATCTAATTAATGGGTTTCAGCAATTTTGTCCAGGTCTTCCTATGCTGATGTGAGGTGAATAAACCAACCTCTATTAAAGGTGAATATTTAGGAGTTTCTAGGTAGACATACCTCTTCTGAAGGTTAACATTTTTTTTCCACTTGGTTTTTATCATTAAATTTCCTTCTGCTGCATCCTTTTGCATGCTTTCTGACAAGGACCAAGTCATCTGTGCACACAGGCAAAGAGCCATAAATTCACTCCATAAACATAAGCATGTATTCACGGGGACACCGGTGTAGAGTCTCGGGGAGGTTTCTGCATTGAGGCGCAGCAGTTTCCAGCTGCTCTGGGCAGGACACTTTCATTCTCTGCCGTGTGAATGCAGTGCAGTGAAGAGCCTCAGCGTGGAGCTCAACCACAGCCCAAGGCAGCATTCCTGCCCTACCACCTTGGAGCAAGGTCATTCGGGGGGACCCTCCCCTTGCTTTTCTCTCCTTTATCCAACTGGGAATTCAACAATACAATCTTGAGTGGAGTCTTCAGACTATAGCATTAGCTTATTGAGCAACTGTACCTGCTTTTAAATTTTAATGATGCATTTTTAATATGATAAATGTAGTATACTTGAATGATTTTATATGCAGGTCAGATAAACTATGATTTTTTTGTTACTCTTCAAATATTACTTTATGAATAAGGCCAATAGACTTAGAGATATGTCTGTGACTTAAAAAGACAGTAGCTCTGTCTCAAGAAACAGAAAGCAAATGTGGACAGCAACAGCTTTACATACTGCAAAAATGAAACTACTTTAACACATAATTGGTAAGAGAGAAAATATGGCTTGTCAATATTCTTGATGAAAGTGTTTAAGCAAACTTTAGTTTATGGAAACAATGTAAGGATGATGATATGTAGATGTTACCATGGAAACTATTCTGGACATCATTTTCTATGGCTTGAGAAAACAGAATTCAAGAAGTTCTGATATGGTAATTACATGATTAAAAGAGGGAATTCTCTGGAAATCAAATTTATTTAAAAGTTGGTATCTCTTGCCCATTTTAGACACTTTAATCTTAAACTCCATGGGGACCTAACAATGATCCAAAAGGAGAAAGGGGAGGAACTCTCTTTTTTTAAAAGCTATTTAATCCACAAAGTGAGATAGAAGTTTGAGGTGGAAGATTGAGCCAATTGCCCAGGTAATTAAAAAGGTTCCCCCAAATTACTCCAATTATCTAGATATTTTGCAAGAAGGAAAAAGTGCTTGATTTAAATAATAGGACATTAAACCAACTTCTACAGCTTATGTTTTCTTGACAGTGCAATATTTTCATAAATAATATAATAATCCATGATTTATTTAGACTCACTTTTATTTTCTGATAAGCAATATTTTTTTCTGATATGTAACTAGAGCCCATATTTAATTTTTGTGTTGCTCTTTAGGGTTGCTGTACACACTTTAAAAATATGTAAATGACTGAAACCCAAGATAATCATCTTCAAACAGATTTTACAAATGGTAAGCAGAAAGAGATTAGACGGCACCTACATATTCCAGAAGAATGTATTAGCAAATTACTTCAGTAAATTTAGTGCAGTTAATAATAGTTATAAAAAAATTGCCCAACTTAGCCAGGGCTTTCTCATGAAACACTGCACAAAGTCCTATTGAACTTGTCAAGCTGTATCTTGAAAACTGGAACAATGAACAGAGGCTTTTTCGAAAATTAAAATGACTACTATGAATATGGGGTTTGATTATAAGAAAATGAAGCCAAACATATTCCATACATGTGCAGAAATAGATTGAGACCATCAGTCTATACTGTCAGAATCTTTCACATTTGGGTGAAAATAAACACCACAGACAACGCTTTGTGTCTGTTAAACCAAAGAGCAGTAATTTGGTTAAGGCAATAGCAATCATCTTTGTCTTTCTTTCTGTCAAAGGATTTATAAAGGTTGAGAATGAACTAAACCCGAAGTTAATTTAACAAATTGCATAACCTGAAAAATGGAAGGAAACAGGAAATTAGAGAGGAACAATAAATAGTGTGACTAATGTTCTGTTGCAACTGATAATATTTATCATTGATGTTTGTGAGATCATAAGCAACAATAATTTGAAGTAGTATTGGAATCTATTCTAAAGCTTATTTTACATACCTAAACTAATTTGTTGATTAGGTAAACTATACAGTCTCAGGAAACAAAATTAAGCTTTTAGCAAACAGCTGCATTAGAGAGAAGAGGCACAGTGAGTCTGGGCTTCCTATTAAGAGACCTGGCTCTCCTTGACCTTGAGGAACAAACACCACGTATAGATCTTCTTTCTTTCACTTGGAGTCCGACACATTGAAACCCTTTGTGCACTTTGTCATCTGCACTAGACGATGCACTCTTTCCTGGCAGACACCACCATTTTCTTTTACATCCTCACAGCTCGGCACAATGAATGGCACAGAGTCATAACCTGATAAGCTGCCATGAGTAGACGCACAACTGTGGTTCTTCGGATATGTGCATATGGTACAATAACTGTCACTTGGCAGGTTCATATGGAGGCCAGTCAGCTGGGCAACTTGTACTTTGCTTTCATCATCCAGAAAGAGTATTTGTATCTCTCAGGGGGGAATAACAAAACCCCACTCATAATGCAAGCACCTGGGATAGGAAGCTTCACACAGACCATGACTAGTAAGCATGAGAGACAGACTGTGGGGAGATTACCCTCTGAGAGGAAGGCAAAGATGAAATTGTAGGTTCATACGTACCCTGGCCTCTTTGCTGAGATTACAAAAATGTGTGCATTTGCTCTTGTGTGCTTTGGACATTAATTTACTAGAAACTGAATTGAGTCCAAAATCTATTTCTATTCTGGCAGAGGAGCATGCCAAAGCTTTTTTTTTTTCTTTATGTACTTTTGGCATATGTTCAATTATAATTAATTCTTAAAATAATATTTTACTTCCATTCTGGTTTGAAGAAATGAAGTTCTACCAACAGTTACTTGCACCAGCAAGGGGCTAGCCATGCCTAAACCTCAGTGAAGGTCAAGGCTGCTTTGGCAAGAGAGATTAGCAAGTTAAAAACTAAAAGCAGAGCACAAGGATCCAAGGCTCTTCTGCCATACAGAGTGCAGCTTGATGTAGATGGTACGGTGCAGACTGTAAGGAGCCATCTGGAACCATGGCTTTTACTTGCTGCCTTTTGTGTTGTCGATACCCACAATTAGAATATAGCTGTTTTCTTTTTTATTGAATATTTAGTACTTCCTATGTAGTGTATGTAGTGGTTACTTGCTAAGAAGGTACTGAGGGGGCTGGAAAGATGGCTCAGTGGTTAACAGCACTACGTGCTCTTCCAGAGGACCCGGGTTCGATTCCCAGCACTCATGTCACAACCGTTTCTAATTCAAGTTTCAGGTATCAAGTACTCTTTTATGGTTTCCCTGGGCACTAGACATTCATATCACATGGTACCTGGGCATACATGTAGGCAAAACATACAAAATAATTCTAAAAATATTTAAAAGTTACTGAACAAATGAATATAGTCCTCCCCCAAGGACCTATGGACTGTCTGTTTTCAACAAAATTAGTCTAGTGACTTGGTGGATTGGAGCCTTGTGTAGATGTAGGCTTGTCCAATCCTATTTTTAAAAAATGCAACATAGTGCCTTAATTGTAGAAAGCAAAGACTTTTAACATTTTCTTTAAATTTTTTAAAATAATTTTTTAATTAATTAGAATTTATTCACTTTGTATCCTAGCTGTAGCCCCCTCCCTCATTCTCTCTCAATCCTACTGTTCCTCCCTCTTTTCCTCCTATAACCCTCTCCAACTCCACTGTTAGGCGAGGTCCTCTTCTCCTTCCATCTGACCTCAGCCTATCAGGTCTTTTCAGGACTGGCTGCATTGTCTTCCTTTGTGGCCTGGTAAGGCTTTCTTCCCCATCAAGGGAGAGGTGATCAAAGAGCCAGCCACTGAGTACATCTCAGACACAGCCCCTGTTCCCATTACTTGGGAACTTGGTTGGAGACTGAGCTGCCATGGGCTCCATCTGTGCAGGGGTTCTAGGATATATCCATGCCTGGTCCTTGGTTGGGGTATCAGTCTCAGAAATGACCCTTGTACCCAGATATTTTGGTTCTGTTGCCTTCCTTGTGGAGCTCCTGTCCCCTCCAGGTCTTTCTATCTCCCTCTTCTTGTGTAAGATTCCCTGCACTCTGCCCAAAATTTGGCTCTGAGTCTCAGCATCTGCTCTGATACCCTGCTAGGTAGAGTCTTTCAGAGGCCCTCTGTGGTAGGCTTTTGTCCTGTTCAATGTTTTCTCCCTCTTCCAATATCCATCCTCTTTGCCTATTTGAATGATTGATCATCTTACCCAGGGTCCTCCTTCTTGCTTAGCTTCTTTAGGTGTACAGATTTTAGTATGATTATCCTATATTATATGTCTAATATCCACTTATAAGTGAGTATATACCCTGTGTGTCTTTCTGCTTTTGGGATACCTCACTCAGGATGATCTTTTCTAATTCTCACCATTTGCCTGAAATTTTCATAATTTCCTTTTTTAAATTTCTGGTAGTATGACTTTTAACATTTTCTTGCTGTCTTTTCTTAGTATGTCCTTTGACATCCAGATGTGTAACACGACTTGAAGCTACAGAGAGAACTAAATATGTGTAAATAGTTTGTTCTTTTCTTTTTTTTTTTGTAAGTTAAGTACATTTTGGCTCAAGATGAGGGCAGAATTTCTTACAACTTCTGATACGGTCTTAATGATACTTTTGACATTTTGTACTATGTGTTTACATGGTGCAGCATTCTCAATTAAGTGAAAGAAAATGAAATAAAAATAGTGATCAAATCTTGATATGAAATGCTGAAAAAATCTTGAAATGCTTTGTTTTCTACAGTATTAAACATTCAAATATTCAATTTTTATGTAAAAATAAAATACTAAACTTATTAATATTCACACTTGCTTTAATTTTTAAAGTATTTGTAAATATATTAAATTTTTGGCGGGGCAGATGGGGGATCATACATCCTATGGTGCACATGTGGAAGTCAATTTGTGGGAGCTCTCTCTTTCCACCTTGCTCGTTCTGGGTTCTGAACTCACAGTGTCAGACTTAGCAAAAATAACCTTTATTATCATTTCAATAACTGGTTAAATTATATGTATATCAGATTATTGCTTTAAAATACACTTAATGATTTGTACTCAGGGAATGTTTGATGTTTCTACCTATTTTATACTCTTATATATCTGGAATTCTTAAAATTTCCTCTGGCATTGAAAATATCAGGTGTGGAGAAGCTTGAGAAGGTCACATCTAGAGTAAAATATAAATTTAAAGTAGGTTAGGATTAGTATGTGTATTCTCATGAAGGTCCAAAAGAACGTATTTGTATCTGCTTTTGTGATGGTGTATGACATAGCAAGAGTGGTATTTTAGTAAAATGGATCAAGCAGTGATATTTCACATTCTTTTGCCATGTTGTAGAATCTGAAATTTGTATGACCACTGAAGAAATGGCTACAGGGGTTCACATGTTAGATCATAAAGGAATAATTACACAGTCAGAGTGGAGGGAAAAAAAGCTCCAAAGAGCATTTTGAAGAAAGGAGTGAGGGTATTTTTCAGTCACTGAAGAAGATAAACAGGACGGCTCTGGGCAAAGTGATTAAAATATTTTAATTCTGTATCTCTGAAAAAGGAAATATATAGGGAGAAGACCAAGTAACTTTAGGTAAGCTGGATGGAGGTACTTGGATTTTGGATGTGTATTGTTGTCACACTTGCAGAATTATAATTCCTTGAATATTATTTGTGGAGCACCAAGCACATACCAGATGGCCATATGTTCCTAAATATAAGTTGACCACTAGGCAAGCTAACTCTGACAGAAGAAAGCCCATAAAACCCAACCCTACACAAAGAATTATAGGCAACTAAGGAATGCTGAGAGCAGGAAAATGTTCTTCTCTAGGAAAGAACATACCAAGTGGTTACCCAATGTTAAATGATCAGCCCTGAAAACTACCTATATATATATATATATATATATATATATGTATATATATGTATATACATATACATATATATGTAACATATACATATATATGTAACATTATGAAGACTAAGCAGGTTGTATTTAGGTACTTAGGAAATGTACATTCATATATGTATACATATACATGTATAACAACAATGAGAAAAAGGTCATGAATTCAAAAAAGAGAAAGGGTGGTATATGGAAGAGTTTGGAGGGAGGAGTGAGAAGGGAAATGATGCAATTATATTATAATCTCAAAAATTAATTAAAAATCTATATTTAAAAATAGATATTTTCTAACTCCCTGGAAGAAAGTCATCCAGAGTTCTGGGATAAAGAGATATTATTAGACAAGAAGAGAGCAAGTATGTTTCTGAGAAACTGGATGACACACTCCAAACCTGGAGAGGAAGAAAACGTTGCAGGCTCATGGAGGATGCTTGATGTGACTGGGTGATGTAGCGGGGCATGGGTACCACTGTCAAATATAACTGTGGTTAGGGGGGTAGTCATAGGGTTGCTAAGACCCAAGCTGTAGGGAAGTAAGAGATTGTTGTCTCCCAAACAGATTTCCTTGGCCTAATCTGAGGACAGTGGGAGGGAGGCTACCTGTGTAGCTTGGGGATAGAACTCCTTAGAATTTCTGGCATCCAATTGTGCTCCCAGGAAAAGAATCCCGTATATGAATCAATTCAGAAGGATTTGAAGCTTAGAGTGATAAGGAAAGACTACTTGTTAAACGACCCAAGGATAATGTTGAAACTGTAGAGATAAAAAGGAATTGTAGTGAACGGGACAAATTGTTTCTTATTTTGGTTGAGGAGTTTAGGAAGTGGAATTTTGAGATTTAGGCCTAACATGGCCCAGGGTGATTGGACAATAAGGGTCTTAGATGGCCACAAAACACTGTATTTCCTTATTCAAAATATGATGTGTGTATTTTCAGAAGACTACCACGAAGAGAGAGAGAGTTGTGGCTGCTAGCTCATACAGTTGTCTCAGGGACTTAAAACATCTGTATCTCAAATTATCCTGTTAAGTACTCAATACCGAGAATCTGATTTGATATAGTGGCTCATACTTGAAACACAGATATACTCTCTTAGGAAACAAAATCCTAATAAAAGTTCCCGAGGTAAAGATAATCAATACAAGAGCATGTTCAGTTCGCGTTTCCTTAGCTGAGTTACTGGCATGAACGTTGACCCCAGAAAGAGCTCTGTTTTCTGTTTTTTGTGTTTTTGAAAGAGCCTTGTGAATCGGCCCCTGTGGTGAAATATTTCTGTGTCCCGGTTGCTCTCAGTTGTTTGCTAAGAATGAGGCTCTCTACGGTTCCCTCTCTTCCTTTGTATGACATCTGAGGCTGGTCCCTTTAAATTCATTCTCAAATTATATACATGAAACATAGATATAATTTCAGAATATGTAAATATTTTCTTATTATGTCTCAAGATATGTTAGCCTACATAACTAACTACTGTCTGGAATCTTCTACCTGGAAAGGACTGCCTAACTCTGAAGGGACTGCTTAACTCTCATGTTCTGAGGCAGAACTCCCAGCATACCCTGTGAGGCAAGCTTAAGGGGATAAGGGCAGATCTTCTCCGGAAGCTTTAAGTCATTGACTTAAACCTATGGGCTAGAAGGAAGATCTTCACACACTGCAGACCTGCTGCCAGCAATCTGGTGATGAATTTTTTTCTGTGTTTCTGGGCCAGATTTACCTGGTTTGATTACAAGTATGTATAATGATTCTTAGAAATTTTCTCAATGTAACTGTCATAATTCTGTAAACAAGAAGTTAGAAGGATTACAGATGAGATATAGTTTTGGTGGATTTTTGAGCAAAGTCTACTTTTAAAAAAATCCATTACCTGTAATACTATTGTTTATCTCCACTGGATAAAATTATATGTTTATCTTGATTAACAAGTCAAGAGTAAAAAAATCACCAGTAGACAGCAACAAAATAACTTTTCAGGAAAAAAAAAGTAATCTCCAAATTGTAGTACTAAGCTGAGCACAGTGTACCTGATGCTTTGAAAGGCTTTGCTTAAATGAGTTTTCTAGATTTCTCTTTCCTTCATGAAGAATTGGGCCCACACATATTTACCTTGAATTCTGATGAAACACAAACATATGGATGGGCAGACAGACAAACACAATTTTAGAGTAAGCCAAAAATGGACTCATTGTGTTGCTATTTAGCTTTATTGCTCATTGTTAGATTTTCTTCCTCTAGACCTATAAAATGAAAATGGAATGGTACAGTTATTAGTCCTGTGCATAAGGGTCTTGAATTTCTAACACAGCCCTTCATCCGAGAATCCTAACACTTAGACAGGGGCACTTAATTGTCACTGTGGAGAGAATCTTCCTCAGGCTGAGATATGCTGTCCTATTCAATAGTTTGGGTTTTAAGTTTACTTAAATAACAGCATAAGATTTACATGCTTTGTAATTCCTTTTTTGTTTTTTTCACAGATTCTAAAATGCTGCTAATTGTTTAATCAATTTTCAGTTCTTATCTGTGGCAATATGTATTTCTTATTCCCTTTGATCTCACACATTCTCCTCCTCACAGAAGTATGACAGATGTTTAAAACTCTGTCGTCAGTCCTTCCAATAAAGCCAAACTCATCTTCCGCTTAAGTGATCTGATAATGGATTATTGCATGCCTTCTGAAATAGACATGGTTTCTCACCTACTAATCTCAGGCTTACTGGCTGCAAGTTACCATTTCTGTGTAAGGATCATTGTTCACAGAACCCCTTTATCAGTCTTTTCCTTCTCCCAACAGAGTAAATGAAGTACTGTACATTAGAGAAAAGGACAGAGGTGAACTCCTCTGTTTTACTTTACCGAAGAAAACATGATTACACTGATTTTTCCCTTCGGATTCTTGCCTAGAACAGTGGAAGCTAAAGTACTCATTTTGGTATCATTTACCAGGGTTAATTATAACACACTCACTAATATAACATACTTTATTTTCCAGCTTCATTAAACTTCATTATGATTACCCTTTATTATTTCAATCTTCAAAGTCCTTTGCTCTTGAGGGTGGGAGTGAGTAGGCGTATGGTGTAGAAATATTTTGAATATTGGAAGATGAAATGACCTTTTATATTACTCACTTTTGAACCATGTTTCACTTTTTGCGGCAAATATGTACAAGTTGTCATGGAAATGTATGACAGTAATGTATCAAGTGTGGGAGTACAGGCAGTGGTCGTCACTGTTCTTATAAGAGAGGCGAGGTGCTTGGAGTCAATTATAGAAACTACTGAATGCTCTTAAACATTGTTTTAAACAATGACCAGCTTTAGGTGCATGAAAAAGAATTGGATATTTCTTTCTGGACACCCGATGTTGTGATGCAGGGATATAAGTGAATCCACTTAGAGACGTTGGGAGGAGTTGTGAGGAAGAAAGAAGCCATTTGGAGGTGCAGCCACATTAGGCAGGTAGTCTTATTTTGGATACCATCCTAAGTACTCCTCAGTTTCCATCTTGTAATATCAATCTCATTACATGGTACAGATCAAGTACTTAAAACGCTTGAATTTGTGCTTTAACGTGATGGGCAATGAGTCAGAGTTTTCAACCTTTATAAATTGAACATATTAATATGCATACAGAGCTAAATCCTACCTAAGTGTCTGGCAGACAGGTGTTACTGAAACTTATAGAAGGAAGTGATTAAGTCATGCACAGAACAACACACAACAGTGGGAAAAGAGGCCTGAATTAGAAAGAGAGCGAAGAAGAGTACACGGGAGAGTTTGAAGGGAGGAAAAAGAAGGGGGCGGGGTGATGTAATTATATTATAATCTTGAAATTAAAAGAACGACTTAAAAAATAAATGCAGTAACTAGTTATATTTTTTTTAACTCAGAACTAATATGCTGTGGAGTGAGGGGTTTTGTGATATTGCCTCAGACCAGGTGTTTGGAATCTTGATATCCCCTCATGTTCTTTTAGAAGAGTGCTAATTCTGTGTTCTAGAAACAAGTGGAAATGTGAGAATGAATTCATTACTTAGCAAATGACTTGAAGATTCAAAAACAATCACTGAACAAGTGCCCAGAATCTATAAAGGGTTCAGCCTTCAATCACTATTCTCACGCCTGCAAATACTAGACCTAAAGGCTACAGAGAGCTTCATTTCCCCAACTGTTCTTATCGTGGACAAAATTTTGAGGAAAAATAAAATCAGTGCTCAATTTATGTTTTTCACACCTAATGAGGTGAGAAATTCTAGGCAGGCCCAAGTAGCATTTTTGGTGTACTGGAATCTGATCTTTGTGAAATTTAGCAGTTTCATTGTGACAGCTAGCTTAAATTTGCATAGTTGTCTCTTGCATTGTTTTAAAGTTATGCTTTTCTTTGCTGATAACACAGATGGCACTGAATGCAAACCAGCGAGGTCTACATCTTTTTGTTCAAACTGCATGAAAAGAATTGAACAGTAACTTCCATACAAACTTTCAAGTTAGAGAATGTTTTTTCTGTTATTGAAAAATTGACATTTTAACATAATATATTCTGATATGGTTTCCCTTCTCCTTATTTCTTCCAGTGCTATCTATCCCCTCATCAAGATCCACACTCTTCCTATTGTTTCTTAAAAATGAACAGGTATCAACATTTTTAAAAAATATAATAAACTGGTATACAAAGGGAATAAAATGTAATTATTGTAAAAAAATAAAAAATTAATTAAAAAATAAAAAATACAATAAAATGAGACATAAAAAACAAAACAAATCAGAATATGACATAACAACCAGATAAGGCAAAGAGGCAAAGAAAAAGCACAAGAAACACATTTGGACACAGAGAAGCACACGTTCACATACATAAGAACCACTTAAAATCCCCCTACTGTAAACCATAACATGTCCACAAAGACAAAACCAAAACCAAAAAGATCAAAACGAAAACTCCTGCTTAACATTATGAAACAAACAACCTCCTAAGATGCCACTGAGGAGTTTGCTTTCTGTTGCTGTCTACTGCTCGGCATAGGGCCTGACCTTAAGAGTGGTTTGTTGCTCAGTGAGAGTCCCTTAAGGAAAACTAGTGTTTTATTTGCAAGTGGCAGTTAGTTGGAGACAGCTTCTCCTTTGGAGATCAGGGCAAGTGTGTGCTTCTCTCAGCTCTAGGATTTCATCTGGTGCAGACCCGGGCAGGCCTTGTGCATGCCACCTGAGTCTCTGTGAGGTCGAGTGCCAGCCTTTTGTGCCTAGAAAGACTTGATTCCTTGGTGTCTACCATCCTCTCTGACTCCTAGAGTCTTTTCACCAACTCTTCTGAAGAGTTCCCGGGGCCCTGAGAGAAGGGATTTGATGGATACTTTCATTTGGGGGCTGTGCTATAAGGGCCTCTCACTCCATGTTATTTGGCGATGTGTCTTTATACTTCCATCTGCTTCAGGAGGAAGCTTCTCTGGCAATGGCTGAACAAGGCACAGATCTATGGATATAGCAGAATGTCATTAGGAGTCATTTTATTGCTCCATTCCTTTATCAGGACAGTAGGGTTTGTTCTTGGCCACTCAAGTAGCTTTGGGTATGGGTTCCGTCTCAGAGTGAGTCTTAACTGAAATAAGATATTGATTGTTTATCTCCATAAGCTTTGTGCCACTATTTCACCAATAACTTGCAGGCAGGTCTGTGTTATGTATCTAAGGGTTTGTAGCTGGGTTGGTGTTTATGTTTCTCCTTTGGTAGCACACAGAGTATTTTCCAGTGCCATGAACAGTAGTCTGTAGGGCTGAAGGTTCTATGTAGGCACCAGCTTGACTTCTCCATGTTCAATGTGTTGTGTAGGTGTTGTTTTCAGCAATAAGCCTTACCATCAGTTTGTGGAGAGCCATCCGTAGCTTTGGCAATACCCTGGGTTATTTGGAGGTTCCCATGGGAGGAACTTTGGCCAAGAACTCAATTAGATATAACTAACCCCAGTACTAATAACTTCATTCAGTGATGTGATAGGTAATGCTGGAATATGAATTTAAGAAATTTCATCGGAATCTAAATCCTAAAACTGAAGAAAAGACATAATATGTATTGTGTTTAAAAGACATTTTCTGGTTTTGATTGATTATGGTAATGAATCATCTCTGTAAAGTTTTTTTGAATGTGGGTCTTCAGAACATTGGAAGAAATATTTATCCAGAGAGCTTGTGTTAATAAGTTCTGATATTTTTGCATACATATTAGTTAATTCTTCCAAGCAGTGTTAATTCCTTGAGGCCACTAGGCAAGCACAGCTGTACTATTATTACCTTTATGCAATTAAGTAATAATCTCCACAGGTTTGTAATTTACTTTGAAGAAGCAACTTCATTCACTAAGAAAATAGACTAAATACACTATTTGATTGATTATCTTGTCATCCTGTCAAGTTTACAGAACCCAGCAGCGGACGGGAGTGAATATCATTTTAAATTGAGAAAAGAATGTTGGGCTATTATTAATGTATTTCTTCAAATATGTATTTTTCCATCCCTACATCTTATGTATTGTAGTGACTCCATAGGCAGCCCCCTTTGCATGCAGCGCTCATTTTCCAAATCTAAAGTGTTTGTGGGTGTCAGATATTTTCTAAACTATCTCACTATTGATTTCTCAGCTTAACTGGATTTTTGTTTTCTACTTCTATCTTTCTATCCTCTCAAAACCAAATTGGTCCACTAAGCTCTGCAGAAAACATAGCACTCATGAATCAGACTCAGTGTAAATACCAAACTCAACACTCACTTCAGCAAGTTACTATGAGCCTGTGATTTCGGTCTTGGCTTCTGAAAGGGTTAAACACTGACATTTTCACATTCCAGACTTCAGGGAGAATAAAGTGAACCAAACCATACAAACATGATCTTATTCCTTAAGTGGACATTAGACATCAGATATCAGCATTACTTCTGATGCATTTTGTGACTTTGCTTCTGGTGGCATTATGACTTGACAAATCTGTCAGTTTTTGCATATCAAACTATTATCCCTCACTAAGGCCAAAGTCAGATGTTTATTTCTCATAAAAATTAAATTCTAGTTGTTTTGTAATTAGACTTTTTGAGAACAGTGGCAGGTAGCTTAACCTGGCTTCAAATTTACTGCACAGCTGAGGGTGACCTTTATTTGCTGACCTTCCTGCTTTTACCTTCCTAGTGCTTGGGTTTTGAAAACTGTGTGACTGTTGTTGAAACAAATATTTATGTTCCAAATCACTAAAACATGGTTTATTCCATTTTTCACAAGCTTCTCTTAGCTATTACTGTATCTAGTTATATGCATAGGTATGTTTTATTTTGTCCAGTGACAACCGAACCTTTAGAGGCAAAAATGACCTTCTAAGATTATTGTGCTTTTCTCAGTGTAAAAGTAGCAATCAAGCAAAGTAAATATTGAAAAAATCCTTTAATCACTAAATATTTTAATACCATATCTTTCAGGTTTTTTTCCTATGACCAGACTCCTTCATTGTTAGCTTGAAAACTGACATTTGCTTAAAACTTTTGTCACAGATTGTCCTTGTTAGCATAGATTTTTCCTGACCTTGATGGACTAAAACGACCGTTATTATTCTTAAGAGAAACCTATGCGGTTGATTGTTCCTATACATCAAAAAGTATTTATGTATATTGCATATTAGTCTTAGATGTCTGCATTTAGAAACTAGTTGCTATTTAAAAAGAAGCTTACAGTCAACATTCTAGTATACAAAGGGGAGCTAATAAGTCTCTACCTCTCCTAAAGGAGCTATTAGACTGTTGGTGGCTGCTAGGGAAGAGGCAGATAGTTTTCTTTAAGGCTGTGGCCGCTGGTAGCTCAATCATGCTCTAGTAGATGGTCCCACCCATTTGCATACCCGGGCAATACAAACAGAATTCTGCGAGTTGCAAAAATAAACAAAGTGGATATGAAGTTGGGAAGTGACAGGAAGTGGTGTGTGGATCTGGGACCACAGGTGAATGTTTGCCCAATGTTTGGCTGTGAGTCTCAGCATCTGTTTCGATCTGCTGCTGAGTAGAGCCTCCCAGAGGACTTCTATGCTTGACTCCAGGCTGCTAACATAGAAGAGTATCCTTAATAGTATCAGGGGTTGGCTCTCTCCTATGGAGTGGGTCTCAGACTGGGCCAGATGTTTCTTGGACATTCCCTCAATCTCTGTTCTATATTTATTCCCGAACATCTTGTAGGCAGGGTAAATTTGGGGTTGTAGTTTTTGAGGGTGGGTTGGTGTTCTCCTTCCTCCACTAGAGAGCCTTGTGGAAAAGTAGGGGAAAGGAGAGCAGGACCTGGATGGGACAGAAGAGGTCCATAAGAAGAACAACAGAGCCAGCTAACCAGGGCCAGAGATTCCTGTGGAGATTGAAGCACCATCAAAGGACCACGCGCGGCCTGGACCTGGGCTCCCTACACAGATGTAGCCAGCTGACCAGCAGCTCAGGTTTCATGTCGGTTTCCTAGTAAGGGGAGCTGGGATTATCTTTGACATGGACTCTGTTGTCTGCTTTTTTGTTCACTTCCCCCCAGTGGGGCTACCTCACCAGACCACAGGGAAAGAGGATGAGCTCAGTCCTGAAGCGAGTCGATGTGCTAGGGTGGGTGAGAGGACTGCTCCTCTTTTCTGGAGAGAAGGGGAGGGGAGATAGGGAGAAGAGGGGGGAGGATGGGACCGGGAAAAGAGGAGGAAGGGGTCTTTGATCAGGATGTAAAGTGAATAAATAAATAAAATAAATGCATTGCATTTATAAGATTCTCAAAATATATTTTAAAAGAATGATGCTGAATATATGCTACTTTTTTCTCAAAGGCACATACATAATTATTAAAAATTACACCAAGATATTTTTGGTATTTCTAAACGAGGCCACCTTTTTGTCATTTCTATTTCATTATTTTTTTTCTGGTAGCACACAATACTTAAATTTCAAGTCTCAGTCAAGAGGGACTATGGAGAACTATATTTACAAAATCCAGATATTCTTCATCTGAATTTCAGCCAAGAAGCAACTTGTCATGCCACCAAAGCAAGATATGTCACTATGGAATGTGATTTATTGCATGCTTTAGTTCTTAATGGAACAGAATAAGGCAATCTACCATGATTGTTGCTCCGAGCATAAGGTTAGGGGAGAAGCAGAGCAAACAACCTCAAAAGTGGATGATGGAAGCTATCCGCTGCTCCCCGGGCTTCTCACTGACATCCACCTTGGATCCTCAGGTCACTCTCAGCCAGATCACCTCAATCACTGGTCTCCTTGTGTGACATCTCAACAAGCTGAAAAATTATTTTTGAAAAACTGGAAAAATAAGTGGTTACCCTGCATCCTCTGTGGGAAATTTGGAAGTCTGCTTTGTAGATATGAGAAATTCATGAGGCTGAAGTGATTTATGTCTTCCTCCAAGAATACAGGGATTGAGGTAACAGAGAACCTTCTTATTACTCATATAACTCACTGCAAGGTCAGTGGCCAATAAAGACATCAGTATCGGTGATTAATCGTGGATGGGCACCACCCCTAACTTTCCTTTGATACCAGAGACCCAGATAAATGCCATGATGGGGCCTTCAGTGTCCCAGCTTCGTCCTTCTCATGTACCTAGCATGACACGGGAGGAGAGAATTAAAAGAAAGGAAATGAGAGGCAGATAATATCACCTGGGAGGCGACATGTCTCTGTCACTGAAGGTGCTCTGCAGGATGAGAAATCAAGGAGATTTCTTTCGTGAGGCAAAGAGCTAGCCTACTGTGCCTGTCGTAACTCACACATCTTTGCAATGGCTTATGTTTCTAAAATACCTCCTCGTTAGCCTTCTCAGTAACTGAGAAACAAATAAAGCTGCAGTTTTAGGTTACAGTAGTGGTTAGGACTTACTCTTTGGGGGCATTTAACCTAATTTACAGAGGTAGGTCTTTAGAAACAGATTTTTAGATCAATATTACAGATGACCACATCTATTCAATTTTGTTTTACTCCTCACTTCTATTCATAATCTTTAAATAATAAAAACACTTTTGTTGAAGTTTATATACATATATAATCTTATATATTTTCTATTTATATATATAAATATATAATTTTTACATATTTATTTTGTAAATATATACATATATATATACACAAAATATATAGAATTTTATTGATTTCTCTCTCACTCCCCCTCTCCTTGTCTTTTCGTATTTATAAAACAGTACTTCTCACAAAATGCTCATTTACTCTCCATACGAGCCTCATTTGCAGCATGGAAGCTAGACCCCACAAATACGCACAAACTTGTAGCTTTCAAACATGCATTCCTGATAATACATTTTGTAATGTTCTAAGAGATGTGTTGCTTATTACCACCTTAATTCCATATTCAGACGAGGAAACAGGCATTAAAAATCTAATGGTTATCTAGGAAGGAAAGTAAACTGCATAAAGATGACTGTTACAAAGATAATTCTAAAACATTTGTCTTTCTGTTTGAATTTGGCCTTCAGATTTGTTAAATACTTAGCACTTGTTTGCTATGAATTGTTGCGTTTGAAATCCTGTGTGAGCAGAGCAGAAGAAAGTGTACTGGAAGTGCATGCAGGTCATTGCCACTGCTTGGGAGCAAAGAGTGTAGAGGAAAGAAAAGAATCCTGCTAACTAGGACAGTACTGCTCCTAAGAGACCAAGCTTAGATGCTCTTACCCAGAAAGACAGGTTTCTAGAGCCAATGTAAGTTGTTAAGTCAGGTGAAAGGACCTTTTGGCCTTGCCTCTGAGGATTATCCTGATTAAGTTGAGGTGTGAGGGCCAGCCCACTGTGGGTTGCACCATTCCCTGGGTTATTGAAAAAGGAGAAAGTGAAATGAAAAGAAGCATTCATAACACTTTGCTTCTTGACTGTGGATGCAATGTGACAACCTGCCTCAAATTTTTCTGCTGCTGTGATAGACTATAAATTCAAAGAATGAGCCAAAATTAACCTTTTTTTCTCTTTAGTTGCTTTATTGGAGCACTCAATCAAAGCAATAGGAAGAATAATTAACACCAGAGCAATCATAAAAAAAAAGACCTCAAAAATATTCCGAAACCCGGCACAGTGATGGAGTCCTGTAATCCCAGCTCTCAGGGAGGCTGAGGTAGAGAGACCTCTGTGAGATTGAGGTCTGTTCTACAAAGTGAGTCTAGGACAGACAAGGCTACATGGAGAAACCCTGCCTCAAAAAAAAAAACAATAAAACAAAAAAAAAAAAAACAACCAAACAAAAAACCCAAAACAGTAAAAGAAACAAAGACAAAAAGAAAAAAAAATATTCTTAACATTCTTCACGAAAGAAATGAAGAAGGAATTAGCATGAAAGTAAAAAAGTAAATGACAGAAACATGAAAATTGAAGATGTTCTGAGGTACTTAGGATAAAGGTGATGAAAAGATGCTTGGTGGGCAGAGATGTTTGGCATTTGGTGCTAAGGCATTTGTTGCATGCCCTAAAAGGAAATTCTCATGCTAGCCAAAACTGTTAGTAATTTTTATAAATTTTTATCTAAATTTCTGATTACAAAACCAAAGCCAAAATATTGTTGAGGTATTAGAACATATTTCTGATCCTGATCACCACTTTTGGGTAACAAGTCTCAGCATAGACATATTAGTGCTCTTCCAGATAACAGGCGTTGGTGAAGATTACATTTTAAAATGGAAAGATGATGAATGCAGTAGCTGTCTTTGTCAACCAAAAAGACATTTTCTCTCTTGTCAGTGTTGCTGTTCCTTGTCTTTTCCTTGGTTTCCACTTTTCTTGGGTTCTCTTTGACAAGTTCGCTCACTAATGGTAATAAATGGTAATAAATGGTACTAATGGTAATGAAGAAAAATGGGCCATTAATTTGAGAGGGAGTTGGGGTACATGGTAGAGGGAGGGGGAAATGATGTAATTATACATAACTAAAATATATTTAATTTTTTATGCTTATCTTTGTAAAAAAAAACAGAAAAATAAAAACAGGCAAAGAGGAGGGGAGTGGTCCTGTGAGCAAAAGAATGCATTCTGTTGTTTGTATGCTAGCCACATGTCTCCTCTCCCATTAGCAAAAGGTTTTCAAACTTTTGTGGATTTGGTACCAGTGTACTTGTCAACTTTCCCAAACAACCATATACTCAGACTGTTCATGTGCTGGGAACATTCTGGAAGTCAAGGCATTTCTTTTTTTAATTTTTTGAATTTTGTGTATTTTTAATTAATTACAGTATATTCCCTTTGCTCCCTCCTTCTTCCCTTCCCAATACCACCCCCCTCCCTCTTCTGCATCCATGCCCCTCCCCCAGTCCACTGATAGGGGAGGTCTTTGTCCCCTTCCATCTGATCCTTGTCTATCAGTTCTCATCAGGGCTGGCTGCATTGTCTTCTTAAACAGCCAGGAGTAAAAGGCTCTGAATGCGACCGTCAGCTATATATACCCTTCGGACATGCACTTCTACAGTAATTTAACATTCATTAGTAACACTGACCTGCATGCCTTGGTTGTTCCAACTTATTTCTTTCATATAAATGTGAGTTTTCTTCTTTTTAAAACATTTTTATTATCGTTTATTACCATTTATTCAATTTGTATCCCAACTGTGGCTCCCTCCCTCGTCTCTTCCCAATCCGACCCTCCCTCCCCCTTCTCCCCTTATGCTCTTCTCCTAGTCCACTGCTATTTGACTCTACCCTATCAGGTCTCATCAGGACTGGTTGCCTTGTCTTCCTCTGTGGCCTGACAAGGCTGCACCCCCAAGGGGAAGGTGATCAGAGAGCCTGTCACTGAGTTCATACAAGAGAAAGGCCCTGCTCCCCTTACTAGGAACCCCACTTGGATACTGAGTCCATTTGCTACATCTGGGCCTGAGTTTTCGGTTGTTCCTGGTTGGGGTATCAGTCTCTGCAGGGCTCCCAGGGCTCAGTCTTTTTGTTTTTGTTTTTTGGCTCTGTTGGTCTCATTTTGGAGCTCCTGGTCTTTCTATATCCCCCTTCTTTTATAAGATTCCCTGCACTCTGCATGAAGTTTGGCAATGAGTCTCAGCATATGTTTTGATACCCTGCTGGGTAGAGACTTTCAGAGGCCTTCTGTGGTAGGATTCTGTCCTGTTCCCTGTCTTCTCCTACTTCCAATGTCTATCAGTTTTGTCCTTCTGAATGAGGATTGAGCATCTTCCCTAGGGTCTTCCTTCTTGTTTAGCTTCTTTAGGAGTATAGATTTTAGTATGATTGTCCTATATTATATATGTCCTATATTATACTTACAAGTGAGTATATACCATGTGTGTCTTCCTGCTTCTGGGTTACTTCACTCAAGATGATCTTTTCTAGTTCCTATCATTTGCCTGAAATTTTCATGATTTCCTTGTTTTTAATAGTGGAGTAGTATTCCATTGTGTAATGGTACTACAATTTCTGAATCCATTCCTCCACTGAGGGACATCTAGGTTGTGTCCAAAGTCTAGCTATTACAAGTAGAGCAGCTATGAACATGGTTGAACAAATGTCCTTGTTGTATACTTGAGCATATTTTGTATATATGCCAAGGAGTGGTATAGCTGAATCTTAAGTTAGCACTATTCCTAATTTTCTGAGGAAGTGCCAGATTGATTTCCAAAGTGGTTGTACAAGTTTACATTCCTACCAACAATGGAGGAGGGTTCCCTTTCTCCACATCCTCTCCAGCATATGTTGTCACTTGAGTTTTTGATCTTAGTCATTCTGATGGGTAGGTATGAGTTTTTTAATAAAAGGAATTGAGATTACAACATTTTCCATGTTTCATGCTTATAGATATTTGATATCACATTACATATGCCTTCAGTCCACATTTATCTAAAATAATAATTAGTAGAATGTGTCTGATAATTTAATAATTATTCAGCATTCTGTATGTGGCAGCTTTTCAGTCTGGAAGTTCATATCTAGATTTTATAAACAGTGCTTTTAGCTTGCACCCTGGATAATGGTTCATATAGTCATTGACTCGGGATTTGCCTAATTGTTTTATAGAGAAGATAATTTAATCAAATGCTTAAATTATTGTCAAAAATGGTAGATTAATGCATGCGTGCTTTTAGAAGTTATCTGTCTATGAGAAATCTTATTTTAGAAATCCCTTAATCCAAACACAGTCTCAGAATAAAAATAGCATTTTCTTTTCTCTCTCTCTTTTTTTAACCTTTCTATTTCATCTGCTGTTTCACTGGGGTACCAAATTGCTCTTCAAAAAGTCTTAAGCCTCTTTCAAGATTCTCACTAATTTCAAGTGATAACTAAAATCATTGGTTATAGATCTAGTGTCAAATAAGTCTTTATCTCTTCCTGTGGGCGGCTATCTTCTTGACTGATGTAAGTGAAAAAAAGAACTGCATTTCTCTTTCCAGTTGAAAATGGACAATTTCACTACCACATGTCTGCCAATGCACCTCTGTATGAGATGTAATTATATGTGAAATAATAACCTCACTGCCAAATAGTTTTCAGTGCTTTGCTTTATATGAGAAACAATACATTTTTAGTTCCAAGAGGCAATAAGATAATGACATTCAAGTCAATCTCTTGCTGCCTTTACTTTTTTATACATTTTAAAAATCTATGGCTCATCCTGCGCTAGTTCTCAATGTTAAGATGACAATCTCATATTATAATTTAGATAACATAGCCTTTGGTTAATTTTTTTCTGAATATGGATGTATTAAAAAGTCCATCCTCAACTTATGAGAACAGGTTTTAGGAAACACTTCTCTCATAAAAATCATCAGCTGTTGTATAAAGGCAGGGTATGCTGTGTTTACTAATCTATTTTAGTAAATTAAATGCCTCTCACAAAGAAAAAGGAGAGAAGTTAAAGAAAAGTCAAGAACACCAAACAATATTTATTTAGCAATGACCATGGATAAGCCATTATGCTGATAGCTTTAGGTACATGCTCACAGCTTTTGGTTCAGAACAACTCAGAATGTAGTTTGTCCTTGTTTTCATGTCTCATGTACCAATTTTTTTTCATATATGATTTCCTCTCTTGCCTACGGAGAAGAAAGTCATATTTGCACTTTTAGGGAGCATCATTGTGTCAGAGCAGAAAGCAAAGTTATCAGATCCTAAAGAGACTATAGTCTTTTGTTTCCTAGCTATAATAGCCTACAGTCATTGAAACAAGATTTGCAGACTTGGTATAATACTTGAAGATGCAGTGAACCAAGTGCCAGAAAAAAAGAAGACAAAGCAGTGACATATTTTTCCCTTTGGAAGACATTTGGAAACTTGGGAAATGAGCATAGTTATATATACAATTTACTGATGCTATTCCATAGCAGTCATAGCGTCTGGTGGTAAGACTGTAGCAGCATCCTACCTGGAAGCCTGTGGTGAGGTGTCCTCCACAGATGCAGTCACGTAAAAGTTTTATGGGGGATGCAGAGTTTGCTTCTAACGTGGCTCACCATCACCTAGCAGCTTGCTGCTGCCTGGACCCATGGCTTCTATTCTTTAACTCTGCTTACCTGATAGCTTGTTTGTAGTCAGCCAACATATGTTTATGTAGTGCATTGTGTCAGTGATCTAAGCAATAGAACTTCATTGGAACAATAAAAAACATTATCCCTGTTCTATGTGGCCGATTGGCAGCTCAGTCCCCATGTGGATCTCTGAGTGAGTGGAGCAGAGGCTGCCTCTGTCGCAGACTCAGTCAACTGTTCTTCAATCACCCCTGGTGATGTGGCCTTGCCAGGCCACAGAGGAGGAGAATCCAAGCAGTCCTGATGAGACCTAACAAGCTATGGGCAGATGGAAATTGTGGAGAATTCCTGCTTTAAGTGGATAGGGGAAAGGGATAAAGGGAAGAAGGAGAGAGGGTCAGACTTGCGGGGAGGGGGTTGAGGGAGGGACCTTCAATCAGGATATATAATGAATAAATTGCGAAGAAAAAATAAAAATTAAAAATTAAAAAAGAAATTCCTTCTTGAGCTTTAGGTATAAGAATTGTATTGTAGATGTGTCCTTTGGAACTGGGCATCCCATGACCTGTTGATTTCTGTATTGTGTCTATGTGTAGTTTTATGTGACGGTGTGCAATTTCTTTAAAGCATGAGAGTTACACTTACCTGTTGCAAAAATGAGTTTTCAAGTGTAGCTGGTCTAGTAAAATAACAGCAGACACATTTCTTCTAAGGTCCACACAATGCTAGTCCTAGCTGATTGTTTAAGTTTCTAGTACCAGCCATGATTCCTCCTCTTGAGGAGGCCTTAAGTCCACTTAGGCAGCTGGTGGTTACTGCCAACACAGGAATGTCACTATGGCACCTTTGGAGACATCTGTCAATGCTGGTCATTATTACACTTCATAGATATCACAGCTGGATAGGACTATTGAATGTGTCTCTCTCTTGGTAACTTGCATAGCACTTTCTGTGTTATGGAAGCTAGATGACAGAAGTGAAGCATTCATGAAAGAGGGGGGTGGAAAGATTTTTAAGTCAGAGGAAGTCAGGAAGTGTGTTGTGAGACAGTGTCTCCTAGAAATGGTTGCCTGAATAAGACCTGAGTAGTGACAACGTCAATAGACATGCTTACATGAAATGGGAAACAAACCTCAATGTGCACAAAAAATTAAAAGCAATGAATTATAGACAAAGAATTAGCCTCTCTTGGGGATGAGAACCCTAGTTGGTTACCTAATACAAAGTGATCTTCCCTGAGATGATATACACATAAATAAAAGAAAATGGATTCAGCAGGCTGTATTTACATATGTGCCTCAAGCCATCCATCTATCCATCATCCATCAATATATCTATCTATTTATGTAATAATAATCATCAACAAAAAGAAGCCATTAATTTGAGTGGGAATGAGACAAGAGATGGTAAACATGGAAGAGTCAAAGGGAAGAAAAGGAAAAGGGAAAGTGATATATTTATACCTTAATTAAAATATATTTTAGAAAAAGAATAGCTTGAAACAAAAAAGAAAAATTCTTACCATTAAGAGTCCATATCATTGGGCAGAGTGCAGGGACTCTTATGAAAGATGTGGGAAATAGTAAGATCTGGAGAGGACAGGAACTCCACAAAGAGAGCAACAGAATAAAAAAATCTGAGCACAGGGGTCTTTCCTGAGACTGATACTCCAACCAAGTACCATGCATGGAGATAATCTAGAACCCCTGCACAGATGTAGCCCATGGCAGTTCAGTGTCCAAGTGGGTTCCATAGTAATGGGAACAGGGACTGTCTCTGAGATGAACTGATTGGCCTGTTCTTTGATCACTTCCCCCTGAGGTAGGAGCAGCCTTACCAGGCCACAGAGGAAGGAAATGCAGCCACTCCTGATGAGACCTAATAGGCTAGGATCAGAAGGAAGGAAAAGAAGACCTTCCTTATCAGTGGACTTTGGGAGGGGCATGTGTGGAGAATGGGGAAGAAGAGAGGGGAAGAGGGAGGGAACTACAGGGGGTTACAAAGTGAATAAAGTGTAATTAATAAAAAATTTTAAAAATAAAGAGACTTTAATCTGAAAAAAATAAGAGTTCATATCATGCGGTAAAGAGATTAACTATGGATGTAAAAAAATTCTGGGAAATATTTTAATATAGTCCAACCATTTAGTGTATTCTTCAGTTGAGGATCACAAAATGCTTTCATTTTGAGAACAGCATGATAAAGCTATAGTCTGAGTGAGGAAAACAGGACAGTCATGTAAATATCTGAGGAAGGGGAGTGGAACAGACATAACGAAGAGTAATAAAAAAGGTGCTGAGAAGGAGACACAGTAGGTGAATTTTTTAAATGCAGTAAGAGGGTAGAAGAAGAGGGTGACTCAGGAGCTAAACCAGTTGCAACAGACCCCTGACTTTGATCTAAAATTACTTAGAAACTTATTAGATGGTAATTAATGGAAGAGAGTCAAGATTTAATATAATCTTTAGAAATTGAACACTGGAAACTCTACATAAAACCGAGGAGTGACTAGTGTAGAATTACACAGCTGTTCCTATTATTCAGGGAATAAATTTCGGTGACTGGAACTGAAATTGGAGAGGAGAGGACAAGGTAAAATGTACTTAGGACTAGAATATATTTTTGGAAGAAACTTGCTGATGAATTAGAATGAGAATTTCAAGGTAAGAGAAAAATTGGTGCTGTCTAGAAATGGCCCACCAGGGAGACAGTGTCTTTCTATACAGAGACAGGGATGGCAAGCAAAGCAAATCAGAGGGTCTCTGTCCTTTAGGTAACTGAAGTAACATACTCAGTTAGGGTTGCATTAATTTAAATGCCTACAAGATGTCTACGTCAACATGTTGGAAGGAAGGAAGATATATTAATTTTTAAGAAATCAAGATTGAAGATATAGATTTGAAGACAATTCACACAAAGATATAAAGTCGTGGGCATAAAATCAAAACATATGTTAGGTCTCCTAGATCAGGAATAAAGGAACTGAGCCTATCATAAAGTATATTATGAAGATGAAGTGCAACAAGCATGAACAACTGAAAAAGAGCAGGCAGTATGGCAAGAAGAAAACCCAAAGATCATCTTACCTTGTAAGTTAAGTGAAAAAAATGACAGTAGCGATAGAGTCTAATAAATGCAACCTGTAGTTGAGGAATGCAAACTGCTTTGCTCCCTCCTTCCAGGATTCAAAGTCTAATATCTTCCCTGTTGTGGACAGACTTGAAATAATATTTATCCAGGTAAGTGACCACACAGCTTCCTAGTCAAGTTGGTGTATAAAATCAGCTATTGTAGGCTTATTTCACGTTATCTTCTTGGTGTGTATTTGCTAAGCAATGGCATGTGCACAGCAGTCAGAAGCTGACTTTCTGAGGTAGTTCTCTCCAGCTTGGCAGCAGGCACATTTACCACTGAGCCACCTCCCCAGGTCCATCACAGGTTCAAAATGAGAATTAGTGATTGAATACAGTCATTATACACTCCCTGTGTGAGCCTAAGAGCAGTTTGTAACACGAGGAAACAGTAAAGAAGTCACCGAGAAGACAATGTTCAAAGTATTTCCATGAAATGATTGTATGGAAAGCTCGAATACCAACATGTTCAAAAGAAAAGCATTGGTCATTTCCAAAGTGGTTGTACAAGTTTACATTCCCACCAGCAAAGAAGAGGGTTCCCCCTTCTTCACATCCTTTCCAGCATGTGTTGTCCCTTGAGATTTTTGATCTTAGGAAATCTTATGGAAGAAAGGGGAGATAGAAAGACCCAGAATTCCAGAAGGAGACCAACAGAACCCAAAACTCTGGGCCCAGAGGTCCCTGCAGAGACTAATACTCCAACCAAAGACCATGCAAAGAATGGACCTAGACCCTCTGCTCAGTTGTAGTCCATGGGTGGCTCAGTCTCCATGTGGATATCCTAATAAGGGGAGCAGGTGCAGTAACTGGCATGAACTTGGTTGCATGCTCTTCGATCACCTCACCGCCTAGGGGTAACAGCATTGCCAGGCCACAGAGGAAGAGGATGCAGCCAGTCCTGATGAGACCTAATAGGAAGGGAAGGAGGTCCTCCCCTATCAGTGGACTAGGGGAGGGACACAGGGGAGAAAGAGGGAGGGAGGTTGGGACCAGGAGGAGATGAGTGAGGGGGATACAGCTGGGATACAAAGTGAATAAGTTATTATTATTATTGTTATATATAATATAAAAAGATATCCATAGTTCCCCGAATAGTAGTATTTTCATATATGATTTCCATTTTACTCATGTAACAGTATCCTGTATGCTTAAACCCCGTATAAAAGTAGTGTGTATGTGCATGTGTGTAACCATATACAAATTTTAATTGACTTGTATTTTAGGAGGTCATTTTTTTTTGAGATGGGGTTTCTCTAGCTGTTTTGGACTTACTTTGTATAACAGCCTGAACTCTAACTCACAGAGATTCCCTTGCCTCTCTTTCTCCCTGGTGCTGGGCTTACATGTGTACACTACCTGTGTCTGGCAAGGTCATGGTATTTTTGGTTGTGTTTTTGTTTTGTTTTGTTTTTAATTAAACTTTTATTGTTTATATATAATTACAGTTTATTCATTTTGTATCCCAGCTGTAGCTCCCTCTCTCACTCCCTCCCCATCCCACCCTTCCTCCCTCATGTACTTCCATGCCGCTCTCCAAGTCCACTGATAGGGGAGGTTCTCCTCCCTCTCCATCTGACCCTAGCTTAGCAGGTCTGATCAGGTGTGGTTGCATTGTCTTCCTCTGTGGCCTGATAAGGCTGCTCCCCCCTCAGGGGGAGGTGATCAAAGAGCCAACCACTGAGTTCACTTGTCAGAGACAGTTCCTTTTCCCCTTACTAGGGAACCCACTTGGACACTGAACTGCCATGGGTGACATCTGTGCAGGGGTTCTGGGTTTTCTCCATGAATGGTCCTTGGTTGGAGTATCAGTCTCAGAAAAGACCCCTGTATCCAGATTTTTTAGTTCTGTTGCTCTCCTTGTGGAGCTCCTGTCCCCTCCAGGTCTTATTATCTCCCTGTTCTTTCCTAAGATTCCCTGCACCCTGCCCAAAGTTTGGCTATGAGTCTCAGCATCTGCTTTGATACACTGCAGGGTAGAGTCTTTCAAAGGCCTTCTGTGGTAGGCTCCTATCCTGCTTCCTGTTCTCTCCTTCCTCCAATGTCCATCCCTTTTGTTGTTGTTTTTTTAAGACAGCATGTCAGTATGTAACCCAGGCTCTACCTCTTACATACTGAAACTAAAACATGAGGTACCAGATCCAGCACATATACAGTTTTTAAAAATTCAACTTTATGCATGTGAATTTTATCAATGATGAAAAATTAACTTCTAAGTCCCTGATGCTTATCATTCCATTTTCCTAAAATTTGGCTTTAAGGCTAGGGATATATTTCTGCGATTAAATGCCTGAAGGGCATGTCTTGTGGTTTAAATCCCTAGCACCTACAAACAGATTTTCTGACATATAGATATACATTTTATTGAAATTATACGAATGATTATTTCCCATTGTTCCCTATTGTAAAACTTCTTTTTAAAATAGCCTTTTTTGACATTGTCATTTGTGAGTAGAGAAACTTTTTTGTCCCACTAAAAAATAGTCAAGAAATAGCCAAGAGCTGATATTGTTTGCAACGACAATTTAAAGCCCTGTTTTAAAATTTGCTGCACGTGCACTGATGCTAACAGTCTCAAGGAATGAATTTTGTTACCACCATTTAAAATGTCTTTTACTGGGCTTCAAATTCTGTTATTTTAGTTTTCTCCTCAGTTGAAATAAAGAACAACACAATGTACAAACAATATACTTTAATATTTGTCGTCATAAAAGTTCTTACACGTTTGAGCCAGAGTTGTAACAAAGCAATGCCAATAAAGCTGCCAGAACCAATGGTCTTGAGAGTGTTTATGCTATAGCTGTAGTTCTTCGAGCTTATGTTTACCTCAGGAAGGAGTGGTACTGATTTCTGTAGATACAGGGTCATACTATGTCAACTAGGTTATGAAGATTTGGGATAAGGTACAATAAATTAAGCAGTTCATTTGAAATGCTTGATCCATAATTTTCTAAATTACCTGGTTAAAAATTTCATTTCAAAGATGACACCTTACCAGACATTTCATGCAGAATACTTAAAATGCTATAAAAGCAAGTATTCAATATTTTCCTAAACATTCAACAATTTATATATTTTTAGCAAAACATTACTTAGTATTTTTGATCTTCTAGAAGAGCTTCAAATGACATTCATTTTACTTTTTTTTT
>CM053745.1:42520912-42549566 GCA_028658305.1 Pachyuromys duprasi | reverse complement strand
TGAATAAACTGCAATTAATAAAAATAAAAACAAAAAGTTATGATTTGGAGAAAAACAGTGTTAATGAGTTGTTTCTTGTTTTTGTTTTTGGTCAACCTATATATTTAAAATTTTTATTTATATGTTATTTATTACAATTTTTTTACTTTGTATCCTGGCTCTAGCCCCTTCCCTGGTCTCTTCCAGTTCCCACCCTCTTCTCTCCCTATGCTCCTCCCCTAGTCCACTGATAGGGTAGGTCCTCCTCCCCTTCTATTAGGAGACAGACTGTGGCTTTAGGAGGGAGATAAAAATCTGTATATTTTTTAACATTTTTATTTTATATTAATCACAGGTTATATACTTTGTATCCCAGCCATAGCCCCCTCCCTCATTCCCTCCTTATTCTCCCATCCCTCCCTCATCTCCTCCCTGCCCCTTTCCAAGTCCACTGATAGGGGAGGACCTCCTCCCCTTCCATCTAACTCTAGTTTATCAGGTCTCTTCAGGACTGGCTGCAATGTCCTCTTCTGTGGCCTAGCAAGGCTGCTCCTCCTTTGGTGGGTGAGCGGGTCAAAGAGCCAGCCATTGAGTTCATGTTCGAAATAGTCCCTGCTCCCCTTCCTAGGGTACCCACTTGGATATTGAGCTACCATTTGTTACATTCAAGCAGGGGTTCTAGGTTATATCCATACATGGTCCTTGACTGGAGAAAAAGACTCATAAAAGACCCCTGTTCCCTGATATATTTGGTCCTTGTGGAGCTCCTATCCTCTCCAGGTCATACTAACTCCCCCTTCTTTCATATGATTCCCTGCCAAAAGGTTGGTTATGTGTCTTAATATTTGCTTTGATTCACTGCTAAGTAGAGTCTTTCGGAGGCCCTCTGTGGCAGGCTCTTGTCCTGCTACTTGTTCTCTCCTACATTCAGTGTCCATCTCATTTGTCTTTCTAAGTGAGAATTGATCATCATACCCCAGGTCCTCTTTCTTGTTTATCTTCTTTAGGTGTATAGATTTCAGTATATTTATCCTATCTTATAGGTCTGTATAAGTGAGTATATACCATGTGTGTCTTTCTGCTCTTGGGATACCTCATTCAGAATGATTGTTTCCAGGTCCCACTATTTGCCTGCAAATTTCATGATTTCCTCATTTTGAATTGCTGAGTAGTATTCCATTGTGTAAGGATTGATACTACTGAAGATTGGCACCCTTACTGGACACATTTACCTCAGTAGAAGACAATAATTATTCTTTCCCAGCTTCATCTTGGCTCCACAGAAAGAAAAGGAAAGAACCATAGTGTCTTTAAAGACTTGCTATTTATAAACCTATTTGCATTGGAATCCAAAGCCATATGCTTTCTCTGTCAAAAAGACCTAAGTGATAACGTTAGTTTATAAGCTAGGCGTGGTGGAACATATAATTCCAGCACTCAGAGATGCAGTAGCCAGCCTGATCTACATAGCAAGCTCTACACATCTAGGGCTACATCTCAAGGTGCTATCTCAAACAACAAACAAACCACAAACAAATGAAACTTTTGATTAGCATAGCTTGGCCGATGCTACTCATAGCAACGCAGTAGAGGAGAACTGATGTTTCCCTGGATGCACATTTTAAACTACAAAGCTTAATTGCAACTTCATTTTTTAGGTGATTTCAAGAAACAAGAGCTCACAATTTATCTTTATTCAACACGTGATGTAATAAGTTTTGTATTTATAAAAGTTAGAGAAATAAAATACTGGATATTGAATTGGACAATAGCTGTATCTCCTAGAATTTTCAGATACAAAGTATAAAATGAGTATTTTTGAAAGTTTAAATAAATGGGTCAGTCCTTAACTATATCTTACCGAAAATTAAGTTACTCTACTTTGGGATGGTTTGCCTCACTAAGGACGTCCTCAGTCCTTCCATCTCCTGTGGAAGGGAAGGGGATTCTGATAAACATTACATATGCTTTTCTCAAAGTCTCAATACTTTTAAACTACATGTGCACAAGGTGACTACTGATGGTGTGGCTCTTCATCTGCTTGTTCTTTCAAGCTTGGTTGATGACTGTTGTATCAGGATGTTTTCTTTCCCAACAGTAGAAATAAAGGTGCAAAACTGAAATTCTAGATTGGGAAAATTAACCAACATTACCAAGTTTATGCAAGATCAGAGTGACCATGACTTTACCAGTAGGGATCAATAGTGATAGCCTATATCATTTTCAAGTGTTACAAATATGCATAGCCGAGTTAAGTTTCTCATGACTCATGTAAGCAGAAACAAACTGAGCACTGGCACTGTGAAAGAGGAAGTCAACTACTACAATGTAAAATCATTGCCCTTCACTGAGGTTTAGGATCTGTGCTGTTAAATAACCACTGACAGAAAGGGAACTAGGTTAAGAAAGATTACACACTACCACCAATATATGATGACATTTTCCCATTCTTTCTTTATACAGACCCAAAGCCATGTCATTGCTTAACTGAGGCCTAGACAAAGGCACTCTTAGTTAATACTTATATCGGCAGACTCAGGGCAGTACCCCGTCCTAGGTAAAGGCCCATGGAAGCAAAGTGATAAATGGACATTGATAGAGGTTGATTTTACATTGGTCTAAGTGGCCAGAGAAGCTACCTGTGGATCTTTTTCAGGCCCTCATTGAATGCTTATAAAGGATATACTTAGAATTTTGAAGCAATTGACATTTGTTCCCTATACTTTGCATTAAGAGCCATTATGCTAAGGAGGGCCAAGTGAGCACCCTGAAATTACAACCTCCGCTGACCTGTAATATATTCGAAACAATATCTTAAGGGATATATCATAATTATCATTCATTTTTCTGGCACTTGATCCACTGTTTAGATATAGGAAATGAGTTTCTTTTTAGTTGTTTTTCTTAGTGCGGCTCAAAGGCATATTGTTTGTATTTGTGTTTATATTTATTGTCTTCCTTCAGAATTGCATTAATTCTCTTACTGTCTATCCCCTCGCAGATTCCAGCAACGTATTTATTTACACATTACGGACCCTATCCTAATCACATCTAGACTCAGGAAGGGACACATGTTCCGATAGTCTACTGATACACAAAGCAGTGACTCGGTGTCAGTTATAGCAGTTTTAGGGGCTTAGGTGAAGCAAACCGAGACTTTTCCTTTCAAGTAGACTCTCCTTGAAACATAGCATTGGCTAGTCTACTTAGGAGAGTGTGCTTAGTTGAAGCTTTTTCTCATGCCGTCCTTGGGGAAGCTGTTTGAATTAGCGAGCTAATTACATAAAACCCTGTCTCAATTTTGGAGGCAGTGTGTTTGGGAGTATTTTACTGAATTGATTTTAATTGTAGATGGAGGGGGCTACAGTCGGGATACAAAGTTTGTAATAAATAATAATAATAATGATAATGAAAATGAGAAGAAATTTAAAAAGAAAAATAAAACATTGAAAAACATGATTTGAATGCGGCCAAAGCAAGAGGGAGTTCTGCCAAAGGACTAGGTTGAGATGTAATACTGCTTGCTGATTAGGTCACATAATGTGGAACTAATAAAATAGTGCAAGGGCCAGGAATTGTGGTGCACACTTATAATCCTAGCACTTACAGAGCCAAACAGGACGATGATTAATTTAAGGCTCACTTAGCCTTTGTAGGGGGTTTGAGGACGTCTTGGTCTACACAGTAAGATGCTATCTAAACAATGCTGTTGATTATGACTATCGTGGCTGAGTTTGTCTCTGGAATGCAGCAAATTCCAACAAGAGATACAGCACAGAGTTCTAACTTTCTGTAATAAAATAAGCTTTGTGTAACAAAGAATGTCTTCCACCTTGAAAGTAATGTCTGGCATGCTGTGGTCTGTATTCTAATGAACAAATCATTAGAAACCAACCGATTTTTATCACCAAATTCATCTGTCATGAATTGGGTCTTACTAGATCCAAGACTTCATGAATTGAGTGTTAATGTTTTGGGGGCACAGTAACTGTATGAAATACAGCAGAAATGCTTTCCATTTTTCAGTATTAATACCAAAAAGCTCAGAAGAGAAGAATTAAATTGTGGTAAGTAGTGACCTAGTACTATCTGGCTTCAAACTATCAATGACTCTCCTTCATCTTAAACTGATGCCTTTCTATAAGAAAGAAATGTATTCATAAAACTAACACTAGATAGTCTTGTTTCAGAGTTAAATAGTCTGGTATGTTAACAGTAGAACATTGTAGGCTATGAGCACACTGCAGTCCTCTTATAACAATGCTATTTCATGCTGGCTGAAGCTTAAGATTAACACCAATTATTGTAGTGGAAAGAACTGCTTTTTTTTTGCAATTTGTTTCTATGATATTTAAAGCCTTGGCTGTAGGAGACATGGGATAAAGGTAGTGGCAAATGGATTGGCAAATGGTTTAGATAAGGTTTGGAAGAAACAATTTTGGAAAATCGGAGACAAGGTAATTTGAGGTAAAGTAAGAGGGTGCACTGAACACAGTTCTTCGGGTTTATGCTTAAGTTTACCAATAGAAACCATCAGACAAATTTCTCAGCTACACGGTTTACAAGATGTCTTGTCACTGTTGGTCACCTTTCCTTCCTTAGCCATCTTAATTATGTCTGAAAAGAACTGTGCTAGCATAAATGCAAGAGGATTAACATCCCTAAATAAAGCATAAATAGAAGCTAATAGATTAAAATACTCTAAGACTGTCTTAAGAAAATATCTTCCATCAGAAAGGCAAAGAGGATGAACATCAGAAGAGGGAGAAAACAGGGAACAGGACAGGAGCCAATCACAGAGGTGCTCTGAAAGCTCTACCATCAGGGCATCAGAACAGATGCTGAGACTTATAGCCAAACTTTGGGCAGAATGCAGGGAATTTTATTAAAGAAGGGGGATAAAGAAAGACCTGGAGAGGACAGGAGCTCCACAAGGAGAGCAACAGAACCAAAAAATCTGGGCACAGGGATCTTTTCTGAGGCTGATACTCCAACCAAGGACCATTAATGGAGATAACCTAGAACCCCCGCACAGATATGGCCCTTGGCAGTTCAATGTCCAAGTGGGTTCTATAGTAATGGGAACAGGGACTGTCTCTGACATGAACTAACTGGCTTGTTCTTTGATCACCTCCCCCTGAATGGAGAGCAGCCGTACCAGGCCACAGAGGAAGACAATGCAGCCACTCCTTGATGAGACCTGATAGACTAGGATCAGAAGGAAGGAAAGGAGGACCTCCCCTATCAGTGGACTTGGGGAGGGTCATGGGTGAAGAAGGGGAAAGGAGGGTGGGATTGGAAGGGGAGAAGGGAGGGACCTACATGGGGGAGAATATGAATAAACTGTAATTAAAAAAAAACAAATATCCCCCAAAGAAAATATCTTTATGGATTATTTCTTTTTAAATTAAATTCTTTATTAAGTACACTTTATTCACCTTAAATACCCCTGTAGTTCCTTTCCTCTTCCTGTCCCAATCCCTCCCTTCCTCCCCATGTCCCTTCTCAAGACCACTGATAGGGGAGGTCCTGCTCTCCTTCCCTCTGATCCCAGTCTATTAGGTCTCATCAGGAGTGACTGCATTTCCTTCCTCTGTGGCCTGGTAAGGCTGCTTCCCCTTCAGGGGGAGATGATCAAAAAGCAGGTCAATTGGTTCATGTCAGAGATAGTCCCTGTTCCCATTACTATGGAACCCACTTAGACACTGAACTGCTATGGGTTACACCTGTGCAGGGGTCCTAGGTTTTCTCCATGCATGGTACTTGGTTGGACTATCAGTCTCAGGAAAGACCCTTGTGCTCATATTTTTGGTTCTGTTGCTCTCCTTCTGGAGTTCCTGTCCTCTCCAGATCTTACTATTTCCCACTCCTTTCATAAGATTTCCTGCACTCTGCCTAAGTGTTGGCCATAAGTCTCATCATCTGCTTTGATAGTATGCAGGATAGATCCTTTCCAAGGCCCTCTGTGGCAGGCTCCTGACTTGTTCCCTGTTTTCTCTTTCTCCTGATGTCCATCCTCTTTGATCTTCTGGATGGGGATATGAATTATTTCCTAAAGCAGGCAAAGAGGCCCAAACTAAATAAGGATATTTGAGTTCATTAAAATTGTAAAAAATGTAAACTTAAGGACATCTGAAGGTATACAACAAAGGCAAATGTTGAAAAAATATGAGAAATGTAATTGGTATATTAGTGTAGTGGAAAATATGTGTCTGTCAGAAAAAGAGAAGTCAGTAAATATCTTCATTTCTTGCTTTGTTTTTTAACATCGTTTTAAAGATTCTTTTTAAGTGGGTTTGTATGTGTGTAAGTGTGTGTGTGTGTTTATCTTTGTGTCTGTATGTATATAGGTGCACATGAGTACATGTAGCCCAGGGGACAGAAATGGGTATCAGATGGCCTGGAGTTGGAGTTAGTGGTGGCTGTGGTGGACTCATGTTGGTGCTAGAAGACAAACTGTAAGTCCAACAGCACCTGTTAAACACAGATCTACCTCCCCAGCCCTCAAGTTTTAATCAGTACATATCAATTATACATAATGGCTTTCATATGATATTTTGTGTATGCTTATGAAGTATTTTATAGACAAAACTCAATATCCTATTATCTTTTTTGTCCTCTCTATTCATATTAATCCCTGTTCTTGTCCTAATCACTCATTTCTAATGTTTTTTAATTATTTTATTGAGACTTTCAAACATGCACAAAATGAATTTTGATTAACTCTACCCCCTGTAAATAATAAAAGTTATTTAAATCTATATGCATACTAGACCTCACACAGACCGCAAAACATGAATAGACCTGAAAAAGTTTTTAAAGATTCTAAGTCTTTTTAGGAAAACAAGAAAATTAAAATCAAAACCACATTGTGACACCATTTCATATCCTCTTGATTGGCATAAATCACGACAATGTCAACTTCAAAATGCATTGCTAATAGGAATGCAAATTACTTTAACAAAATTTGAAAACCAGTTTCTATTAACTACTAAATTTGGTTTGTGCATACTTTATGATTCAGCAATTTGATTAGGTACTTCAAATATCATTTGCACTGGATATATGTAGAGGGATAATCATTGCCGTGTTGCCTATAATAGTAAGTAATTGGAAACTACCAATAAAGCTGACCAATATTAGAACTGGTAAATTAATTGATATTTATTTTCATAGTGTTAGAATGAGAGTAAATGAATGGTATTGATAAATATCTTCATAGAATTAAAAATCTCCTGAACATAACAATCTAATCATGAGCAAAAAGAAACCAAACCAAGCACAAACAGCTAATTAATGGCAATGACTACCAACAGTCTTTCTTTTCAATACTAATCCATTCTTACCTTCTTTGCTAGGCTCTCTCTTTCTCTCTTGGCTCAGGTGGCTTTGAAACCAGTATGGTCTCCTGAACCAGCCTCCCACATGTTAGGACTACGTGTATGTGCCATCACCCTTGGCTTCTAATCTTGAGGGAAGATTCTGTACTCTCTGGAATGCTGTATTTTCATTTTCAGTCAACTCAGAGAATTTTCTGATTTTCCTTACATCTTCTGTTTTGATACATTTGATATAAAAGAATATTTTAATTCTCACATATGTATCATTTTTCTGCCACTGCTTCTACTGTTGATAGAGAAGATGCTTTGTGTAATATCAGTTATTTATCTTAATGATGCTTGTTTGAGATTCAACAAATGGTTTCTCTGGGGAACTTTCTGTTTGCACTCGAGATTAATGTATATTTTCACACTCTGGATGCTCGAGAGATGTCAGGTAAATATAACGCTTTTTCCTTTCTGTGTGGAGAGAATATTTTTATATCCTAAAGACTATGACCCAGTAGGAAGAAACAGTTGAAAAATGTGGATATAATTTAAAACTCCAATAAATAAAAAAATCATATTGGTATATAGTGTGATGAAAGCATCTATCTTGTTTAAGAAGATAAGAACTTTCCCTTTTATAATGGAGGGAAGTGAGAAGAAAGGATTAAGAAAAAAATTTAAATGTATCTCAGATGGTTGGTTTTCAAGAGTGATGGGCTGCTATGCACAGTTACTTAAAATTCCTCTTAAGACAGTGAAGCAAAACATGATAAAATTAAAAATGTTTTAGAAATTTCAAGATGTGAAGATATTCAGTGTGCTCTAGGGTGACTACTATGCAGGAAGTAACAGATGTTAACAATTGCAGATTTTAGAATTCTAATGTAATTGCTTATACTTCATGTTGTTATTGAAGTTGAGCTTAAAAAGTTGGTGATCAAATACTAATTAATTTAATCCATACAGATTTCATACTTCTAATAGTTTCTCTGAAACTCAAGTACACTTTTCATTTTCTACAAATCTTGGATGGTGCTAACTAGTTACAGCAAATGGGTCCATTTTTTCTTCTCATTGACTTCTCTAAGTTGATGCTATTTGTGTAATTAAAGACTCAAGCTCCAAAAACCAGACTTGATGTTTAACAAGACACTGAGGAGCAGACATTTTGGTCCTCTGGTTTGACTATCCTTCCACTCCCTCTTCTAAGTCCCCTAGGATGAAGGTGTAAGTATAGGGTTATGATCTTGATATATCTATTATGAAAGGGCACTAATGGTCATTTGTTCTCAGTTTTGGATTTCTGTAAAAATCTGCTGCAAAAATTAGCTTCAATGATAAGGGGTAAGAAACACACTTATCTATGAGTATAAGAATAAGTGTTTAGACTGCAGTAAAACTTCATAAGGCCCCAACTCTATATGAAAAGCTCCAGGCAACAACTACTAAGAGAGACAAATCATTCTCTAAAATCAGGACCCCTAAAAGCTTATCGAACCCTAACCAGTTAGACCTATACACATATGAACACAAGCAACACTAAATGGACTCAGCAGGTTATATTTACATTTGAGTGTATATTTATGTATTAAGAATACAACAATAATAGCTAACAAAGACTATATCATGCATATAGGAAGAAATGGGAGCACAGGGAGGCAGAAATGATAATAAACAGGATTCATGTATGATATGTGAAAAAATTTAAATATAAAACAAACTTTGAGGAGGACTTGGGAGAAATTGTTACTACACATGCAAGATAATTTTAGAATTGTAAAACTAGTTGTCTTTGTGAACCAACTACGATCTAGTCCACACTATATCAGAATTTTAGAAAAACTCAAATTCTTCATGTGAGAATAGTTCAATGTCAATCAGGAGAACGCTCAGTAGCTCCCTGCACTGAGTGCAGAGTCAGACAGGAGCTTCTTTCTTCCTGTGCAGAGCTCACTTCACATTTACTAGGCTGCTTTTCAGGAGGAGCATCATGTTCTTCTGTTCATCTCCCTATCTTTGTGTGTGTAGAAATCTTTAGAGTGTTTTGAAATCTTGCTTTAGAAAGTGTTTTAAGCAAGTTATATTTTTATTGATGTATTTTAAACTTGCCTCTATCTAGAAAGATCACATTTACTATAAAAACCACAAATTAAATTGCATATGCTTTGAATTTGAGCAGTCTCAGGTCCATCCATGAGGAAAGTAGACTGATAAAATTTTAGACCATCAAATCAATGGTTATGGCAGTGTACTAAGGAGAGCCAGACACATGGACCTTGCCTTATAGGCTTCTTATTGTTTTCTTCCTTGCCTTAGGACTCAGTGATCCAACAATAGCAATGAAAGCTGTTGAGGAAATTTATTAATATCAGTATTGTCTTCTAAGGATACATGGTACGGAACTAACCATAGGAGAAATAGAAATGTAGAACATATAAAATTCCATAACCAATCTGGAAGGACAGCTTAAATGTATTATTGGGCAATTTATCATGATGTCGAAGGTAATGTCTTCCATGAATGCATTAACCATGTGGTCATAAATACCTGATGAGGCCTAGCTGAGTATGGCCTACTAGGATACATCATGGCAGCAGACACAAGTTCATTAATTTAGTAAACTACCTTACTCAAATTTATTTTATTATTATTGACATTTGATTTTATCATTCTGAATACTTTCAGTCAAATTTTCTGTCCAACGGCAGACATGTTTGAAAACAGTGGTGATCCTGAGATTGTCTGGAATATGCTACGATTAATTTCATTCTCTCTTAAATTGGCCTTGGGGACATCCTTGAAGATTGAGCATCATGAAACATGCAAGGAATCATGAAAAATGCTGGTGGGACTTTCTGCTTGGGAGTAGCTTCCCTAGTATTTCTCTGCTGATTGATTAGGAGATGAAATAAAAGGAGATAACATAAAGAAGTCTATGCGTCTCATTTGCTTTGCTACAGCAGCCTTCCCACAGAGTTCTTTGGAATATTTAAAAATGGACTTTATCTCCAAGATTACCCATCATAATCAACAAGCGATATTAGTACAAGTAAATAACAAAATCACTATTTTTTTTAAAAAAAGGAGAATAGTAGAAAAATGATAGAAACTGCCTTGATTTGTTTTATTGCAAAAATAATTGTTTTGGAGTCAATGGAATTAGTAGTTGGCTCTTCTATGCTTCCTAAAGAAGAGTTTCCCCTCAAAATACCCTTAAAGTTTTTAATTGTCCTAGAGCTTTAAAATTAGCAACTTACAAAAACTTAGAGGTGAAATAGACTTTCAGATGTTACAGTCCAAACTCCCAATCATTATTTGCATTTATCGTTTCCCTACGATGGCTTAGTTAAATCACAACGTTCTAGTTTTCATGTGTGATTACCAGAGTTAAATGGGGATTCAAGTTGGAATACCTAGGGATTTAACCCTTCAGTATGTCTTATCATGTGCTTTTAAAAATCACAATTCTTTCTGCTCAAATCTAGCTTGTATAGATTCATGAGATGTATGCTATTAAATTTTATTTTATGGTAAGCATAATTTTTTGTTGCATAATAACCAGCTCTTTGTGTTCCAGAATAGAAGCAATAACCTCTTTCACTGGACTCTGCACTTTCTGTAGATCTAATTAATACCCATGCATCATTTCTCTCAACCTTACCTTGGGCTTTCTAGACACCTTGTAATATCTTTTTTTTCAAGCCACAAAATCTCTGTCAAGCCAGGTTCATTGCAAATTTATTTAAATGCTTGCGAGATGTTTTGAGGCTTTTGCTTAAAATATTATTGAAAAGTGAATCAGTAATTGTGGAACAATGTTTCTAATAGTTGGAAGCGAGTGATTTGGGGCTCACGCTTAGTCGCACCTCTCAGGTCTATTGCAAGTCAGAAACCGACTGTGCACTAGTGTTGAATGAAGTAAGCAGAAGGAGCCAGTGCTATAAAACAATGAGAAAGAAGATAACAACCTGATAACTTCTCCTTTGCCATACAACACTACAGCTACCAGTCATACTATTTTTTAGGGTGATTCTAACTGAAATGAGTGATTTTCACTGCCGTTATCTCCCGAGAACAGAACTTGCAGAGTGGAAATATTCTTAGTATTACAGATGTCCTAGAAACTTGACATTATTTTTTAAATTAGACACCACAGTTACCTCATCTTGAATATGTTTTTAATTTTTTTCTTCACAACTTATTCATTGTATATCCCAGTTGAAGCTCCCCCCTCAACTCCCCCAGTCCCACACTCCCTCCCCCTTCTCTTCATCCCCTTCCCCTAGTTTACTCAAAGGTGGAGTTCTTCACTATTGCCATCTGCCCATAGCTTATTAAGTCTCAATAGGACTGCTTGGATCCTCTTCCTCTGTGGCCTGGCAAGGCTGCATCATCAGGAGTGAGTGATCAGAGAGCAGTCAACTGAGTTCATGATAGAGGCAGCCCCTGATGCCCTCACTGAGCTCCACATGGAGACTGAGCTGCCAATGGCCCACATCTGAGCAGGGATGTCTAGGTCCTCTCCATGCATGGTCCTCTGTTGGTACATCAGTCTCTGCAGGATCCCATGCGCTCAGACTCGTCTTGAATTTTGAAGCTATAAGTTTGTACAGCATATTCGTATGGAGTTCTCCAAGTGGGAAGTTAAAATCCAGAGAGCTGAATGGTTTGCTGAATCATAACAAGCAAAAGGGTTAAGGTTGAAACTTCTTTGTGGAACCTTTACAACAGCATCCCATCATGGTTTTTCTCTTTGTTTTTTTTTATTCCGTTTTCCTTATTTCCATTATTCCTTCTTCTCTCTCTTTTCTTTTTACATTTTTGAAGATTGTCATATAATTACATTTCCTCTTAACCTTCCTCCCTCAAAGCCCTTCCATGTGCTCCTCCCTACTTTCTTTCCAATTCATGGTTTCTTCTTCTTCTTTTTATTCAACTGCTACTGTGTGTGTTAAGCATATGTGCATATTTTTATACAGCCCGGGCCTACTTTCTTGGGAATCCCCCACCTACGGTATGCCGTACTCTTATTCCAATTAGCAATCAGGAAAATTCCCTACAGATGTGTCAACAGGTAGGCGTGATAGAAGCAACTTCTAAATTGAGGTTTCCTCTTCTTGGGCCTATCAATTGATCACTAAGAATAGCCATCACTTGTCCCCCATTGAGAGAGGGTAGACATTCCTTTTCCTGGGAGGCAGATAGGCCTATTGTCCTCTGACCTAACAGCATGCAGTGTATAGTACTCAGTGTTGATTGTCCATTTACTTCTCAGTTCTCTGACACAAACCGAAGATTGTAGTTTGGTCACAAGGATCACAAGAGACTCTAGAGAGAGGGAATTGGTCAGGGCTGCTGTCTATCCGCATTTACACTGGCAGCCTACTCCGGAACTGGACCATTTCCCTCCTGATGTTTTCAGCTCTTCTGGCTTTTCACAAGTGCTCCCTCTTCAGTGAATGTCTACCCACTCTGCCCACGTGATGCTCCACTCATCTCTGGCCAGATTTCCTCAAGGACCCAGAATGTTCTTCAGGTGTTTGCATAACTGCTATGTTTGATAGTGAGACCCCTCTTTGGGTCTTGTTCCCCGGTACTGTCTCTATACATTTCTGTCTTGAAACTCAGAATGTAGTGCTGAAAGAGAAGGAAGGAAGCAGCTGTCAGAACCAAGATTTGTCCTTTGGCACCACTTAGCTGTATGAACTAGACAAATTGACTGTCGACTTCTAAAAAGGAGGAGTGATAACTTGCTTCTTGGTATAGAGTAAAATCAGAACAAAGATTTTTGGAGAGATCACATGATGACTCCCATTGTGGTCCCTGAATGTTATAAAATTTTAATTTCTTTGGTCTCATTGTTTTGTGGGAGTGTTTTTTTTCTTGAATATGGACCAGGTGATTAAACTTTTTCTTCATGCGTTTGTAAGAGATATATCTTTGGTGAAATTATGTCACACATTGCTCTTTCTATTTCTTCTGACATGTACTGGTTCATGTGTAATTTTAGAGAATTTGGGTGCTTAAGAATAAAAGTGACCTTTGGAAATGTACTAGAGGTCTTCTCCACTAAGGAAGAACAACCATTTTTGTTGTTGTTGTTGTTTTGTTTTTTTTTCCCAGGAAATCTATAAAAGTTTGAATGAGCTAATGTGCAGTTTAAAATGCCTCGAGCTGTTCTCATACCATTCATAGAGCCCAAGAATCATGATAGCTGAAGGTTTATTCTGACTAGCTGAAAACCATTTCAGTGATACCGCATACAGTACACGTGTTTGGAACAGCATTTGAAAACAATGTCGCTCTCTCTAGTTGTATGATAAACTGACATAAAATTAGACCAGCCTGATACTGAAACAATTAAATGAGTTTTACCTGTCCCCCTTTACTGTCATGTCTTCTATAGTTTGGCATTCTGCTAATATATTCCCTTTAAAAATATCACTTTAATCTAGTAACAGAGTCCATAGAGATGGAAGAGGACACCCTTTAACTAGCCAAGTCTCCTAGCAGAGGTAGGGGAACAGGAGCTCCACAAGAAGACAAACAGAGCTGATTAAGCAAGGCCTAGAGGGGTTTGTTGAAGCTGAAGCATCAACCAAGGACCATGTGTGGACTGGACCTAGACCTCCACCCCCTACAAAGATGTAGCCTATGGGTGTCTTAGGTTTCATGTGGGTCCTCAAGTAAGTGAATCAGGGACTGCATCTGACAGGGACTCTCTTGCCAGCTTTTTGATCACTTCCTCCTGGCAGGAGAGCCTTGCCCGACCACAGGGGAGGAGGACAAGCTCAGTCCTGATGGGACTTGATGACCTTGGGTGGATGGGAAGGGGGACTCCCTTTCTGTGAAAGGGGGAAGGATGGGGGAGGGGAAGCGATGTAAGGTGGGACTGAGAGGCAAGAGGGGATGGGACTACAACCAGGATGGAAAGTGAAAGGATAAAAAACTAAAAGAAAAATCATTTTATGCCACAGATCTTTAATCTCAGCACTCAGGGAGGCAGAGGCAGGCAGATTGCTATGAGTTTGAGTCCAGGACAGCCAAGGCTACATAGAGGAACCCTGTCACAAAAAAAAAAAAAAACACCTAAAATAATTTTATAATTATCTTATTCTAATGAATTTCCCAGTAGATCTTACACACATTTACATCAATAATATAGCAAATATGAGTATTTGAAAATATTAAAAGCAAAATATCTTCATGCCAAATAATAGAGAATAATATATTTATTCAGTTTTTTAATTTTATAAACTTTACTATAAAAATGCAAGGAAAATAAACATCACATATCAAGATTAACTGGATCCAAATTCTATGCATTCCAATGGCAAATAACAACAACAAAAAAGTCATTCCCTGCTTAGATCCATTTATGGTTGTGTACAGGCTTTCTGATTGGTCATGTATTTCTAAGGCCTGTGGTGACTCATGCTGGGTCATTTTTATTTTCAAATTTACAAATAAGCCCTTCCTAAGCCTAAGTAAGCTTTGTACCGGCTTGAGCACAAATGTCGAAAAGCTGAGAGAAAACCGTTATAAACAAATTACTTACATGACTATAGGAAAATATGATAGACTATCAACAATTCAATTGCAACATTCAGGTTCCAGGGTATTCATTTTCTCATGTTGTTGCAATAAATTACTTCAACTTAAAGGGCTGAGGACACAAATCTATTATCTCAACAATTCTGGAGGAAAAAAAGTCCAAAGTTGGGTTGGTCCTACAATGCTCCTTCCTACTGTGCGCAACCAACATCTCTAGGAAGGACTGGTTTCTTTCTTTTTCTTTTCTGGCCACTGGTGCTTTCCTGCATCCCTTGGTCTCTTGTCCCACATCATTTCAACCTCTGCTTCTATTGTTACATCCCTTTTTCTGACTCTTGCCCCAATCTTTGTCTTACAAAACCTGCTCAGCAATATCAGATCCACATGGAGAGCCCAAGATATTTCCACCATGTCAAGATCCCTATTTTACTTTTTTCCCCTAAGCTAAGACAGGGTGGTTATAGGCTTTGATGATTAGAGTGTAAATATCCTCAGGGAGGGGTTTTTCTGTCTAATATGTCAGGGAGAATGAAACCTTACAACCTGAAACTACTGCAAAGATAATTTTAAAAAGAAGCCCCAAAGGCAGGCTCCAGGGCAGTTCTGTGGTGGTCAGTACAGCACAGGTTAGAAGACATTCTTAGTGAGGTCTCCAGGGGCAAGAAAATCAGACTGTACTCAGATTCTATATATGGAAAATTTCTGCTCCCTCTCTGGGCTATTTTTATGACAGAACCCTAAACTTGAAAGGTCTCTGCTGTTGTTCACACATTATTATATGGTAAAATAACATGTGCTTACAAATGCCACATTTACCTACATACAGGAGAACACATATGCACATATAAAATATATTCCTACTAAATTTGCATCCATGCACATATATATGAAATAAGTTTGGTCAAACAAGAATCAAATAAAATATTTTCAGAATTATTTCCATCAGAAAACAGCATTAGCCTCGTAACTTTTTGATAGTAATACTGTGATTTTATATTTGGAAAACAAAGATACCAAGAGACCAGAAGTGTTCCAGTCTATCCTGGCACCGATTTTCATGTACTCTCTGCACAAGGCTTGCCAGCAGAAACACAGAACATTTAAAATTGTCCCCATGGTCCAGTATAGGTGATTGAAGTCAATGGACAAACATGCATGAAAACTTTTAGGCTGTATTTACGGGCCATTGATTAATCAGAGACAAAGTGAAAGTAAATAACTGTGTCTCTTTTTATTTAAAAAAATATGGCATTTAAATATCCTAAACAGGGATCTTGAAACAAAAGGGCAGGCTAACCTAACTACATGCTGATTACTCAGTATAAAATAGAAAAGGAAATAAAGCGTTTTTTATAAAATGTACCAAGTCCTAAGAGTGCTGTTAAACTCATTAAAGAAAAAATGAAGTTAGAGAAACTGGTCTTATTTTTTTTCACTCCCAGTAGAGTTCATTTCTACTTCAACAACTAAGCCAAGGTCACATTTAACTCACTTCAATTTCACCCAGTGCACAAGCTAATGTCAATAGTACAGCTGCCATGCAGAGCGAAAGACGGATGGTTAGACAAAGCCATTTACACAAGGCTGGGTCTTTCATCTTCTCCCAGCCAGTGACATAAGAAAGCACTGAGGTTATTCTCAACTAGAGACGAGAACTGGCGTATTAGAAAGAATGTTATTCTCCTTAGCTGTCACAAAAAGGATCTGAAGAAATGTAGAAATGTTTTCTCCCCTCCTCCCCCCTCTGGTCATCTGGGGAGATCACAAAGTGACTCTAATAGCCTTCACTCTGAAATTTTCACATGGTTTAAGTGATTGCCAAGTCTGATATTTTCCATTTACACTTCATTGCCATCAGAAAAAGAAAAAAAAATCAATATACCTACCTACTCAAGTGTGTCACAGGATGAGCTTATAAAAGAAGACATCAGTCTTTTTAGGGCATGAAAAATATACTTATTCAAATATATCTTATTTAAAATGACATAAATTGCAGTGGTTAGTCAAGATTCGATTTCCTCTAAAATATAAGATTTAAAATATTCCTTGACTTGCCAGGAATCAGGGTACTTCACATTGTTGATGTATACAGATGCACTTGTTTTTCTGATGTAAGTCATTCTGACTGGATTTTATTCCAGTGCATTAGTGACTACATTTATTAATTTCACAGGAACTAAAGCCTCTCATTTTGTGAGACTGCACAAGGTGGTAGGTAGCTTTTTTCCCCCTACTTCTCAGGAAATAATCCTATTTTGAATTCTACTTTTTTTATTACGTGGCTTCTTATACTTTTAGTCTCTCAGAAGAAAAATGAGAATGTTTCTTTATATTATTCTAATAATATTGTACATTAAGATTCTATTCTGTCTTAACTTGTTTTAACTATTAACTTCTTTATGCAGAAAAGGTGTAATGAGTTCGGTGTAACATTTCAAGTGCTTTTGTTCAAACCAGAGGTAATTTTAACTGTCAGAGGAACATCCATGTCAGATTGGTCTTTCAATTTAAAAAAAAAAGTCTCATGTCAAGTGTGAGTGCAGTGGTTGTGTGCTCTCTACAGGCTTGATGCGGGGGCTGTTTAGAATCTCTCATTCAGGACTTCCACCCCTGAAATATGTGTTTCGAAAGGTAGATGATTGGTGGCTGTGCCCTAGATGTTCTGTGTTAATTCACCACTCAAGTATCTCTCTTCCAGACACCTTCCTGTGTGTGTACAGGACTAGTGCGGCAGGAAACTGAGAGGACCAATACAATCCTTTCAAGTTTAGACGCACCTTTCAATGTCACCTGTCAAGGAGCTCGGAAACAGTGATAGAACCTTCACCATCCTACTATTACAGTGCTGGGTGGTGGCTCTGCAAGGTTTTACATTTGTTTATCTATGCTTCCCAGCTCTTACCCTGAAAGATAAGGGTGACACAATGAGGGAGACAGACCACACCAGAGAGAGTGAGGGTGGTGGACAGGGGGAAGGGAGAGAGTCAGACATAGGAAAAGGCAAACCTCTGTGCCTTGGGGTCACTCTTGGACTCAGTTCCCCATGTGTTTGCAACACTCTAACAATTTGAGTTACTGGGCCGTCCCCCACAGTTACAAGTATTTCAAGGTCAATTTATCAATTTAACAGCTTCATCTTCTTAATCACTAAACTTCTGTCTCTTTGAGCTTGTGCTGAAAGACTGTGGCTGCTAATTAAAATGGAGCTTTACCAGCAAGTACACAAATTAGATCCTGTCAGTAAGTTTATTCTAACTATTGGTCATTTCTAAATGCCTTTTTAATCCCCTAATTTTTACATTAAAATTCAAAAGCCTAACAATCTTAATCACCCCTACATCAAATTCATCATTAAGAACAGGAAGCCAGATGGTATAATTTTGATTTACCGGACTTCAGCGTGAATTAATGTACTGAGTGCCGATAATGAATACATCAAACCTGATATTGCAGAAACCTATGAATCTGGCATGTTAAATTAATAACACACTCTGCACAATGAAAGCATGTAAGCTCATATAAAACTGAGGAGTAATGGGCCCTTTTATTTTAAATGCTCTTTATTAGCCTTCCGTTTTGACTCTTAAGAGAAAGATGAGCATTTTGTTTAGAGCATGCTTGTACCCTGTACAACTCTTTTTTTTCCCCAATGTAACACAACAGGAAGAAAATTGGGATGACTGATAACAAAGCTGGTCTTGAGCTATTCCCTTTAAGGCTTCTCAGAACAGTTGACAGACCTGCATTTGTTGTGGGGACCGCATGTATAGAGAGTGCAGGAAAATTTCTGTAAAATGTTATGTTCCATTGAAATATTACGTTCCTATTTACTTATGTTGAATAAATTACTCACAGTAGATACATCAGGTACACTCTTGCTCACTAAACATTTTTAAAGTAATTGTATGCTAGTCTGTTCTGTTTTGTTTTGTTCCAGTGCCCTTAAAATGTATTATTTTGGTCCAAAAATTAAATGGAATTTGTACCTATCATTCAGGTCATGTGGGAAAAAGTATATTCTCAGGATGGGTGACACAGAATTGCTCAATATATTAGAACTCATTGACATTGGTTCTGTAATAATGTTTATTCATGTCACTCATAATTAACTTAAGTATTTTACTTACAAATATTTTACCTACTTGAAGAAAATTCAAATGTTTATACACCACTAAAGATTAAAAATGAAATGTATTCATCAATCAAATGAAAAAATATGCAGAGTAAATTAAGACCTACAATATACAATGTTTTGGCAAGTTGGCTTTTGTGGAAAATAGAGCAGGAAGTGTATTATTATTTCCCTTTGAATTTACTAAAATAAAATTTTTTAATCAGCTTGTGGCTGTTTTGTATAAGTGCTATGGTGTTTTTCTTCCATACGGGAGGCAGGATTACAAATCGGCTGTCTGGTATGTGACTGCAAATGGCCCTGTGCAATACACTTAGTAAATGAGGTCTTCCAAACGCTTGGAGTGTTTTTGCTTCATATCCCTAATGCATATCAATAGACAGTGTAGAGATCCAGAAATGTAGAAGGGAGCAATCTTTGCTTTTGACTTGACACTATCCATAATGGTATTTGAAGAAGGTGAAAATGCCTATTTTCTGTTTAGAGCGGTGATAGGTGACCAGACACAGCAGGTTAACACTGTCGGCTGTCTCTGAGTTGCAGGGACCTCTGTTTTTCACCGCTGTGCAGGTCCACACTCCAGCTATTTCAGCAGCCTGACTCGGAAATGAAGGCAGTGCCACAAATAGGGTAATGCTCAAAAAAATGGCACAAACCTTACCCTAAGTGCTATTTTCTAGATAACATTGCTCATTGGTTCAATCTATACTCACACTTGCAAGGCAGTATAGAGGATAATTTGTATCTCTTAGAGACACAGAGCTAAGATTTACTGCAGAGAAGGGTAGGGATGTATTAGTGCTTTATCTTTAGGGTAAGGAAAATAAAAGCACTTTTTGGGTTACCAGTATTTATTTTTGTGACAGCCTTCAAAAATTGTGCGTTTTAATAAAGACCAGGCTTTAAAGAAGTGTACCTTTAAACCTTACATCAATTTGAATGGAATAAGTCGGTTATTTCTGGCTGAAAATTTTTCTTACTCTTAAATCTCTTTAACTGAAGCTCATTTGACAAACCTATTATAAAATGAATAAATGCAGTACCGTGTGATTTGTCCACTGTCAACATGTTAACACTCTTTATTTGAAGGTAGATTGATGGAAGGTGGCTGAAGGAGTTTACCCTCCAGAGTTAAAGAATAGAAAACCCTTTTTTCTTCGTTTTTTTTTCTTTTTTTCTTAGAAGTTCACAAGAGTAGATATACAATTATCCTCGACTTGCTGATGCAAAGGAATTGAGCATTTAGTTTCTTGTCACTCTCTCTGAAATTCCTAAAGGTACAATTAGCATTTCATTTGACATAATGTTGAAAGGTTCATAGATTGATCTTCCCTAAAATGCAGCAAGAATTTTTTGAAATGCAAATTTTGACATTTATTAACTTTTATTCCAGATCTGTTTATAGACTGTAAAACTGTGCATACATTTAACTCGAAGAAGCTAAAAGGACAATGTTTAGGTGGATACTCTGTGTTATAATAAAAGTCTATTTTATTGTTTCAACAATGAAATTTTTATTATCAGAGATTTATGATATCAGCACAGCAGTTTTTACTGCATGATTCACAGTGTTTTTATAGATGTATATTCAACAAAACAAGGAGAGAAATTGTACTGCACTACTCTCTCTCTCTCTCTCAGGAGTGCATTTCCCCATTGAAATAATGTCAGCAGTTTCCACCTTCAAAGCCCTATGTTTTCAAATCAATTAACAATTCTAATTGCCCAGGAACAGTTGTTCACTTAGCTTGGCAAATGGGACTGGAAACATTATTTCTTTTCTTTGCCTAAAATGAAGACTTTAATCTTCTGAGCCATAGTTAACATGTAACGAACACACAAGTGAAAAGTTCTGTGGTTGGAAACTCAAGTCTGTTCACCCCTGCCATCCGCCTTTCTCTTGGCCTTCATTAATCTCCCAGCTTTCTGCAAACCTTGCTGGTAGCGCAGGGTAATAACAGTTTTACATTGCTGGGTGAGCTAGCCACCTTCAGATTCATTTTGACTTTTCTCTAATCAGATATCTATCTGGCCAGGCAGTTGTAAGAGTTATTACTTTTCTGAGTCGGCGCACCGAACGTTGGTTCTGACCTGAGTTGCGACACTCGAATGCAGATCTCTATCTGTGACTTGGAAACAGCTGACAGGGCAGTGTCAGGAGCTAGGTCTGCTGTTTCACTTAAAGTCCTAATGTCATTTCCACTTAAAATTTTTTTTATTGGGATTAAAGTGCAGCTTGTAAGATATTGAACAATGCGGTTCATAAAACAAGGAACACATGCAATCTTAGAAGACATTATTAAATATGTACAGTTTAACCTTTTCTTTTTCACAAATGTATACTTGAGTTATGGCTCATAATGTCTGTCCCTATTTATAAAATACATAAATGGAATTATTAGAGGAGAAGATCTTGGGTACTTCAGCCTTCATGGAAAAAAAAAGTGTGCTTTATTGTACCTTTGTAGAGATTATTCAAATATATGCTTATAGAAAGGTGGCTTAGATTCTATTATAATTAAAGCGTCTCCAACATATATCAATTTCTTGTATCTCCTCTCCACAAAATTTTAATTTACTGCTTCTTCTTCTTGGGTACATCTCAGTGTGAATGTCTACGGCTTCTTATCCCACTCGAGTCTCAATGGATCCAAAGTAAATGTGCTGCTTAAAATTTTTTTTTTTTCAATGTGGTGAGCACCCTAGGAAGCACACTTTCTGGATCCGATTTCTTATTCATTTTGCCATCCCATGTCAACATTTGCACTATCTAGCTCTTCCAATGAAATATCCAAATTCATTCTTTGTATTCTTGTAAAGGTCAGGAAACTTGTGGAAAAGCCAGGCCCCTTTGTGGACAGGTCACTTGTCCTCTCGATGGAATGCCTGCAGCTGATTTCAAAGGAGGGATGCATTTCCTGGCTGCTGTGTTTTAACAGAGAAGTACAAAATCAAATTTGGTCAGGTGGGTTTTGAGAAGGTCAGTAAATGTCCCCTCGGCAAAGGAGCAGTAATGAACACTGGGACAGTGAAAAAGAACGATGCAGAACGTGGCCATGCAAATTTCTTTCAGACAAAGTAAGTAAATAAATAAACAACAGGGAAAGACACTCTGGGCTGATGCAGTATCCTCACATTGTGATGTGAACGGAAGACAGTAGAGATGGGAAGGAACTCTGTGTGCATGAAAGGAAGAACTATTGGATTATGTTGTTCTTCTACAGTACAGCCATATGTGTACCAACGTCCAACACTGAAGAACTCTCTTCTGCCAGGTGAGGAATAAGATTTTGATTTGTGTGTGTGTGTGTGTGTGTGTGTGTGTGTGTGAGTATATTTGTGTAATATTTTAAAATGCCAGTTTTGTTATATTTAACCATTTTTTTCTCAACTAATTTTTGTCTCTTGCCAGCTTTTACCGGGAGCCCTTTGCTTGGCTTACAGATATTTTACATACCTGGCTGCCCCTCCCTTGCACCTGGGATTTTACAGACTGCATCACAGTAAAGCATGAAGTGGAGTATGGTAGCAGTTGGGGGCCCTGGGCTTCTCGACCTTGGTGCTGTGGACACGTGGGACCTTGGGACACTTTGTGTGGAGCTGTCTTGTTCACTATAGGACGTTAGAAGCATTTCTAGCCTCCACCCTTAACCCGATTTGAAAACAAAAATAGACTTCAGAGACATTGATAAGCATACTCTGGTGAGCAAAATCACACTCACTCCTTCATTGAAGACTGGGTGCATGCACACACACATACACACATACTTGCACACTTACACATGTCTATATATTCAGAAAAAAAATCTCCTGTAGTTTTTTTTTAAGAAACCCAAAAATTATTGACACATTCTAAGTAGTATTTAGTTCTCTAAAATCATCACATTGGCCAGTGCTTACAAACCTCCTGACTAATCTCTAAGCTCTTTAAAGATTCCCAACAACACAGGTATCTCCTCAGGTTTGTGCTGTAATGTATCCTCACTACATTAGGGGAGCTGCAAGTTTCGTATTCACATTCCCTTCCTTTCTGACATGAGATCTCTCTCTCTCTCTCTTTCTCTCTCTCTCTCTCTCTCTCTCTCTCTGTGTGTGTGTGTGTGTGTTTGTGTGTACAGTGTCCATGCTTGTGGGTGTGTGGGGTTGTCTTATAAGTATATTTGTGCCTGGGTATGGAGGCAAATGTTGTCTGGTTTTTCCCTTTTTCACTCACCACTTTATTTCTTGAGGCAGCCTCTCAGGAAACATGGGGCTTGCCACCCACAACTATTCTACTCAGTCAGGGTGCCCTGGAAATCCCATCTCTGCCTCCCGAGTTCTGAGTTCTGGGATTACAGGTGGCTGACTGCCCTGCTAATCTTCTGAGTGGACTCTGAGTATCTGAACTTTGGGCCTCACACTTGCAGAGCTAGCTAGCACTTTATCCACCGAGTTGCCTCCCAAACACCCCTGTGTGACTTTGGGAGTAATGTCTTAACGTTCAAATACACTTGGCTAGACTAAGCAGTATGATACAAGGATAAATGTTCCAAAGAAAATTCAAAATTTAGCTTTGTAGATCCCATGAAGTTCTGTTGTGAGTTGTCTGTGCTCTTGATTTAAATTTGAGTATGTTCCGATTTGAAACTGTTTTTAATGGTAGAATATTTAAGAAAGAAGAAATGAAGTTGTAAATGTGGAGATTCAACAATGGAATTGTATTTGGTGAAAGGAAAAAAAACTAGACAAAGAGAAACTCAGGAGAAAGGGAGAATTGGAAGACGTCTCATCAATAAAAATTAGTCATGCTTCATGGGTCTCCCATATTTTGTCACAAATTCTCTCTAGCTGAGGCAGATGCTTATCATTCCTCTGTCTCCTCACAAGACCAAACTCTGCTTGCCTTTCTCCTTGTACAATTTAATGTATTAGCTGGTATTATTATTTTAGCAGTCTGATTTAAAATAACATTATACTGTAAAAAGAAATAATCTGGTTTTCAAGTGGGAAAATAAATAAGAACAGGTATTTCAGAAAAATTTAAGAAGAGTCTACATGATAAAACCTTGAACAGTCATAAAAATTAAATATTTATTAATTTGTTTCATTCATTCTTCTTCATTTTTAAAGAAACGATGAATACTACATATGTAGATATTAATAGTATGGTCAAATATATTGTATTAAACTTAAACAGAAGAAATAAAATGGAAATAAAGAGGGACATGTCTTAGTCAAGTTTCTATAAAGGAAAGAAGTGATCTAATTTACATATATACACATATACATGCCAATATATAAATTTTAAATACTAATGGAGCTTACATTGAAATAGTTGCGAGTGCTGTCTCACTCCTGAGCAGGTGCTGAGCACTTAGGAGTTGCTAAATCCTTGAGCCTGGGTGGGTACCTCAATACACACCCAAGTAGGGGTAGTTCCCCAATAGTTGTCTCACTCTAAGGGGTCTAAGAACCAGGTTGCTGATAGGTCCAAGAGACTGTGAGCTCAATAGCCTCTATCTGACACTCCAAGCACAGAGGTTCTTGAAGAGCCTCTGGTTCTTAGTCAGCAACGACAGTCTGGAAACTCAGGTTGTTAGTGAAAAAACAAACAGCAATGTTAGTGTCAACACACTCAGCAGCAAGAGGGGAAAAACATATCAGCTAGAGGCAAATAATGTCCCTTTTGCCATGCCCTTTGTGTCTGGGTTGCTACCAGAAGGTTGCACCCATATTTGGGGTAGGTTTTCCCATATCAATTAAGGCAATCTGGACAATTGCTCAAATGAGGTTTCCTACTCTGTTGATTCTAATTTGCAGCAAGCTGACAATAAAACCAACCATCACAGAAGTGAAGGTGGATGTTAGAGATCGTTAAACAAGATGAACCCTTAATATTTTTCATGGATCGAGTGCACAATTATTCCTCTTTATTTCTTTTTCTTTGGAAAGGAAACATCATGGATAAGACTCGGGTGAGATGAGAAATGACAATTGTGTAAGAAAGGCCAAATGATAAGTTGTCTTGACATCAGAGAAACATTTTCTCCTTTGGTATTTTGAACTACTTATAACAAAAAGGAATACAATTGAGATTGCATTTTGTAGCATCCAAATAATAAATATAAAATAATATATACAAAATGAAATAACAAAAGTACTACATTATGTAGTTTTAAATTCCTTCACTCTTTTAAGTAGAATACAAACATAAGCTGGGAGAAAAAAATGTTTCCTTGTTACTAAATTATACCAGAACTTTGTCATGTGAATGCTCAACTGAGACACTTCAGATTATATGATACTCAAAGTCTTCCAGCCAGCTTTTGCAAAAGATACAGAATAGCTCTCCAAATGGATGAATGACTATTCTTCAAAAGTGACCTTTTATAAAAGCTGAGGGCATAAAATTAAATCATAATTCAGTGAAGGCATTTTTCCAGAAAATAAGATAATATAGTCCAGGTATATTACTTTCACATGTCCTCACCTAGGTCAGTAAAAGCTTTTGAGAACTTTGAAGGAGTATGAAGTTAACATCCTTTAGATCAGTGGTTTCAAAGACTTTATGTCCTAATCAGTGTCAAACAACTCAATAGGCAAATACTGGACAAGGAATGAGGAGTAAAATGAGGGGGAAAAGGTGGAAAAAATAAAGAAGTACAGTCTTTTAACTGTGTACATAGCATTGCCCTTGGCTACCCATAATATATTTTATTAATTATTTGAGAACTTTATATATGAATGCAAAGTATTTTGACCATATTCACCATTTATTCCTCCCCCCTAACTCATTTCAGATTCATCTGCACCTTCCTATGCCCTTCTGTGCTGGGTAGGGTAATGTTAACTTGTCATAGGATATAGTTATTGGACACATAGGGACCTCAATTAAAGAATGCCTCCATGGGCAATCCTGTAGTTCAGTTTCTTAGTGATTGTTGGGGCAATGTCCAGCCCATTGTGGGTGGGGTCACTCCTGAGCTGGTGGCCACAGGGTTCTATAAGAAAGAGGGCTGAGGAAGCCAAGAGAGTAAGATAGCAAGATAGTAAGTTAACACCTCTCCATGGCCTCTGCATTAGGTTCTGCCTCCAGATTCCAACCCATTTGAGTTTCTACCCTAACTTCCTTCATTGATGGACTATGATGTGCAAGTGTAAGCCAAACAAACCCATTCCTCCCCAACATGCTTTTGGTCATAGTGTTTTATGACAACAATGGTACCCCTAAGACACCTTCTACCTTTTTATCTTTTTCTTTTCCTTTCCTCTTCCCCTCTCCCTTTTTTCCCAGAGATGGGGGTTTTCCTTCCCCATGTCTGACCTTCCCCGAATATCATGTCACATCAGGACTTAGAATATCTTCATCCCCTAAGGCAGGCAAGGTAATGCTGCCAGGGGGAAGTGATCCAAAAGCAGGCCATAGAGTCCATGTTAGAGACAGCCCTTCGCCACTCACTTACAAGTGAATATGAGCCCTATAGTATAGGATAATCATACTAAAATCCACAGACCCAAAGAAGCTAAGTAACAAGGAGAGCCCAAGGGCCTGTGCTGGAATGTCACTCCGAAGAGGAAACAAAATAAATAGACAGCAGAAGTGGATGAAGAGAGGGAACTGGACAGGAGTTGGAACGGGGAAGGAAACAAGGATAGAGATCAGACGTGGGGAGGACAGGATGGGAGGTGAGAGGACTGGGAACAAGAAGGAAAATTGGGAGGGAGCGTATCTCTTTGTCAAGCTCGAGGCTTGTGACAGGATGGACTCCTGGGAGGATGTGAGTGTGACTCTAGCTAAGACTCCTAACCGCATAGGGGGTGGGGAGTCATGAAGATTGAAGTGAGCATCTCCTAGCCAGGCAGGACTAATGGAAGGAGAGAAACAACAATCCACTGACAGAAACCTATCATTCTTTTTCTCTTTCTTTCTTTCTTTCTTTCTTTCTTTCTTTCTTTCTTTCTTTCTTTCTTTCTTTCTTTCTTTCTTTCTTTCTTTCTTTTTAGTCTACCCAGTCTAGTTTGCGCTACATATATACTCAATAATTACAGAACCATTCACTGGATCATGCCAATCTATAAGAAGTCACACCCTTAAAGAGGACTGATTTTTCTCTTTTACACGACAACAGCTAGAGATTTTCAGAGTTGGGGGTTCTTGAATCCCTCCTCCTCCATGTTGCAATGTTAACTGGCTTGATCTGGTGAAGACAACTACAGCTGCTGTAGATGTATGGGACCACATTCCTATCAGGTCTAAAAAGCATTGTTTCACACTAGTCCTCTTTGACCTCTGGCTCTTATAGTTTTTCTTTCCCTTCTACCATGATGGTTTCTGGGCCTTGGAGGAGAGAGTATGATAAAGATAAGAATGTATGGTGGGCATGGGAGGAGGGCTCATAGTTTCTAGGTGTGAACCTTCTACAATTATTTTGCAAAATGGAGATAGTATAAACTACCTCTCTTAGTATTCTACTGCAGTGAAGATACACCATGACCAAGGTAGCTCTTAGAAAACATTTAATACTTTAGACTTTGGAAATAATGCTGAATTCTAAATACACTTAGTAATGTAAAAATTTTCATTTTTTCACACTACAGTGGGATTGAATGGTCCCACTGATATTATAGTAAAAGTATTCATTTTAAAGAAAATATTTGGTCTATAATGAAATAATTAAAGAATTTAATTTACATTCAAAATATGATTTGTATCTTTAGTTTACATGTAGTAAAAAATTTATTACTTCAGTTGTTTCAGAGTTAAAAAGAAAAAATAGACATCTTTATAAACAAATATTGAAAGGGAATTTGCGATTTCAGTTTGTAAGGAGGGATCTATAACCTCCACTTAAGTTTCAGGAACCTCTATTTGCTCCTTTGCCTTTTTCTATCTTCTGCCTATTTCTATTTTCTCCACTCTGTTTCTACCGTTTCTTTTTTTTAAGTGGAAGCTTTTGGTTTCCCGTCTCACACCCTGTACTGAGATTGAACCTTAGCTTATACTTCAGAGCGAGACTGTGGTCCACTTCTTCCAGATAATGGAGTCCGTTCATCTGGCTTCACTGTATTTCCACTACATTTGTGGACCCAGAATTGTGATGTCAGGACCCATTCTAAGGAAGGCTTGTTCTGGGACTGCCTCTTTTCTCTCTTCTATCTCTTTCTTTTTTTCTTCTTTTTCTTTTTTTTTTCTGAGCCCATCTTTCCTTGTAGTCATATACTATGTTCCATTCCCAAGAATTAATGAAATATAGATGTAAAAGAGATATGTGAAATCATTTGCAAGCAATTATGATATTTTTCCTCTACAGAAAGTAGAAGAGGTAGGCTAGTAATCTTTAGAAGAAATGCAGGTGGAATACATGGGGTTATTTATTGAAGTATTTAAGAGAGAGGTTCTTTTTTTTTTTACTACAAGTAAGGATGATGACAATAAGGGTGACAGTTACAACTGAAGTGATTTTCCCATTGACCAGTATGTATTTAGAAAACAATATTTTAAAGATATTTAGTTTAATTTTTATTTTCCCTCTTAAATATATTTTTGAGACTTTTTCACGTAAAGACAATGTTTTCTTTTTACAATATCTGTGTCTCTATTTTCCTACTCCAACTCCACTCACGCTACCCCCTACTATCCTCAATGCATTCCTCTTTCAACTTTATGTGCCTTTTTTTTTTT
>CM053745.1:42472105-42520412 GCA_028658305.1 Pachyuromys duprasi | reverse complement strand
AGTACTTTCTCACAGAGCCTCTCTCTGCACCTTCGAAGGATGTTTCTTTCATTTGCAGGAACATCAAAGAGGCATTTCTGTGTAAAACTCACTGAGTTTTTTTTTTCTTAACTCTGCTTTGTCATGAGACCATATGGCCATAAATGATTTAGTTTTCCATGAAAAATGGTTTTAAATCAAGAATGAAACCTGCTAAAAAGAATTTGCATACTTGATGAAAAATAAAGGCAATAAAATGCTTAATCTGGCTGTGAGAAATGTACTGGGATTTCATAAGCAGCTCTTATGTAATAAGGAAATGCATTTTCATTATGACTATTACATTAGCAGTGTTGTGGAAAGTTGGCCTCTTTAGAGAGTGATACAGAAAACCTGATCAGAAATGGTGTTCACCCTATGATTCAAGGGAGTCTGGCTCATATCTAAAATGGCTGAAGTAAAACCTGCCAGTTCATGTCAATGCATGGCTCACAGGGAATGCACCAGGTTAAGAGAAATAGGGCAGTGGTATCAGAGGTTGGCATTCTGGTTGTGTGCTTGATTAATAAGGACTGGAGAGGTATATCTCTAGCATAAGATCACAGAAAACGCATGAAGATGGAAATCAGTGACTTCTCTCTGTGGAAAAGACAGTGGAAGGACGCAGTGGACAAGACTTAAACCATCTTGACCTAAATATAACATGGTGATGTGTCTTGAGAGACTATCAGTTGAGAAAGATGCCACTCACTAGAAGGAATAAAAAAATAGTTATTGTTACAGTTGGTATTGGAGAAGCAGAAGGATTAGGGGACAGAGACTGTCTGACTCTTCCTCCCCAATGAACTTAGAATTATCACCAAGGACTTTTTAAGATGTTTGAACTAAAATGAACTTGCTAGAAGCCAGCCTCTGTAAGTGACTGACAAATTTATGTCAAAGCAATTTTTTTTTTGCTTAGTGAACCGTATCTAGATTGGTATGAGACCAAATCATAATTTAACTGAAGAATACACTTTTGTACCTAGACAACAAGGTAATTATAGCAATTGTAGAGCATGTGCCTATGAGACAAATGCCTACAGCAGCCAATCATATTGTTCCTGTATGTCTGTCTCACTTACTTTTTCTAGTTATAAATATGAGTATGTATGTGTTGGAATGAGGATGTTTTGGATTTTTTTAAATTCTGTTAAGCTAACCAATTCTAGAATCTTTGCTAGATGAAATAACTTCTTCAGCTGGTCTTTGTTTTTTGTTTTTTGTTTTTTCAATTTATTAAGGTGATTGGGTCCTAAGGAATTGATTGGATAAAGAAAGAGGTTATAAGAAGGACTCTAGCCTACCATGAAAACATATTGTATGGTACATATTGAATTTCTCATACTTAAGTAAGCTAGTAAATCCTGCTATAAAAGGCGATTGTTGGTTGTTCGTGTTCTTTAATGGGTACAGCACACACCTAATCATATTTGCAGTTTATTCTGTTGCCACTTTTTGTTTGTATTGGAAGGCAACATTGATAAACTACCATGACAGGAAAGAAGCAGAAACAAAGGAAGAACATAGCAATATTCATTGTTTCCATTATGAATCAAGCACAAAAGCTTATTACTTAAACCACCACTTTAATGGAATGGCCAGTACTCCTTGCAATGAGAACCATTCTGTATCATTCAAGAGGCTATTTGACAGCAAGAGCTGGAATAGTGGATGATTTCACTTACATCATCCATCCAGCAGGCTCCATGCTGGGAAACTGCTCAGCCTGGAGCCAGATGTTAGGTAGCTGGCCATGCAGGATCTTGGGGAAGATAAATTATTTCTAAACAAGTGTTCATGTATGAAACGAATGATCAAATGTATCCTTTCCCTATATCCTAAAAATAATTGTTTCTACATTTCATTTCCTTTAATTTGTTATAGTTTGTACACCTAAAAATACATCAAGATTAAAAATCATGTAGGAAATATGTTGAAAGAATGGGAAGTAATAACTTTACATTAATGAGCAACACAAAGGAGACAGAAACAGCACCCTCAGCTTGCGGTCATTAACACAGGAATAGGAACACCCTCTGTGTGTGGCGAAAACTTCAAAGAACCTTCTTAAATGTCAATCTAGAGTCACTGTCAAGAGGTGCCATGCTTGAGCCAAAAAAAAAAAAACAAATTCACACTCTGCTTCCTATATACCCTTTATAGTTTACAACAACCTCTCTGTACCTCAGTATCTCTACCTTCCAAAAAGAATCCTATGTGGTACTGTTCCGTGAAGAAACAATAAGTGTTCAGTGCATCTGAAACACTCCCTGGAAGCAGTCAGCTTAACAAGTCTTGTTAGAGCTTCAAAATAGTTCTTATAGCTTGTTTGAAAATCAGATACATCAAAGAAAGGACATTTGAAATAGGAAATTATAACAGTCAAAAATCCTTTTAGGTCCTAGAGTGTTTTTACCTTGTGACCAACAAAAACTTATGTTTCACACTGTAAGATCACAGAAGTGCTTTAGCCATGTCATCACATTATACAGTTACAATTATAAATGGATACACAGGGGACTACTGGAGTCAAAACTAGTGTTGAAAACAGTTTCTAAGTGGTACAGTTTGAAAATGGACTAAGAATGTCTCAACTACAAAGCCACTGCTTTCCTCTTTAGCACAAATTAATCTTTTAATGTTTGACACATACAGAATTTAAGTAATCTTTAAAATGTATAGCTCTCTTCCTTAATTATTTTTAAACCATTTGCATTAACTCAGACTTACATCCTTCCGTGTACTGGTAGATGAAATACTACTGACAGATGCCTAAGTCATATGCAACATACGACACTATTTCTGGGGACTTGGAGTTAAAGGTCATTTATTGTAAGACAGAGCATTGCTTGGTTTAGAGAGCCTGGGAGTAGAGCAAGGAATGAATCTGTCAAGACTCATAATATTTCAGAAAAGTATAACAAAGATTATAATCTTATGTTTCTCTTCTGCTGGAATCTTGTCAAGCTCTGAGCTAAACTAGAGGGTTATAACACAGCTTCAAGGTTATTAAAAGAAGGGAAGTCTGAGAGAATGTTACCCTTAAGAGGAAGCTCAAGCATGGAGACTAATTGTGGTGTGGGTTACTGGATGGGATCTTGGAACAGACATAAAGGAGAGTGGGGAATGGTGAGACAGTACTAAACTGGGGAGATCAGTTATCAGCTGTGTATCAAGTTTGGAGTTATATTTTTCAAAAACATACCTTGTTGTAAAAGATGTGTATATCAGGATAAACTGGGTCTGGATTTCCTAAGAATGCTCTGTACCACTGACTGTGCAACTGTTATGCAAACCAAAAGTTATTCCAACGTGAAAACATCCAAAGTAAAGCGAAAATAAAAGTCCTGTTGTGAAGTCCTTCATTAATTTAGGTTAAGGCATAGGAAAACCCAAGTAAACTGTGGCTTCTTTGTCCATTTTTATTTCTTGTCAGGGTCACACAAAAGATCTTTGACAAATTCTTTTCTTCCTACATTTTTATGATTGCATTTCTGTCCCTCACCTATCCTGTTAATGCCTTACCAAAGTAATAGAGCAAGAAGAGGAGCTTCTGATTCTCGGTGGAGGCTCTCAGAACTTTCCATTGAGAGCAGGAGGCACATTTTCTAACCTATTCATGCGGTAATCACTCACTCGGAACCTACCATGACTGAAGTATGTCCTGGAGAACCAGTGAAAGAAAACAAAGTGTTTTCACTGCAGTAAGTTGTGCTATACTTGGGGAAGCCAACACATAATGCACACATATATAGACTGAATGCCAAGGCAGTATAGAAAAGGCAGGGCCAGGTGTGCTCTACTCTGAAGAAGGTCATGGTAGAAGCCCTGGTGGAAGCAGCTGATGAGATGAATCTTGATAGAGTTCATGGGAAGGACTGTGATTGAAGAAGAAGACAGTGGTTTGGAGACTGTAAGTGATGCATGCCTTGTAGCCTGAGAAGCCTCAGAACTTGTCTGGCAGTTGAGTGAGAAACAGTTGTAGGACTTGGAGAAGAACTAAGATGGGTAATGTTAACCGTTGTGGTGGTGTGACACAGTTTAGCTTTTTTTTTCTTCTTGTAATTTTTGAGATTATAATATAGTTACATTTCTGCCTTCCTTTCCTCCCTCCAAATGCTCCCATATATTTCCTCTTGTTCCCTTTCAAATCCACAGATGTTTTTTATGAAATGTTATTACATGCATATAAGCATAAGTATATACATATTTGTTCTTAAATATAACCTGGTCAGTCTGTATAATGTGTGCATGTTTTCTGGGTGACCATGTGGTGCTGGAAAGCTTTCACTGGGGAGGACCCCCTTCCCTGCTCCTATCTGTCTTCATTTACCTATAGTTCTTTTTGGTAACGCTTAGGCCTTGCAGTCCTTCTTCCATCTGCTTTGGCATGTCTGTTGTTGTTGTTTTCATTGTTCTGATCATCTTTAGACAGCCATATTGGCGAATCTTAATGGGTGTAGCTTCTGAGGTTACTAGGAAACACAATCTCACTCCAAACCCCCGACTTGGCTTTTTACAGTCTTTCTGCCCCTCTTTGGCAACGTATCCTGATCATTAGGTGTTAGGAAAAAATATATTTATATCTGCCTGTGTGTCCACACTGCATTTTGATGAGTTATGGTCTTCTGTAGTGGTCTCTATCTGTTGCAAAGAGAAATTTCCTTGATGAGTTTGATTGTCTGTGGGCATAAGGACAAATGATTAGTTTGTGGTTTCTGATTATGCTAGGTTAGTAAGTTGGTAGCTTCAGATTCTCCTCAAACAACCATGGCTGCACTAGTACTGAGCACTTAGCTAGGTTTCCAATACGACCCAGGGGCTCCCTCTTGTTGATCACCATTTTCGCTTTAGTGGTAGAGTTTAGGCATTGTTTAGGTAAATGAGTAGACTGTGTCTGGCAAAAGTTTCAAACTCTTGATAAATACCCTTTCCCCTTTCTTCAGTCCTCCTAGCAAACATGTATAGTATTCGTACAAAGGATCTTTATTGCTCTGTGATAGACTTGAAGCTCTAGAGAAAACAGACCAGGAACAGGAGAGATTGAATGAATTCTACCTGTTCATGATTCTCTCCTCCACCATCTCTGCATCCCCCCACTCGTTAGACTGTTTTCTCATATTTAAAATGAGGAGGATGTTAGTTTATTTATACCACTGTAACAAAACACTTGAGTAATTTATTAAACAAAACGAGATTTTTATTTTTCTTATAATGCTGTAGACTGAGTTCCTGTTAAAGGCTGAGTCTTTTTTTTTCTACATATTTTTCACATGAAAAAAAAATTCAAAAGTGAACCCATTTCCCGGAGCCCACACAGGTGGGCATATCCATCTCAGCCTAGTCACTTCTGAAAGGCCTCACCTCCATATCGGTACCTTGGTATTTTAGACAGTGTTCTGTTGCTGTGAAGAGACACCATGACCATGGCAATTCTTACAAAGGAAAATGGTTACATGGGGATGTTCTATCTTTCAGAGGTTTATTTCATTATTGTCATGGCAGGAGCCAAGGTGACACATGGGAAAATATGGTGTTGGAAAGGTAGCTGAGAGTTTTACATTCGAACTAGCAGGCAGCAGGAAGAGAGTGACTCTGTCTGACTTGAGTGTTTGAAACCCCAAAGCCAGCCACCAGCGACACACTTCCTCCAACAAGCCTGCAAGTATCCCAGCAAGGACATACTTACTAATAGTGTCAATGCCTAATGAGCAAACATTCAAGCATCTGAGCCTTTGGGTGCCAGTAATATTTAAATCAGCACATTGGGATGGCGATGAGTTTTGTGAAAGATTTCCAAACGATAGCAGAGTGTATTCACTTTCTTCCATTTGGTCATTGTGAGGTTTAAGTTATACACAGTATACTGCAGAAAAACCACTGATAGTTGCATATCTCTTGTGGAATACCTCAGATTCCTAAGCAGTTGCTAGTGCACATACTCAGCTAGTTGTCTAGGGTTCTGTTCTGGCTGTCATTACCGGTTGTGTGACATTGTCCAAGTTCATCACTTCAGCACTTGAGTCTCCTCACCAGTAGGTGTTTGATGGGGAAATGTATCAGGTTTTTGCATTGCTATGACCTAATAATCAAGAAAAGCAATTTGAGAAAGGAAAGAGTGACTTCTACTTACAATTGTGAGAATTCAGTCCATAGGACTTGGTCCCTGATACCAGACCAGTTAAGAAGTTGTATAGCAAGACAGTGGAAGTGTTTGGGGGCTTCTCACTACAAACAAGTGGCAGAGAGAAAGAAAGAGGGACCAGGTGAGACGTTCAAACAAATGCCCCCAAAGATCCACATCCTTATCTAGGTTCCAGCTCCCAAAGTTTCCCGACTTCCCAAAAACAGTATCATCAGTTTGGCTCCAGCATTCAAAGCATGGACCTACAGTGGTGGGGGGCAATTTATATCATGGGGATGGAGTGAGTTACTGAGTAGAAGGCTAAGAACAATGCCTAAGACATAAGTGACTATGGATAAAGTGCAGGCATTAGTGAGGACAATGCAAGTCCTCAGTGGACTAGCTCTTGTTTCCACTGCCTGGAACCAGAGCTGGATGCTTCTAATGTAATGTGAAAGATGAAGAATGAAACTTGAGGCCAGCTCCAGGCTGAACCCATCTTAGGTCAACCAGCAAAGGCCCTCAATCAAAGAGGCTGCTGTTACCCCCTAGTTCTGTTATGCTGACAGTTGTTTAAAATCCAGTGAAAGACTAACCAGTCTTCCACAATTCAACATTTATTTAAAGATATCTTCAAAGGGCTGAGAAATAAGTTTGGCTACTTCTGCAGATTTCTTTTACATGTTGGTGTAATCTTGTATTCGTCATCATAACAGGGGGGTATGCTATTATTAAAGTTCAGTTATGCTACTTGGGCACAAATGTCCCAGATATTCATTTCTACAAACACTGAAATTATTACTGATGAGAGCCTTTCATTTAGTTATAACCAGGCTATTAAATTCCCTAGCCAAAACGAAACCACAATGCTAAAAAGCTAGCTCAGTCAGTAAAGTACTTACATGCAAATATGAAACCTATAGTTATGACAGCACTGCTTGGTTAATGGCATCCTTAGGAATGACATCTAAAGTTCACCTCTACAACACCCCTCCACACACACACACCCCCAAAAGGTAAGAAATTTACTATTCATATATAAGTACCAACTAAAGAAAATCTTTCTGGTTAGTTTTTCCACTTTAAGAAATATTTTATTTTATGTGCTTTGGTGTTTTGCCTGCGTGCATGTCTGTGTGAGGCTGTCAGATCCCCCAAAACAGGAGTAGCAGACAGTTGTGAGCTGCCACTCGGATGCCAGGAATTGAACCAGAATCCTCTGGAGGAGCAGCCAGTGTTCTTAACCACTGAACCATCTCTTCAGCCCATCCTCTGCTTTTATTTAGTACCTAGCATACAAGATAATTAGTGCCTGGAATGTTGAGATGTGCTGAACCATGTGAAAGTAATCCCTCTAAGATGTACTCTACAAACCATTGACTAACATGAACGGGACTCATGTCACAAACATAGACTGACAGGTCATTCCTTGGCATTTTCACACAATAATGAAAATCAGTCTGAACTGGCAGGTGTAAAGTTCCTAAACTCACACTTGACAGAATAATTCAGTACTGATACTTTTTTTTTTTAATTTATTTATTTTTATCTCAATCACAGGTTGGGTACTTTGAATCCCAGGCGTAGCCCCCTCCCCCATTCCCTCCTACCCTCCCACTCCCTCCCTCATCTCCTTCTTCCCCGCCCCCTCCAAGTCCACTAGGAGGGGAGGACCTCCTTCCCTTCCATCCAACCACGACTTACTTTGTGACTGGTAATAGGCAATAGGTATGCAATAGACAAGCACCACAGGACAGAATGAAGTTTTATTCGAGAGCAAATGAGATATAAATATTTTCATATATTTTCTCTATGGCTTAGTACACATGGAATTCTATTATCATAATGTAATAGATTATCTTGAAAACATCACAAAATATACTCACTGAGCTCCCCTATTAAGTGATAATATCCTTCCAGCGCAAACTCCCTTCAGACTTTTGAAAACTGTTTCCAACTCGGCAGATATTTACAGGGGCAAAAACTTGTCTTTTGTCTTTCAGGGCAATGATACGTCCTTTATATCTCAGATGGTGACCACCCAAGAGAAAATCATATCAGCTATTCCTACCTTATCCTGCTTGACTATGACGCACTGTCACAAAACTAAAAGACTCCATTCCATGCCCTCCCTTTTTCATCAATATGAGAGTTTTATCCAGAAATCAGATAAAAAGTTTATTTGGTAGAATACCCTATTTGTAATCAAGCCCCAAAGTTTCCTTGTGGCTCTTCTGGTGAACAATGTTGCTCTTGTGGTGAGCAATGCCATTAGACACCATAAGAATGACTAGTCATCATCCACTCTTGCCCTGTATTTCCCTGGGTGTTTTACACAATTGAGCCTTCAAAAACAGTGCTTCTCTTGCTGAAATATGCATGTGTATCTTGTGGGTACCTGTTAAAGGGCCAAGCAGAAATCAGTGGGTCTATGGTAAGGCTTGAAGTACTGCATTCCCACTAGTTTCAGATAGAATATTAGTACAGCTGGGGTGCTGGTGCAGATGGGGTGCTGGTACTGCAGGTCTAAAGACCACAAATCCAGCATCAAGACAATAAAAGAGTGAGAACAATTGAAGTTAAGTAAACACAGAAGACACTGGCCTGGATCCCACCAAGACGTTTTCTTTGTGTTATAATAACCTCTACCTTCAACGTATTCATGTTTTTAATAATAATTATAATTATTTACAATTTATTCACTTTGTATCTCAGCTATGGCCCCCTCCCTCACCTCTTCCTAGTTCCACCCTACCACCTTCTCCCCCCATGCCCCTCCCCTATTCCACTGATAGAGGAGGACCTCCTCCACTTCTATCTCACCCTAGCTTATCAGGTCTCATCGGAACTGTCTGGATCCTCCTTCTCTATGGCTTAATAAGGTCACCTCACCAAGGGGAGGTGATCAGAGAGCAGGCAACCAAGTTCATGCCAGAGTCTGTTCCTGCTCCCCTTATGAGGGGAGGGAACCCCCATGGGCTACATCTGAGCAGGGGGTCTAGGTCCTTTCTATGCATGGTCCTTGGTTCGTTCATGTTTTTAATCTAAGATAAGGGCAATGAGGTTTGAAGTTCTGTTTAGGGAATACAGTAAACTGAACAACACTTTGTTTTTTAGAGAAAAAAAATCAGGTAAGCAACAAAAGGGCATTCAAGAAAACGGAGTGATGTAGGCCATGACATTTTTTTAAAACTTGTCTTTGGTGGCTAAGGATGATCAGTACTGGTGAGAGCATTATCCCTAGCCAGTGTCCTATGAGGACTGATGTGTTCATAGTCACATTTAGGTAAATAATTAATTTGAATAGAATGACTTAAGGTATAAATTAGGAATAGTTAGTATTATTTTATAAATCAAGTTACAAAATTAGTCACAGAATAAAAATATTTCTTATTAGGGTTCTCTGTTAGACAGAAGATATATATCTTCAATGTACTGAAAATTAGAGGGATCCTCGATTGCCTCAATGTACCTTGTAAGTGCCATTTGGCCTTCTTTCCTACTCATGTTCCCAAGATAATTGACTCATTGGGAACTCAAAACTCAAAGCTGGGGGCTACTCACATAATCCAGGCTTACAGTGGGGATCACTTCCTGATGTGACATTCTTTTGGCAATTACTTACTCAAATTGTATTTGCTTGTACTTGTTAATGTATTCAGTTCAATCCAGCAAACATTTATTGAACATTATTACCAGGCTCTGTGGGACATCCAGATAAATATGGCTTGGTTTTTATATTCATGGAGCTGATACTCATGTAGATTATGTTATAATTGCTATCAGGTAGAATGTGTGCTTCTGTTGTTGTGTTTAAGTTTTCTTCAAAGTTTTATGAACACCTTGAAAGAAGATGTCTTTTCTTTTCTTTTTTTATTGTTCATATATTTAATGGATTTTTAAATTCAGATTCAATTTAAATACCTGTAACTTATAACATGATTTCCTTGATATTGTAAGATTTTATATACAAGTTTATTACTTGTATATAAATCTACTTATTTAATTACATATATGTATATATGTGTATATATCCAGAAAACTTAACATTGTCAGAAGTATGCTATATGCATTAAAGACTTCATAATCGTATTGTTCATGTTATCTAATAAAACTAGGCCTCCTAGTAAGGTAGATGTTAATCCACATGGCTTGAAGAACTATTTTTTAACATTTTTTTCATTTTAATTTTATATTAATCACAGGTTATGTACTTTGTATCCCAGCCGTAGCCCCCTCCTGCATTCCCTCCCTATTCCCCCCTTCCCTCCCTCATCTCCTCCCTGCACCTTTCCAAGTCCACTGATAGGGGAGGACCTCCTCCCCTTCCATCTAACTCTCGTTTATCAAGTCTCTTCAGGAATGGCTACAATGTCCTCTTCTGTGGCCTAGCAAGGTTGCTCCTCCCACGGGGGACAGGGAGGTTGAAGAGCCAGCCATTAAGTGGTAGCTCAATTCCAAAGTGGGTATACTAGAAAGGGGAACAGAAACTATTTTGGACATGAACTCAATAGATATCTATTCTTAATTATATTTGTGTTTAATGTTTGTAGAGTTGCTAGGTCAGAAGCCATAGGGTGACTCCAGGAGAGAAGGACAAATTTGCAGCAACCCTTTTCCTCATAACTGGAATCAGAGGAAAAGTGTAGCTCCCCAACTGAAGGCAGGGGGAGGAAAGAAGAGCCCCAAGAAAGAGCATGACTTTCTTAACTCACCCCTTAAACCAAGGCATCTGTTATTCAGCTTTTTATCTGTTTTTTTAAGAATATATGATGTGGACACTTAAAGATTTTTGTCTTTTGCTCTTGGGATTTGATATATATTTTTTGTGAGACATGCCATGACTACTGATGGACAGCAGCAACCCATTGTATAATTCAAGCTCTGTTCCAAGAATTGGATACTTCTACATAATCCAAATAATCATCTCATGAGGGAAGTCCTGATTTATAGCTGAGCAGGCTGAGGCACAGAGATTGCATAACTAGCTCAAAATTATCATGTTCTCTGAAAAAACAAGTAGAACCAACGTGTGACATCTTTTGACATTGAATTTATTAAAAACGAAAAAGAGGAAAGAAATGTACACCTTAATTGATTTCAGTGCATGAAAGCACCTCAAGTAGCGTCTTTGCTTGCATGTGTTTTTTAAAAACAGGCATACTTGTATTTCTGACCCAACTCTAATATATATATAATTTGTATATATTTATTATATATACATATGGGAATATATATATATATATATATGTCTTCAGAAAACAAAGGTGCCAAAGAAATATAAGTAACCCACAAGGCCTTGTAACTACAGTCACCATGTCCCTGATATGGCAGTTGAACTATCTGAAACTGCACTCCAGGAGGTGATCTAAGGAAGAAAGGTGCTCATACTCTCTGTACCACCATAGTGCTTGCTCCACACAAGAGGCTCTGTGTTTTTCTTTTCATGCAAATAGAATGAGCCCTCATTTTATACATGAGCAAATTCAGGCCTCAGAAATGGGGGCTTCCCAAGATTACAGAACTCAAATGAGGTGCAGACCCAGCCTCCACCTTGTTATTTCCAGTTTCTGGTGCTTTCTCAGACAGTTAGAAATAGTGCCACCTCAAGATCCAGCTATACCACTCCTGTGCATATATATGAAAGATGTTCAACCATACAAGGACATATGCTCAACTATGTTCATAGTAGCTTTATTCCTAATAGCCAGAATCTGGAAATAACCTAGGTGTCCCTCAATCAAAGAATGGATGCGGAAATTGTGGTACATTTACACAATGGAATACTACTCAGCAATTAAAAACAAGAAAATCATGAAATTTGCAAGCTAATGAGTGGAAGTAGAAAAGATCGTCCTGAGTGAGGTAACCCAGAAGCAGAAAAATATGTGTGGTAAATACTTACTTATAAGTGGATATTAGCCATATAGAATAGGATAAACACACTAAAATCTATAGTCCTAAAGAAACTCAACAACAAGGAGGACCACCCTAGGGAAGAGGCTGAAACCTCATTGAGAAGGGCAAACATAGACATCAGAAGTAGGAGAAGACAGGGAACAGGACAGGAGCCTTCCACAGGGGACCTCTGAAAGACTCTACCCATCAGAGTATCAAAGGAAATACAGAGACTCATAGGCAAACTTTGAGCAGACTGCCAGAAAACTTATGGAAGAAGGGGGAGATAGAAAGACATAGAGTGGACAGGATCTCTACAAGGAGACCAACAGAGCTAAAATACCTTGGTCCAGGGGGCCTAAAGTGACCAATACTCTAACCAAGGATCATGCATGGAGAGGACCTACAACCCCTGCTCAGATGAAGCCCATAGGCTGCTCAGTTTCCAAGTGGGTTCCCTAGTACGTGAATCAGGAGCTGTTTCTGGCATAAACTCAGCGGCAGGTTCTTTAATCTCCTCCCCCTGTGGGGAGCTGCCTTGCCAGGCCACAGAGGAAGATGCTGCAGCCAGCCCTGATGAGACCTGATAGGCTAGTGTCAGATAAAAGAGGAAGAGGTCCTCCCCTATAAGTGGACTAGAGGAGGGGCATAAGGGGAGAAGAGGGAGGGTGGGGAGGGGCTGGGAGGAGACAAGGGAGAGGACTACAGGTGGGATACAAAGTAAACTGTAACAAATATAAATAAATAATTTTCTTAAAAAAGCTTAATTTTCATCAATACAGCATTTTCAATTTCGCACCCATTAGTAAGATTTCTGAGTAGAATCATGGCCTTGTTTACAGGATATAAGTGATAATATGCATGTATGATCCTGGAAAGAAAGGCAGAATCTTTTGCCTTTTCCATCAAAGAGTCTTTTTCTTTCTTTCTCTCTCTCTTTTACATCCTTCCTTGTGGTAAGTACCAAGAATTTTGAAAATGCTCGCCGTCAAAATGTAAGGCTGCAGATTTACTACAATATTCCAAGTTACGTTCGATAATTTAATATGTTGCTATTTTATGTCTGAACCTTGCATGTAGTAGGGATGGAATACATATTTGAGAGGCAAAGTTGAAAAGAATACCTGGAAAGCAAAGCCTTCTTTATGTTTGAGACATTGTTGGTGAAGATAGCTTGTAGTGCTGACATTTGAGCTAATTGCTCAGTCTGCTTTCTCATTTTATGGGAGTCACTTTTTATATCTGAAAATGATATTCCTAATAAGGACATAGCAAAAACCCAGCACCAGCCTTTCTATTAATGGCTTAGGAATAATTTAAATAGAAGTCAGCACAGTATTACATTGTTAAACTTTATTCTAGAATTATAGACAATATGTTATTAGGTCTACTTCAAGTCTAAACTGAAGATTTCCCTTCTGGAAGATGTTTCCTGATTGGAAATGAATTGCTTTTCTGTGTCACCATGAAGACAATGCAAATGCCGATTAAAGCAATTAAAACTTCTCTTTGTTTGCAGAAAGAGATGTACCCAGATCTGGCTTTTTGTTTGTAGATATCTTAATAAGCACAAGCAGACTGAAATGAAATCTGTCATCAGTTATATTTTTCTCTTAGACAAACTGTCTCCTTCACATACATATTAAGCATGATTTGTTACCAAAGCTTTCTGATATTTCTATTTGTTGTTGTAAAATGGTAAACGTAGAAATAACACTAGATCTATCAATTTGATAGTATAATGCAATACATCTGGCAGCTGAACAGGAAAATGTAATGACAGATCTGGCATAGTGAATGGTTTTTATTATGGGTTTTTTCTTTCATTCTTTCTGCACAATTGTGCCATTTGTTGTAAACTAATGTCAACAAGAATAAAGCATTGTTGGGGATGGGAATTTAGCTTTTGTGGAGCATAAATTGACTGCTACGTAAATAAATATAAATATCTGCTTTATTGCTTGTTAAATATTTAGTTACTAAAATGGTTTGAACAGGAAAGCTTGCTGTAGGGACCCCGGCCTGCCTTTAACCATTTACGGCTGTGTTCTTCTGTGGATTAAACTTTTCTACTGCTTTTATCTTTACAAATTTACATTAAATTCTACTGTAAGCTCTTGTAAAATATACAAATTAATTACCCAAAATGTGTGAGATATTCTGTGCTAAGGATGGGTAGGGGTAACTGATTTTTGTGTTGTTGTTGTTTCAGTAATAATGCAAAACTCACCATTTTAATGACAAAAGACTATTTAGTAGCACAAAGAAGAGCCCTCATTTCACTCACTCACTCCTGTGTTCATCAAACCTTTCCTTGCCCACCTTCGACTTCCCTCTTGAAACATAACTGTGAATGAGTCAGGAGAAACTCAGCTTTTCTGGGAAGACATATGTACAGAACATAGTAGTTGCATAAAACAAATTTGAATATAGATGTCTGCAGTGTGTGTCTCCAATACATTCATCAAAACAAAGTAAGAGAAAACACTAGGAAAATGTCTCAATCTTCATTTTAGTTTTTTTTAAAATGAAGATTATGAATATTAAATAAACCACGGTGATACTTGTGCTTAAGCCTTTGACCTTAAGAATATGTTATTCCAGAAGTATCATCAGTCTGCTGAGTACGAGACTGATCTTTTTATGAGAATGGTGTATGTGTATTTGACATGTATGTTTGTGTGCACCATGCATATGCACATTTACACATAAAGCCTGCTGAAGCCAGAGGAGAGAACTGAAATTAGAGGAGGCTATGAGCCTCCATGTGGGTGCTACGAACCAAAATCAAGTCCTCATGCAGTGAGTGTACCTCCAGCCCTAAGGAAAAATATTCTCTTGTATAATAAATATCCAAATAAAATGAAGCCCATGATGAAACTATGGAGAGACTGATCTCAGTTTTATTTTTATTCTTAAGGGAGAGAAGGATGGCTCTAGTTACTTGTCTTATGTACTGAGAACCCGTGAAAGAACACCCAGCAGGGCATTTATAGGGGTCCTCTCTGAGCAATGTCCTTTTGTTTTTATTTCTGTTGTCTGAAAATTTTATAATGAACTCATTCTATACTTATACTTTTTATTTTTAATATATTTTATTGCAGTGGGGAAGCAGAGTTGTGCTTGTAACAGAGCCTAAAGGACCAAAGGAGTCACTTCTCTCCTTCTACCGTATGAGTTCCAGAGATTGAACTCAGGCCATCAGGTTAGCTGACAAACACCTTTACAAGAAAAGCCACATCACCAGCTCTTATTTGTAATTTTTAGAGGCTACTTTTGTTTTTTAGAGGAATTACTATGATAAAAATTTCTAAGGGGCTTTCTGTAAACAAATTATTAGTCCTGGTATTCGTGCCTAAAAGTTGTGAATATGTATATAAATAAATGATAATTTATAATTTGAAATTGTAGAAATAATTCATTGGATATCTTTAATCTTATTAGCAACTTTTATAATGATATTTTGATGGAGAATATGAGCTGAACAGTTTTAATTGTCAAGCTTACCCAAAATTGTAGATTTTTAGACTAGTTTGGAATGTTGAAAGATTAATTGTTTAACCTTGCTAGACAGATCATAACAATATTAGAATATTCCCCTTATTTGATCATAGAATTAATCTGATAAGGTCAGTACTTGACACATGTGAACAAATGACAGAAGAATATTGAATATTTATAGAACAAAATGAGATGTTACCAGATCAAAATTATGCTACAGAAAGAAAAGACAAGATATTTATAGCTTATGGAACAAGAGAGAAATCTTTTACACACACATACATTAGTGGAAGATTTTTTAAAATAATAAATATAAAACAAAGCCATTTGAAATAGATAATAAAGTATTTGTTCTTATCTGAAGTGTAAAGATTTGAGTTAACTTTGAGATTATCGTGGACACAGTGTTCCCTTATTTCTTGGCCACAGAAAAAAGCCTGATCTGAATGGCATTGAAATGACAATGTTCCAAGTCTCCCAAACTATGTCCACAGTGCCAGGACCTCTTCAGTATATTCTTAAGCTTAAACATCATAAGCGATCCTTACTTTTCTTATCCAAATGTGCGCATTTTGCTACACATAGACTAGCTTCTTCAATCTTCATGGTAATCTTCTTTGTCAACTATTGGCACCCACTTCACCTCGTCAGTGCTGCCAGTATCAAGCATGATCTGCTTGTCCATTGCCTTCATTTCCGGCTGCACGCTTTGTTCTCTGTCAATTCAATTAGCAAATTGTTCACAAATCCTTTCCTTTCCTCATCTCTCCAACTCTTTATCTCCAAGTCCCAAATTCTGGAGATGTTGAGTGCAGCACCAATCCTCAAATGTCTTTTTTTTTTTTAATAGTTATGCATCTCCACAGTGGAGATTGACGGCTTCTGAGCATGACAAATTTAACTCTAAGTTATGATGGTATACGTTTCCCCCACACATGACTATTAAGGCAGTAATTTTGCATAATTTAACAATTCCCCTGAATCTATATTCACTTTCTTTTTTCATATGAAGTCTAGGAGAACAAAGAAGTTAGAAGGAAGGATAAGATGGAAGAAGGAAGGGCAGAAGGGAAGGGATACAGAGAGAGAGAGAGAGGAATATATATTGATGTTATATAGACAGTCCTTTGGTTTATTTTTCTCATTTTAGTTGCTGTTTTCCATTAAAATATTAATAATAATTGAATGAATTATTGATTACACTTAAAACCATAATTCACAATGAACCTATTTTTTTATATACTGTTGAGACCATAATCAAGAATCAATTTGGCTAGGAAATTATCACAAGGTAACTCTATTTTATATGGTATTGAATATAACCATTTAATAGAAATAATCTAGAGTTGAGATCTGAAGAAAAAGATTTTTAAAATTTCATTCAACTGTATCTTTAGTAGGTATTGTTGGTGATAACATTTCACTCCTGATCCAGTCCTCCAGGTTGGGTTTAAGCCAAGGTCAATACTTTCATGCTTGGAGCCCATTGCAGAATATTCTGCTTTCTGAGAATTAACATAATCAGAAAACTACACCCCCCCCCCATAGATTGTAAGTATAGGTAATGATAGGGCAATCTGCTAAGCTGCTGTCAACTATGATATGCTCTCACAGAGTCCTCTCAGTCTTCAGCTAACAGCACATTCTGCTCTCTTTTATTTTAGGTCTGTCATATGATAAAACGTCATCTGGGACTCTTCTGGGGGCCTGCCCTGTGTAATCACACCCCCCAGCAGCCAAATATCCTAATTCACCCAGCAGTGTACTCTAGGATCTCATGTTGACCCTGTAGTGTCCTTCTGCTGTTCAAAGAGATAACTCTTTTAGGCAACTTACACAGATCCTTTCAAGGTGTGGCAAGAAAGTATAGTCTCCGTTTTCACAGGCGCTATATCCCTATCTCATCCCTTCTTGTTCTTAGTCAGGGACCAGAAATTCTCCTCTCAACTCATTCATGGTTTGGAAGTCTGCTGGCATGTCTTTCAGTCTAGAAAGTTCTAACAATGTTATCGATAATACTTGGCAACTGCTTTCTATTTTTGTATCTTTCTGTTGTGCCCAGACCTAACTAGACAATCAAGAATTATTGAGGACTGACCTAGACAACCAACTATAGGTGATGACACCCCACTGTTCCTGAAGATAAATATACCCATCTACCTAGGCAACAGGAAACACGCTGTGACAGTAAGAATACTAAAGAAACAGACTTAGATTGAGTAACTGTTTTTATGCAAAGAAAGACAAAATGCCCATGATTTAGAGATCTAAGCCAAAGTTTTCCAGCTCAACTGTTTATAGATGTTATAGTAGGAAGGAAGACTATTCCACAGCTTAACTATCTACATCTATCTTCTCTGTTCAAGGGGTGCCAAGACAGGCTTGCCCTTAGAAAGCACACCAATATCTGTTAACCTCCTCTGTATGTTCTCCTGGGATCATACATTGAGAAACTGTCACAGGCTTAGAATATTGCTTCCTAGACTTTACAAAGGAGGTTTAAAGAATAATATTGCTTGTGCATTTCTAAATTCTCTAACTGCAAGGGTTAGGCCCCATTTGAACACTAATGAGTGCCCATTTATTAGTGCCTTTCCTAGAGGTGAATTTTCTTCATGTTTTGTACACATTCCACTTTTTAACAAAGCATTTTACAGTCTTGTGGGTTTGACATCAACACTCTGAGCTCCAGGTAATGCTGCTACCGCCCAGACCAAGCAAATCATGTTGAAGAAATGATATTTTCTCTTTTGACGATTTGGCACATTGATAATTATGTCCATGAGTCAGTGAGAGGTAAATTAAGAACCAAGGTGATGGCTATTGGTCATATTTATAACACAGTGACACTGAAAATCATACTGTGCCCAAGAGTTTCATCTTTATTCCCTCAGCTTCATAAAGACTGAAGTTTACATGTTTCTTTATGGTATCAAATGCACTCGTCATAAAGTACATGCTATTGTGTTCACAGAACCTGAAAGACTGACACCACATTTACACATGTATGATATTAAAGGACAAAACAACCAGAAGTGGTTTCAGCACATTTTCTGTAAGTGATCTATTTTCCCCATTGTATACAAGAAGTTCCATTATTATTACCCTGCTCTTTGCTTTTCATTTTCTTTACTGTATCCCAAGGCAAGTGATTCAGCTAAAAGACCCAGGAGTGAAAACTTTATGGTGTCAGAACTATTATGACAATATTTCTACCTCAAATGGAAACATTCTTCTAAGGGAATCCCTAAACCCCAAAGAAAGCTTCTTGGTAAAGGAATGACCCTGAGGAAGGATGGACAGAAACAATTATTGAAAGTCAATGAGTCTATGATCTATGGCACATAGGAGTCTAGGTGATTGGTGCTGAGTCACGCGCCCAAGGATTGCAAGGAAAACCAAATCAAACCCACTAGAAAACAAATGGAGAGAATGTGATAGTGGGAATTCTTATAAAACAAATTTTCAAGTATTTGCAGACAACTCAGAATAAGCCAATAGGAGACTTATTTAAGTTCAATCTTACAATGACCAACAGCAAACTGTGATTTAAAAAATACCAATCAATTTGCATAGAAATATTCATATCTGAGCATAGTACAACCTTAGAGTCACTAATGACTGTAAAGCAACTTTATTTTTTTCATAGAGGGAAAATTAAGTATTCAAAAATATAAAAACCTATTTTCATAATATATTGATATTACATATAAAATTAGAGGCACTGATTTCCTATTTCTGGAAGATTTTTAAAATGATAACCAACCCCTTTTCCTTCTTGTTAACACATACCATTCTTGTGAATTTATTTAAAGATTACCAAATAGATAACAGGAACACGTGAGAATCATCTGGCCCTAGTGCTCTATTTGTTAAAACATCAACATCATTGCTATCTCCTAGCGTGAGTGTTCTCTCAGGTGTTCTTCATTGTTTGTTCAACCTCAGTAACTCACCTCTGGGAGCAGAAAGCATCCCGGGTAATAAGCACTGCAATTCGGTTTCCAAGAAATGGCTGTGATAAAATCATCACAATAATTGGCTGAAGAATTTAGATCCTCTGTAAAAGTGTGTTGGGACTTTGTGTGTGTACCACATCAAAGAGCCAAGATCTCTTCCTGACTGGAAACTCGGTAGAGTGATAGGTGACCAATGCAGGACCCAGTCTAGCTGTTGTTCTTCTGATTTTCTAAGTCAGTTTCTGCCAGTTCTTCTATTGTTTGTCTTAACATACGATTATTATAGCTGGTTTCCTTTTCCTGAAGAAGAAATAATAGTTGTCTCATAGACCAAGCAAGCACAATTGGCTTTGGTCCCATCTTTCTTTCTCTGCCCCTGAGTTTGAGAAACAGGTCTAGGCTTGATAAAAGTTCATTTACAAATGAAGTACATGGGTCTGGTTCTCATTGGGTAAGAGCAGACTTAATTTTTCCATAAAGGAAACATTATAAATGGCTTCCATTCTGATAGTGGAAGTGTGGCCATCTGGTTTTACAATAGGGACTTGGCAGGTGGAGGCACATACCTTGTGGTCTTTTCTTTTTATTATAATATGATTGATTAGATTCTTTCTGTTTCACATTTTATATTAATTCCATTTTAGTCTTTAAGAGTAATTTATATTTGCTTAATAATAAGAAAAGTGCAGTGGTTGTTAAAATATACTGAACGGTTTAAAATTTGTTAATTTCCCCTTATTTCTGTTATTGACTGAGTACCAAATTCTAAAACATGGTTTGATGAGCAAATAGTTATGGATATTGAAAAATCCCACTTACCTGCCACTCTTTCTAAAAAGTCAGCATGTAGCATGCCTTCTTAGGGTAATTTATAGCGATGGATTTGAGGCATTGTTATTAATTTAGAGGCTACACATACTGGAAATGGTCTTAAAGGTTTTCCAGACAGCTGACCCCTGACTTGTGAGTCAGAGAATTAGGCTGAGTATCTGAGGTAACTCTTAAATGCTCCATTTCAATGCCACAAATCCTTTTAATTCACGCTGAAGACACCAACAGCCCTTAAATCTGCTGTGGAGAAAGGAAGTTCGTATTTGTTGAGCACTGGTTATGATAGGCCTGAACAGCTTTTCATAAAGAAACAAGGTCTGCGTGATTACGCTGCGGCACATGGGCTGAACGCTTTCCCTGGAAGCCTAATTCACAATTGTGTCAGCCTCCTCGTGACTATTTAAGAAGAGTTGTGAGGTCAATGGCAATGATACTTCTCCTGGTCATAAATGCCATCCAGTGAGACTTCCTCCCGCGTCCCCCCACCTGTTCATTTAGACGGCTGCAGTGTCAAATATTTAAAACTAAAATGTTTTACAGGAGAGAAAGAATCTGACGACACCGCTGACCCACATTTCAGAAGCAAAATGAGAACTGCAGGGGTCAGATCCCAGCCAGTGGGAACACGATGAACACTTACGCTGTAAATGAAGTAGTGAAATCGACCACTGGAACAGGCAATTTTCATAACCAGGACACTCCAGTAAAATGAATTTTGTCATACCCCGTGACCTCCGCAAGTTCCTGAACCAAACTCTTCAGTGAGCATTAGACGGAGAAAGACACACTCTGACCCCAGGAAATGGCAGAATGAGTCCAAATCACACCTCTTTTAAAATTGAAGCCGAATAGTATGCTGCAATTAACACGCGGAGTAATTTAATTTAATTGATCACTTACCTTCCTTCCTCAGAGTTTTCTTTGTTCCATAAGTTGGGAGGGTCATATCCTCAAAGTTTTTGAACTGGAAGATTTAGTATGCAGAGGTGGAATTCAGTTATCCAGTCATTAAATGTGAAAACCAAAAGCACACTACATGGCAGTTACGACATATATTCAAATATATATCTTTCCCAATGTATGTGAAGGTGTAGTTTTTTTTTTCACATTCTAGCTAAATATTCTATAAACACTGTGACAATTGGAAGCAGTTTGGATATTTTCCCCATACGTTTTAGAGAAAAACATCTATTTGAAAAGTCATTGTTTTGCATCATTCCTTGAAAAATATATTATAATTCAATATATATCAAGCTCATATCATCCCTATGAATCTTTCATAATTTTATTTTTAAAAGTGAGAGAAAACAGATGTATTTATACACACAAAATAGTTTCCCCTAATGTGCATGTGTTTTAGAATGCATACATGGAAAAGATTGTTTAAAGTATGTAAATATGAGTAATAAATGAGATTGATTTTGAAATCCTAATAAAGATAGCACAGTATGTTTCACTGCAATGTCTGAGTTCAAACAGCAGCTATTTTATGTTTTGAAAGTCATAGATTTAATTGCAGAGAGCAAGTATGAGAGAAAGGTAAGTAGAAGGGGCCCAAATGCTATGGCTCACAAAGAATGCAGCTAATTTCATTTTACAGATGACACGCGTGGCAGGTGTGTTCAGAAAGATCCAGAACAGATAGCACTACAGTCGAGATGCTTTCATCGAGACTGAGTCACATTCGCTGCTTAAGCTCAGTGACATATTTTCTAGGATTATCTTTGTACAGGCTCTGTTTCATATTGCAACAGGAGTGGATCAAATTCCTTAAATGATAATAAAACTGAGAGTCATAAAAGAAGTGATGGTCAATAAGTTATCTTTTTGTGTTATTTCATCTCCCAGTTCTCATCTTTTTCCTGACAACATTTCCCCAAGTACACTTCCGTGAGTGCTAGCTGAAATCGTAGTTGACATGCAGTCTTAATTCTTTACAGATAATTTGTGGTCATGTTTCTTCTCTATAAGTACATGAAGGCTGTATGATTAACAATAGTGTAATAATAGGTTTATTTTGAATTTCTTCTTTATAGTCCCATAAGACCCTCAACTTATATCAGAATTTATACCTAAGGCATGTATTAGCTAGAATTAAAAATATATATAGTCTATACACATGATTTTATTGTTTAAATGGTCTTCATTCATGTTTCATTTCAATAATATTTCCCTAGCTTGTAAAGCTTATGTTACATTGAGCTCCTCTTTAAATTCACAATGCATAAAACTGCCAGGTGGGCTAAAAACAGAGTGCATTAACAGATTGAACTATAAATCAGGTGGCTGTGTTCACGTACTGTAAAAATACCACCAATTCCTTTCTTATTATAGTTTGTACAGATTCCATAGAGTGATCACAAATGCTATGGGGAATTTAAAATGAGTAAAGAGTTCATATATTCCAACCTAAAATATTATGTTCATTTTTATCTTATAAGGATTTTCATCAACTTTGTACTATTGTCGTGGAAGTATATTAACGAATACATTACCTACAACCTACTGCCTAGTGAAAACTATTGTTGCTTCTAGTACTGTTACAACTAAGCTACAAATAAGCCACTTTTGATCATGACTTAATGCTGCTATAGTCATTCACCTCAAGCTTTTTGGGGTTACACAATAGATTATGCACTGTGGTTCTTATCAATGGTGCAAATGAGGAGTAAGAAATTGCTAATCTCCTTTAAATTTGAGTGGCTGGAAAAAACAACGTAATCACCATTCTCTTCAAGAGGCAAAAATTGTGTAACATACTTAAAAATTACATATAAAAATTAGCCTTTTAATGTATGGACAAAGAAACAAAAACATCTTTTGGGTCATCTAGTAGATGAATAAGGGAACTGAAAACCAAATATTCAACTTACTTATTCATGCTTAAATTAATAAGTAAGACAACAAAACCAGAGCAAGAAACTTTTCTGCACACCAACAATAATTCCCCTTCTCAAAGTGCATAAATAATTACAAAGTGCATACATAAATTTCATCTCTTAAGCAGTAAACAGTAGAGTTACATTGGGACACTGAGTTTTTATTGGTTTTATGTTTTTGGTGCAAAGCTCAAGGTACTGACCCATTTTTTCACTTATTCGATGCTGCCTCTATCACTATGAAACTTGTGTAGCCTGTGAGTGTTGCCACAATTAACAGAATATATTTTGTAAACAAACAAAAGCAAATAAAATTGAATTCTCTGTTTCAAACTGAAATAAATATAGTAGCTAGGGAAGGTAAAATATTGTTTACAAATAAGCTTCATGTGTCAAGGTAAGAGGAAACTAGCAATATTAAAGAATTCTGAAGGATGGTAAGAAAACAAAATTCAAAAGCAGAATAATGACTTGTTAGGATAGCTTTCAAAAAATGTTTTTAAGTTGGTTCAGCAACGTGAACTGAAGGGGAAGGGACAGTTGGTGAGTATGCAGGAAGGAACATACCAACTGCAGTGAGAGCATTGAAGTCATAACAAAAATCAGGCTGAGCTAAGTTACCATTTTAGTCATGGGCAGGAACTGATAATAAATATTTACCCAAATAGGTCACTGAGGAACTGAATGGAACACTTCATTCTGGCAATGAGCTCTTGTTCACATGACACCTTCTTATGTCCAAGAGGAGATTGTTCTGGATCTAGCAGCAGGAATCAACCTCTAGGACAAAACATTGGATCTCAACACCATCAATTCAATATTCTAGAAGTACTTTTAGGTATCTTCTGCATAATTAGAAGTAATATAATGTGTAGACTTGTAAAAAAAAAAGGTGAAGTATAATTGTATTATTAGCCTGGAAAGCAAGAAGCCATGCAGAAAGAGAAGAATTGCTTGTGGATACGTTTAAACTTCAGTTTTCTTCCTAACAACACCCAGGTGATTCTTTTGAGCACCTCTGATTTCTGTTCATCATCAAATGTGAATACATTGCTAACTAGAACACATTATCATTGCCACTGGAAAAAAAACAATGGCTCTCACTCTGGCATTCATACAGTGTTTCTCCACCTTGGTACACTTCACATTTTGAGTTGTTTTGAAGGAGTCATTGTGTGCACTAAAGGGTATTTTATTGGTGTGCACGATTCTACTTACAAGATGCCAACTGCAGTCTTACTTCGCTCCTCTCAACTTTGACAATCAAAATCATCTCCAGTCTATTGCCAGTATGTGGAATGGAAATTTGTTGTTGTATGGTTTATAGAGATGCAAATACTGAGTGTGATATGATAGATATGAAAGATGTGGATGCATGTAGTTTGGAAATGAGAAGTTTACTTTTGATGAGAAGCCTCTGAAGAGGAGTTGGAGGTTAACAGAGAACACTAAAGTCAAAAACACGGTTTTTGACAGGCAAAAAGGCAGAAAAATGCGGGTAGACAACAAAGCCAAAAGACTTGGGAAGAAATTCTGAAGAGAGAATAAAGTAAGAGTGAGAGAATGCCAAAGGGTGTGGTAGAGTGAACCTTTGCCTATAAATAGGTGATGAAATGTTAAATGCACAGAAAAGCTACTTAAATTTTAGCTTCCATTCAGGAAGAACATGGAAATCAAGTACAGATGGTCCAGAGAATGTACCTGCTAATTAAAGTTTTGAGGAAAGGAGACATTTTAAGTAACAGGAGGTTATATGGAATTGTTTTTTATGCTCCTTAATTGATGTACCCATTGAAGGGTATAGCTGACAGAATACAACTAACTAAGCATTATATTGAATCTCCTATACTTCTCATCTTTCTCTACTAAAACCAAGTCGAAGGGACCAACCGAAAAACTTGAAGTAATGAGCTAAAGCAAGAAGTGCCAGCACATTGCTGGACAGTTAAGACTTTCAACCCAGAAAATGGAGTGTTGCAGAGCATAGAGGTGAAGAGTAAGATTGCCCTGGTTGTCCTGGGTCTCTGTGTGAGCAGAGACGTGCAGAGCAGAGGCAGCCTGGGGAAATCCAGCTTTAAATAAGAAAAATGCTCTCTTTGTATTTACTTACCTCTTATGTCACAACATTCATCATTTTGCCTAGTATGAAGCAGCCCACTGAGTTCCCTTTTGCTGCAGAAGAAAAACAGGTCTACATGGAAACAGGAGAACTTTTAAAGCACAAGCTAACAAAATCTCAAGGAAAACATGTATTTGTCTTAATTTCAAAATTAACGTTTTGAGCCAGAGTTCAGCATTAGAATAAATAAATCTTTGAGGTCTTTCTTTATTTCCCACTCTGATTAATCCCGGTCTTTCTTGCCAAATTTACTTCCTATAGTTAACTCAACTAAGCCAACATGTCCAACTCACAACTTTACTCACCTTGCTTACCTCCAAGTATGCTACCCAATCTTTCATTATTAAAATCTCTTCTCTGTGTCTCTACTCACACAATTTGCCTCTAAAACTTAGCTCACAGTCAGAATTTATTAAGAAGAAAATCTAATGTCTTGTAGCCAAGTAAATAATATTTCAGGGTTGGAGAGGTGGCTTAGCAGTTCAGAGCACTTGTTGATCTTGCAGAGGACCTGAGTTTTAGTCCTTAAATCTACATGGTAGTCAACAACCATCCCTAACTCCAATTTCAGAGAATCATATATCCACATGATGCACAAACATACATACTGACAAGATCCTCATACATATAAAATAAAGATAAATATTTTAAAATATTTTTAAAGAAAAAAAATTTAAATAAGAAACCACAAAAGATTCCTGGAGAGTCAACCAGAGCATAAAGAGGTAGACAAAAGGGTCCTTAGCTGAAGAACAATGTGACTACTGTATTACCTATTATATCTTGTGCATCAGAATAATTAAGACTCCATGCCAAATAACAGAACAATTGCAGTAGGCCAAGGCACTAGTCTCTGTGCTCTCAAACAAAGGGGTTTTCAGAGCTTGCCCACCCACAGCAGGCAGCAGAGGTATCGGCTGGAGAAGAGTCAGGACATGTTTAAGGAAGCATTGTGGTTAGAAAGCTCTTTCTCTAGCTCTCTGGTATGAATGTTTTTCTATCTTAATGTATGCTGCACATCCTTATTTGTGCTAAGTTTAGTGACACATTTTGAGTCAAGCCCAGAGACTCTCAGCCAAATTTTACTGAATGCCTTTGTATATCACTATTCATCCTTCAGTAGACTATGTTCAAAAGTACAAATTATTATATGAAATATTTAAATTTTACTCATTTTTAGTTCCAATTAATATTAAGGCAATGCATTTACAGATTATGTAATCATTGTTAGAAGTCGTTCCATATTTAAGGCTAAATGTGGACACCATACCTACATATTTCCTTGTATTCTACAAAGAGGGAAAAAGAGATAGGCATATGAGATGGATGTGTCAACGTCCTCTATTTTAATTAGTTTTGAAGAGATAGGTGCCTGCAGTTAGTACTAGCTATAAATGTAAACACAAATTCTTCAACAGAGTATATTATAGATACAGACAAATGCAGTAATAGTTCAAATGTTTTCCATATTAACTTTCCTTTACCTGGATCTGCTTCTGATGGTAACTAGAATATGTATCAGAGGATCTCTAGTAAAGCATCTGTTATTCCAAATCTTCAGCCTCTCCTACAAACTGCATTTTTAAGCATGAAAGCAAATGTAAAGTTCGTAGTACAATAAAAATCCAGATATACTGTGTGTTTATTTGTTTTGGGGGGTGGGTAGGGAGGTCAAACCCCCTTAACACTATGGCAACATGTGTTGGTCTGAGGATCAAGCTCTTTGAGTTTAAGAAGTAGCATATGTTTACACTTTCTCTTCTGTAAGTGACATCACAACTATCGATGGCATTGAATGTGATTTCACAAGGTTGTCATCTGTGGCTTTTCTTTACAGGCAAAGGTTAGAGAAACACTAGGGCACAAAGTTTTAGAAGAATGAACTTTCTGCTGAAATTAAGATAATGGTGGCATAGAAATGATTCAATTCTGCTGCTTCTTTCCCTGATGTTAACAACCTTCAAGCAGTAAGGATGACAAGACACTGAGAGAAAACAAATCAAAACAAAAGGAAAGGGCAAAAATACATAAGAGAACAACAACAAATCCCATTGGTCTTTGGTGCAATGAGAAGACGGAGAAGATCTCCGTAACCTTCAGCATATTGTGTATGGAAGCGTTGAGAGTAGGTGCACATTCAGAAATCAAACCCTTGGATACAGATCTTGTAATGCCAAAATAGGCATAATTCTTTAAAGATGAACCCACATAGAAGTGATAAAGTGGCATTGTGTTGTTATGAAAAGTAAGGATTGAGTTTGGAATTGCTTCTCTGTACACCATGAAGTATGAAGGAAAAGCGGGGAGGTGAATTGTGAAAACTGCATAGTCTTGTTTCTTAGCAGCTGCTGGTGAAGCAGGTTACAGGGGAGAGTCTTATACTGCCCACTATAGGTGACTGTCTTGACTGACTGACTGGAGACAAAACATCTTAAACACACACACACACACACACACACACACCCCATTAAGAAAAGTCCCTCTAATGTGTGAAATGTAGTCCTGGCTACCCACAATCCCTATTACAGACATTTCAGCCCAGAAATACTCACCTGACCTGAACTGAATCCTATGTAAAAGCATAATGCAAAATCAGTACAAAGACACACTTTCCAAAGTGTACAAAGATACACTATACAAAGATGTCAGAAGAAAAGGAGAAAAAGGAATGGTAAGTCAAGAAAGAACCCTCAACAGAAGTATTTGCTATGGAACATATGATTAAATTATGTGACATAAATATTTTAAAATCCCTAATGTTAGTGAAAAAAAAAACAAAACAAAACTCCACTGGAGTTTGGCTTTCAAAGCAGAACATGTGAAGAAATAGACCAAGGTACCAAAAGTATACAAAAAAAAAATAAGCTGACAGAAGTAAGAAAAAAGTACAAGAGAAAACAATAAGGAATGAAGATCACATTAGAGTCAATAGGAGGAGAAGATTCACCTCCACAGCATGGGGCATGGACTTCAAGGTTTAATGAATTGTGAATGAAGCAAAAGTTAAAAGTGACTACAGAAGTAAAAGACAGAAAACACGGATAAGGGTACAACACATGCATAACTAGTTTCCCTCAGGAGGAGCACATGGAGAGCAGAGATGTCATTATAGAAAGTAATAATAATAATTTTGTAAAAATATCAGAAATAACGAGATAACGTTCTAAAAATGAAGAGACTGCTGCACAATGACTGACAGTTATTTGACAATGCCTTTCAAATTAAGACGAAATCTAAAATATAGGATTGTAAATTATGAAGTGGATTGTTAAAGTCATAAGCCCAACTGACGAATAAATAATTGACCAAAGTTAGGAAGGGAAGACAGAGGATAGAGTGGTGGCCCGGATATGGCGAACATCTCATCTGTCACAGCCTACTCCCAGACAACCCTGTTAAGAGTAGTAGCGTAGGTAAGTGAGGCTCTGGCATGTATAAGTACAAAAAGAGGCACAAAGAGGACCTTCAAGATTGCACATAGGTAGAACCCTTGCAGCCAGACCTCACAAACTAAATTTGATCCTAAGAATCTAGATGGTAAAAGGAGAGAAGCAATTCGTGCAAGTTGTCCCAGACCTCTATATGTATGCTTTGCAATGCAAGGCCCTCTCCTCCATGAAAATATGAAATAGATAAAATTTGAAAAATTGAAGACTAGTCAAAAACATACCAATAACACAGAAACTGATGGTACAGGGAAGGAATGAGAAAGGAAATTAAAATTTATTCAAACAATTTTTGCTTATAATAGATAATCAATGTTAGTAACAAAAGTACCAGGTTTGATTATCATATACAGTGATTAAAAAGAATGCAATTCTGGAAAATTCCTGTTCATTAAAATTATAAAAGGCATAGAATAGACTCACATATTAAATAAACTCAGAAGAAGTCTTTCGAACAACAGGAAGGACAACCCACATGGCAGTAATTTGCTCTGTGAATGAAATAACCTAATCTGCGCATGCTGAGCAGTGCCAGGTATCAAAGATCCTTAGACAATGAGACAGCTTCAAAAATTATATGAATGCACCAAAGTCAAGGTAGAGAGGGAGAAAGCTTTGTGACAATTTATGGGATGAAACTTATCCTATTTATATGCTAGAGCCTTCGGAATTTGTCCTATAGCAATGGGATTGCTGCAAATGTATTTAGGTACATTAGATGAAGCCTTGTTGGATAAGGGTGGATTCTTGATCTTACTTCACTAGCATACATAAAAGAAGAAAGAAATAGAACCACAAGAAGAACTCCACATGAAGGCAGAGTCACACAGGGAGAATACTATGTGACAACAGAGGCAAAGATTAGAATGACAGATTTACAAACTGAGGAAGACCAGGGATTGATTTCCAGCACCCAGAGACCAGGTAGGGACAAAGAAAGAGTCTCATTGGGGCATAGTCCTCAAAATACTTCAGTTCCTGACTTCAGAATAAGACAATAAACTTCAATCTAGTTTGTAGATCTTGGCTCACCTAAGGAACCAGTGGAGAAAAAAAGTCATTTTGGGACTTTCACATGAATGCTGTCCAGTAGGTTGGCACCGCAGTTGGCTATGTGCTTACATTTAGTCAGTGTCACAAACTGCTGTGTACCATGAGAAACAGGCACAGATGAACTTGGAAGTAGCAGTCAGTTTCATGCTTGGGAGGCCCTTGAGAGTTCTTCAGAGTGTAAAATGGGCGCAGGAGGAAATGAGGGAACATGGGGACAGCAAAAACTCCGCAGACGTATTGCAGCAGGTTCCCCAGGAAGCTGTTACATGTTGGGTGGAGTTTTAATTGGAATCTAAATAAAGAGCAAATAAAGGGCTAGAGGGCTAGAAAATACTCGTCCACACATTTTAAGTTCAAATGAATCTGTGTTTTGGAAATTATATTAAAGAAAATATTACAAGGTATTCTGGTTGAATAATTTTAGTATATTTATTACTGTCCTCATTGCAATCGTCAAAAATAACTTGATGGAAACAACCAAAGGGGCAAAAGGTATTGGTGTTTACTGTTTCTAAGAGGCTTCAGTCAATCATGGTAAAAATGTATGGCATTCATCGTGTCAGAAACTATGCCTATGAATTTTCATTGACACCAATAGACATGCTAAGATGGATGCGGGTAGGGGAACCTTCAATAAGAGGAGCCCTTTGCCTCATTTGCACATATGCACAGGTGTTTCCAGAATCCCAGTGCATCTTTAGTCTTCTTTAATAGAAAAGGTAGTTCAACAAGGCTGTTAGAAGGGTGAGGTCATGTTAGACACAGAAAGAACACAGTATATGAGATGGAAGACAGTCTGAGCTTAATAATTAGGTAACTAAAATATTTCCTCTTAAAAGATATTATTCAAGGCCACGGTGTGCTCTGTACTTATTTGTGCTGTCCATCCTTTATCTGAATCCCCATATGTTCTAAGCAGGACTGCAAAGAGCAAAAGGAACCAAACTCTATGGTATGACTTTCATGTGAAAATATTAACCAATTTCCACTGCTTCATAAAATGTGTACTTTCTTTTTTTCTTTTTTTATTAAATTTATTTATTTTTATATCAATGACAGGTTAGGTTTTTTGCATCCCATGCATAGCCCCCTCCCTCATTCCCTCCCACCCTCCTTAACCCTCCCTCAACTCCTCCCCGCCCCCTCCAAGTCCACCAACGGGGAAATGTGTACTTTAATGGAGAAACTTTTTGACTATATAAAAATGTGATGAGAAATAATAATATTGACAAAGCTCTGTATGTACAGCTGTAAGCAGAAACCTGCTCCTATTAAATAGTAGAAAAGAACCAGTTCTGTCATTGGATTGTGTTGATGTCTTAATCAAGAGCTGTGAGTCAAAAAAATAGCTTTGTTTCACTTGATAACCCTTTGATCTATGCCCTTTTACCCCTCCCAACTTTTGGTTATTTTCCACCAAATACAGTTTTGATTTCTAGCTGTCAGAATGGGTTACTTATTCAGCTTCATTTAATTTCTTATTATGCTCAGCTTTTCACCAACAGTGCACGTAGAAAGCATGTTTTCAGGACTGTGCACAACAGCCTTCCTATTGCTTATGTCTGTACAGAAATTGGGATATTGGTGTCAGATTGTCCCTATTGATCCATGCTTGTTTCTGTTTTGAACTAAGCATCAGAGACGCCTGTGCTTTTATATATTAACTCTGTCTCCCCAGTCAGGATGGCATGAGATAGAAAGTCAGATGGCAGAATTGATCTCAAACTTCTAAAATCTTATAACAAATGATAAGCATTCTAACATCAGAGCAGGGAAACAACGAGCTGATTTTGAAGTCTGTTGCAATGCAAGTGAGCTGCCAAGAGTTCTAACTATACTTTTGTAACCTTCAATAGTTTCTGTGTTTTTGACCTTACTGAACAGCTGTTAAAGGAATTATTCTTTCATGCTTGGCAGTTTTGTTTTGTGACTATCTTAAAATTCCCCGTAAACAGAGATATAGTGATCTGCATGAACCCATTTCAGGAGCATGAAGTCTGATGTTTTATTGCAGACATCGTATTTTATTGTATTGTCCTAGCTTCGGTTATCATCCACCTTTCTAAAGAGATTGTAAATGGAACGCTATGCTGTTGTCAGTCATAAAATTATAACTCAGTGCACATCCAAAGATATGCAGGTGTTTCTATGCATAGATTTTCTCCTGGAAGGGAAGAGTGTCTTAACAGAACTATTATATTATTCTATATATTTATCATCCTCAGTTTTCAGAAGAAATTGCTGAGAGAGTTCAGAACAATATCTTCTCAGAGTGTAGGGAGATAAGTGCAATAGTGATGACCTAAGGAATATAACAGCAGAAATGTTTTTGGAAATAATTTGCATGGGAAGATTTTTAAACCAATTAATACAGTAGAAGATGTGGCATGCTGGTTGCAGATATTACCGGTAATAATTGGACTGTGCTACTGTTTCAGAAAAGTGTAAGAATAAAATCTTAGCCAAGAATTTATTTGCCCTCAGAGTCCTCTCAAATGCAAGACCTTTAAAAAAAAATAAAAAACCCTACTGACTTTAGAGATTCTTAGAAGTCATTTATCTTACCCGAGTGTTCGTGTAGACAGAACATGACACCTCCTGCTAGATAATATCATATTTTTTTCAAGAAGGAGCTTTCATGGGAAAATAGAAACACCGTTCCCCTCCCCCCACTAGGGATTTTTTTTTAACTGTTCTTTTCTTTTTTTCTTTATTTACTTTTTCTTTGCCTAGGATCTGCTTCTCAAACTTCCATGGATCAGGACAGCATTGCTCTACCCATAAAAGCTTCCATATACTTGAAGACTGTTAATTTATCTCTGACTTCTCATTTAGAGGAGAAATAATTCTTGTTCTTTTAGTCTTCTCTCAAAGGTACTAGCCTTCAAATCTTTTATCACTTTCATTGCTCTTCTTTGGAACCTCTCCAAGTATTTCACAAGCCTCCAAAGTTTTGTAACTCGGAACTAAGAAGTCATGTTCGGACAAGTGGGAGGATGACCTCAAATTCAGCATAGCGCACATTGCACTCACTCCCGGAGCTTCATGTTTGCTCTTGTAAGCTACAGGTGATGTGTAGCAAATAGTTTGCTATTCCACACATTTTTCACTCGTCTCTTACTTTCAAAAAAAATGTAGACACTATTGCTTCTCTCAGAGCTGTATGTCATAGTTACTTTCTTTTGTTCTAACAATATTGACTAAGAGAAAAAAATACCCAGAGTCACAGAAAGGAATATTTTTAGTCTACTCATAGATGAATAGCGAAGGTGATAAAATAGGAAACAAATATGAAACAAACCAGACAAGGTCTGCTTTATTGTCTAGAACAAAAGAAGGAGAAGCCAAGAGTGAACAGTTGATGTGATTTTCCTTCTTATCGCTGCTTTATAAAGCTACCAGTAATTATTTTACATGTCTGTTACCATGTCCCATTGTGTGCAATGAGATTGCAGTCTTAGGGTAGCCCCATATTACCTGAGTTGTGTAGATCAGTAAGTGTCTATCATGGGGTGCTATAGTACATTTCTAACCAAAATGTAGACCCTATCTGTCTGCCAAGAGAAAGTTAGCACCATCCAGGATGTAGCTCAGCTGCAGTTTATGCAGCACATGCAGAGCCCTGTGTTCATATACACAATGCAGTTTGATTAGTGAAGTGTAGCCTGGATATGAATAAAAGCTTATTTGTCCTAAAGAGCACAGCGAGGCTTGCCATGTCTGTTCATCTGGTTAAGTAATACCTGGCTATCTGCTGTAATCTGAACCTTCTGCAAGAGTGAGCTCCTTGGCTTTCCAACATCTCTCAGCACTTCTCACTCACATTCTACTCCTGTCAGCCTCGCTGCTCTCTCGATAAAATCTACCTGTTCCTTCTAGCTTAGTGGTCCTGCTCTTTGGGCCAGTCTTCCTCTTTTGTCACAGAAGTTTCCACTTTCCAAAAGCATAAGGTTAGTACCAACTGTGTACCGGTGTGTGTGTGTGTGTGTCTGTGTGTCTGTGTGTACATGGACGTGTATATGTATAGTGTATAGATATACATGGAAACTAGATATGGCACAGAGGAAGCCTCTATGGTTAGTTTTTGGAGTCAGAGTCTTTCTCTGGCATTAAACCTACCAAGTAGCTATCCCGGCTGGCTAGAAGGCACTAGGGATCTGACCATCTCTATCTTCTCCTACCCTAAGATTACAAATGTAAGCCATCATTCATGTTTTTCTTTTTTTCTTTTTAAAGATGGGTTCTGGTATTTCAAGAGACATCCTTGTGCTTGCAAGACAAGTGTAACTGAGCCATGTGCCCAGCACAATTCTTTTGAATTCTTCTTTGAAGCTCCCAGATTAATCCATGTGCCTTTGTGGCATAGGAACCCATATACCAATAGTTACTTGAGAATAGTGTACCAACTTTTAGAGTTACCCTCTTCAGTAGGCTATAAATCCCATTAAGGTAAGGTCATGTTTTCATCATGCTTGTTCAGTTTGCTCAAGTTACTGACTTTAGTATTCTCTTGTTAAACTACAAACATAATTGAGTGACTCATTTATTGTCATATATTTTAATTGTAATTCATTGGTATTTAGGATTTAATACTATTCATCATTACTCTTAAAATCTGTGTTTATTTATTGACTACAGAGTTGTACATGATACTTTTACAACACATTTTTCTATACTTGCCATAACCTAATTGTTACATTTCTCCCTCTGTGTTTTCCACCCAAAATTTCACTAGTGATTATCATACATTTCAATCATTATCAACTTAGTTTTACCTTATATGTTGACATAATTCTACTTAACCTTTTGATCTAACATTTTATTCCAGCGTTTGTTGCAGCAAACAATTGTGCTGAGGCATACAGGGACAATAGCCAATCCCCATTACTTATTTTATCCCTAACTTCTCACCTAGTATGATTTGAATTACTGTTGGTGGCAGATTGGATGAGGAATGCTCCCCCACACTCGAACTTCTGTACTTGCGCACTTGTTTTACAGTCAGTGATGTCTGCAGGATGAGGTTGTGGAAACTGTAGAATGTGAAACTCTGTGTGGGTGAGTGTGACACTGATGGCAAACTTTGAGAATTCATGGCTCTGCCCCACTTCCCGTAGGCTCTCTCTGCTTCCTGTCTGTGATTACGTATGTAATCTGTCAGTTTTCTGCTCTGACCATCCGATGCCATGCCTCCTATACCATTATAGACTCTCCCTCTGGAACTGTAAACCAAAATAAACTTTCTTCTACAGGACACTTTTGGTCATGGTATTTTAACCACAGCATCAGTAACAGAAGGTCACTAAAATGATCGAGTGTTAAGTGATTGGTCATCAGGATGATACTACCATGTGAGGATGGAATGTTTAAGAGCTAGGTCGCTGCAGGTATACCTTCAGCAAGGATTAGGCTAACATGTTCTCTTCATTCTTTTTGTTTTCTGACTCACAAGGTAAGTAGCTTTCTTCTACCATGAATTCCCACCAGTGTGCTTCCTCATTGTAAATTCAAAGCAATGAAATCACTTGATTGTTGTTCAGAACCTCCAAAACCAGGAGCCAACTTAACCCTTTTATAAGTTAGCTATATCAGATGTTTCATCATACTGATGCAAAAGTTAACAAAATACCGCCTAAGAGCTTCTGCCCTGCATCACTGGAGTCATTAGCATGCCTCTGCTCAGCCATTTTAGACCTACGCAAAACTGAAATCCAAATGAACTGACTCTGTGGAAGCCTGTCACCATGGCAAGCAACTCAGCCAGCTGGCCCCTGCTCCCTTCTGGGAGCAAACAAGTATGACATACAGCCAGTCCCCACTGGACTCTTGCAGGACCAGAGCCCTGGCCATCCACAGTGGTGACTAGGAAGGAAAACCCCTTGGGTTGGTGTTTATTCTTCCAAAAATTATGCTTATGTTATCTTTTATTATTGTTCAAGTGATCAGTTGCAAAAATCTAGTTTTAGGCAAACTCTTAACCAATTCTGGGAAAACCAAGGGTAGACATATTTCAACATCTTTGTATGCCATGTTTAACTATCTATTTCTTGTCTCAGGTCCGTAAGCTCTTACTGAGGTCACACCAACCTTATGCTTTGATGCTCCTGGTTATCTTTCAAGTCTTAACATAAGTGGCATTTCTTATGAATCCTCTTCAGATTTCCTGCTTCTTCTGAGTTTGACTACATCTTGTATACATTTCTTTATATCCAACATTATAATCACGTATCAAAAAGTTATGAATAGTTATCATGAACTGGATGCAATTGCTAGCACCTCCTCAACAGGGTCTGGTGGTATGAACTTATAATCTTAGCAATTGGAATGTGGCAGCAAGAGAGTCAGAAGCTCAAGGTCATCTTAGCTAAGGAGTTTGAATATATCTGATCATTCAATTTATTTATAAAATACATCAGGAAGATGCTTGTATGCACTGATATTTGAAAAGGAACTAATAAGATATCCTATTGTCAATACACAGGACTATGTAGAATATTAAGCTACTTATACATACCCTTTGTGCGAAGCTGAATTTATATGGCACATTTGTTCTACATTGAGCAATTCAATAGGTAATTCTTCCTGGGATCATTTGGAAACTGTTAACATACGAGATTTTTGGTTTTATTTTAATTCGTAGAAAGATCTAGAGCCTCATACAGGTTAGTCTGAGATCTCCAACGAATTCTACCTGCAGCCCAAGAATTATACTTTTCTTTTAAGCTAAACAAAGGAAGAGACCCCAGAGGAGGGGGCCTGGTGACCTGAAAGAGGACTGAGGAGAGAGACTTCGAAGATTTGGCAGGTAAGGAAATAGGGCAAGTAGGGAGTTATTTTCATGTCACTAAGAAGCACACTGGGGATGCTGTGCAGGTCCTTAAGTGACCTTGTGTGACAGTCATATGAAGAGGACACACAGATACTGTCCTCATCTGCATTGCCCTGGTGTTCAGATGGCAGAGAACAGGGCGAGAGCACAAACCATGTGACCTTCCTGGCAGAAAAGAGAGTGATATATGGTAACATCGAGACAAAACTGTTCCAAGATTACAGAAACGGTTGACTTTCCATAGTGAATCTTTTTGTGACATTGTCAATACCCAGTTGGAAGAGGTCCCAAGAAACAGAGTACCCTTCTGATTCATATTGACTGCCCATGAGTCTGAGTTTGATGGCTGGAAAAGAAGATAATATGAATGCCGTTTTCTTCTCATACTCTTTGGCTACATGATAAGTAACATCCGAATATGCTGCTATTTTTCCTTATCTAAACCAAATATTAACTATTTGTGCTTAGGATTTAAAATGTTACACTTAAACTAAAATATTTATATATAATGGTTTTCTTTAGGCATGTATGGCAAGAATATAGACACACCTTCTTTTGTTGGCTCTATTAATTGGTACTTTTTAGTTTTCATGCAAAACATATCCTTATAAATTAAGGCCATATTAAGTGCAAAAACCACAGGTTTTCTCAAATTATGAAAAGTTTTTTTTTCCTCTACAGTCAATAACCTCAGAGTCCTACAAATTCAGTATAGATGCTTTGAATAATGTAAGCTGATCCTACCTAATGAGCATTGTCTTTTTTTTTTCTTCCACTCATAACATATTACTAATGATTCTCTTGGATAAGCCAGTAGATAAAGGGGATCCATTTTGTGTTTCCTGTGGATGTGAAGCCTTGGGGATCAGGAGTATTCCCCAATTTGTCAGTCTTTTCAACTAAAATAACAATTACAGATTAATAGAGTCTCTATTAAGACACACGTATTTGTTGTTTTGTCTTTAACTGTGTCCACCTGAGGATGAATGAGGTGTTATATATCATGTGGGTACAGAGGCCCTGGAGTTCAGAAAATGTTGGATCCTCTGGAACTAGAGATACAGACTGTTGTGAGCCACCATGTGGGTGTTGTGAACTGAGTCTGGGTGCTCTGCAAGAGCAGTAAGCGTTCTTAATAACCGAGTCCTCTCTAGCTTCAATAAAGAGTACTTTGGTCACTGAAGAACACATTTGACCATTGGATGTTTTGTGAACGCTATTACTTCACATTTGGAAGCACTGGTCATACAAGTGACATACTGCTATATTAGCAATTTGGAAATTCTAGTTACTCGAGGTTTGCATCATAAATTAGATTTTTGGTGAAATAATTTAAGATCTGTGACTACCACTGGTAATATTTTTATTTTAACAATCACAATGTCATAACAAGTGGCTTGTTATAGGTTTGTAGAAACATTTTTATATTTCTTAAAATGCAAAAGAATATTTTAATAACTTATTTATTTTTAGCTGACATTTTTCAAAACTAAAAGTTATTGATTTTTGCAGTGGCAATATTCTATATATTTCACAATAGAGAAGTATCTGTAGCTTAGAGATTTTATTATTCTTTGGCAGGGTGTTAAATGGTACAGTAAAATATGTAAAAATGATAAATATCACTTCCATAGTTCTAACACTTACTAGGATTTAGTATTCATCTACAACTTAAATGGCATCTGTGACTAATAGAGTTTTTTTATGAAGTGATAACAACTCAACAAAGCAGCATGTAAATATGCTTGGTTGAAGTCTATCCCATAAGCAAGGGCTCAGAGATGACAAGGATGATTGGGTTCCCACTATACAGGAAGGAATTGTCTGCTTCAGACTTTCACAGACATGCACACAACTCTTAGTACCACCTGTCTCAGATCACAGAAGGATGTGGTAAAGGGACAGAAGCGGACAGCCCTGGCATTCCCCAGCAGCCAGTATTAGAAGCATCTGGTTAACGTGCATGAAGGAATATTCTCTAACTGGAAACCAGCTATGGCTGACTTGCTGAACTGTATTGCTCTGCATGGCAAGGGATATACATCTAAATGTTCTTTTGTCACTACAGGAGGGCTGTGTTTTACAAATTTAAGAGGGAAAAATAATTTTATAGAATGTATATTAGAGTGCATGGCTTCCTTAAATCATGAGAATCCTAAAAATAAGGATAGGGGCCCAGAAAACAGGAATCAACAAATACTCTCCCTCTAGTGCACTAAAAGCAGAATTTGATGTTGATTGTGGCATTGTCAAAACAGCTGGCACACAAGCATTTCCTCACTTTTGTGGGACAAATTGAGTTTCCTTTTGTGTCTGTTTTGTTTTGGCTTCTTCTTGTTTCTCATTTGGAATTACACATTGCTGGGTGTAAAAATTCCCACATAATATACCCGTTTTCTGTCCTTTACCCAAATCGTGTTGCTGCATCTTTTAAGATTGCCCTTATTCTGAAAAGTACCCCTTATTTCACAAAGCCTCCCACATGAAGCTTTCTTGGAAAAACGCTGCAGTAATCGTGTGTTCGGTCTGTCCCCCTATCTAGAGGCGGCCTGTGGCATTCTTCTAGCTTGATCATTCTGCCATGCGAGACATTCTTCAACGTCAGGTTTCCTCCTGAAATCCTCCTCTATTTGCTTCCAGAAAAACATCCTTCTCCTGATTGTCTCTGGTGTTCCCCTCCGTCATTGTCCATCATCTCTATTTAGATGTCAAATGTTGTAGCATAAACAAGTCCCATTTTGTTCTCTTTTCTTTGTTATTTTTAAAAAATTCTTCGTAGTCAGTGCTATCCTGTATCATTTTCAACCACCATTAATCACCAGTGATTAATTTATATATTGAGTTCTTTCATCAGATCACTTGTTTGATATTGCCGCATAGGTATAAAAGCATGGCTCAATTTCTACACATCTTAAAAGGTATTGTAAATTCTTCCTTGTTCACCTTGGTTATATTCCCAAAGAAATCAGGATGCTACTAACATGACTGTTTACATTACTGGATGTCCATGATCCTGGAGGGAATAACTTTTAATGATCTATCATCCATTCATCTGTCATTAATCCATCATTAAGTCCTGCTTGGTTCTACCCAAAGCATTCTCAACCTTACCCCCTTCTCTATCATTTCCAAGCTGGTTTTTACTCAATTAAATGAAAATACCATCATCCCCAATAGTCTTCTCTTTTCATTTTTGTCCCTTTCTAAGTATTTCTTCAAGTGTCAGCTAAAGCAGCCTTTTACAAATCTTATCCCATGAACCACATACTCTGTCCACTGCCACTATCCATTCACCTTGAACCAAATCATCCTGTTCCTCTTTGAAAAGCACAGAAGTAGCGTTCGTTATGGGCGTCAGTAGTCTCCCTACTGTGCACAGTGAGGCAGGAAAGCTGATTGAGCCCAGAAATTTCAGGGCGATCTCACACAGTGAGCTACATAGCACATAACAAATAAGCAAGCAGAGATCCATGTCATTTCCTAATATTCACTATACTTCACCTCTGCTCTCACACAAACTCTGGATTTCTTTACTTAAGCCACTCCTAGTAGGTTTCTTTTTGCTCCTCAGGAGCGGCAGGTTTCCTGTCACCCAGGGACAATTGTAAATGTTATTTACACTGATGTAATGTTTCATTCACTTCCCTGAGAAACCAACAAAATGCACCTGAATGGCAGGTTTTTCGAGGTATCTGCTTGACCCGGCTATCTGATGTCTCTTCTCTTTGGCTTTTTAAGGGTGTGCAAAGACTTCTTTCAGGTCACCATCTTTAAGAATTTCAGAATTCCTAGAATCAATAGATAAAAGCCATCCAGGGTCTGCTCTCGCACAGCAACAAAGAAGCTATGCTCTGTGGTGACTTTCAGCCTCTATAAGCTGAATTGTAGAATTACTATTCATTGGCAAAATTTAAAAATAATAATCAAAACCGTTGCTAGACTGGGTAGACATACCCATTGCACTACTTCATCACAAATTAGGTGGTTTAAAGCAATATAGAGCTCCATATCTGGGGCTATAATTTCAATGCTAAGGTTTCAGAGGTGTCACATTACCTCCTTTCTCTGTGTGTGTCCTATCTAACATCAGGTGGCCCCCTACAGGCTCTGTGCACAACTATCCCAGTCTCTGCTTCCACTTCTCTATAGAATTTTCCTTATGGTGTACTCTTTCTTTTCATTCTTATAAGGGCCGTTGTCATTAGATTTAGTTCCCACCCAGACCTGAGGTTGCTATTCATAATATAAATATATCTACAAATATATCTTTTGCATATAATTTAACATTCTTAGGGGAACTTATTGGTTCATCACTGAGCATAAAGCATTATTCACCTCTAAACTGTGTGTAGTGTGTATAGAGTGGAGTTATATTAAGGGAGGATGAAAATTGAGAGTGTGGGTAAGATTAGGTAGTATGGGTGTGTGTGTGTATGTGTGTGTGATATTTAGATAACTCTCCTAAAAGAATTCTAACTTACTTCTTCCTTTTAGGTGGCCTCTGCCTTGAAGAATTATCAACAAAATTATTTTAAATGTGTACATATGTAGAGAAAACACTATTTTCTTATGGAAGATCATAGAAGCCAGACAAGCCAGTCATCTCTTATGCAGTATTTTAAGCTCATTCCTCAAAAGTAAAGAGAATAGCTCATGTGAAGGACGTTTCTCCCATTTTCTGCACATGATTATTGTATCTAAAACTCAAAGAAAACTTCCAACTAAAAGGACTAAAAGGTTGCAGAAGACAAAAGACAAGTTATGTCAAAGAATAAAAAAAAATGTCACCCAAAAGTCAAGTAAAGTTAGCAGAAACTATTTTGTGGAGAACACAACTTAAATATAAAAATAAATTTAGTCCTGGTGAGACTGTGTTTGATCCCTATAACAATCATGATGGAAAAGGAGAGCCAAATCCTGCTAGTTGTCCTTTAGTCTTCATAAGAACATGATGGCACACAAACACACATGCTCACAGGAGCACGTACACACAAATAAATAAATAGATAGATAAATAAATACTTCTTGAAAGGGATTAATTTAGTTTTCAGGGAATACTTGTTTAATTAGAATTGAATTGTTTGTGGGAAAGCTCCAGTCTATAAATAATAGCTTTAAAGTCCAGGTGTATTTTTACATAGCCAATATAGAAAAGTTGCAGGGTCTTGCCTTAAAACAAAAAGAAAGGAGACTAGTGCCCAACTAAGTCCAATGATCAAGGCACTGATATCACCTTGGTACTCTCAGAAGCTCAGAATCATGGGTGACAGACCATGATAGTGACACACCCCTGGCTTGGAATCTGTGTTTTTAAAACCAATGATTTCTATGTGCATAAAAGGTGGGAAAGCAGTAGACCAAAATAGATAATCTATAATTTCATTTCTGAATAAAAAGAACTATGGTTTAAATGACTCACTTGCACACACCATGGATGCCTGGCTCAGTGAAAGCTTGCTTCTCAGTGAGTGGCATCGGGCTCATCTAAGATGCTCTTCCATGTTTTTGTCTTGCCAACAGCTGCTAGAAAAATGCTACTCTGAGCATAAGAAGAGCCTTTCCAAAGGGAGGGGTGGTGTTCTCTACATAGTAGCAAGCTCATCAATTAGGAAACAGGACCCCATTCTTTCTAAGAAACAGAAATACTGGTTCCTCAGTACAACTGCTTTTCATTTCTCACGAGCTATATTACGAGTCTAAGCAACTTGGCTTCCTTCCCAGTATCTCTACAGTTTTTCTGAATGCAAGCTGCTAGACACTCTGACCCAGGGGATTATGTTGCCTTATTCTTTTAAAAATGGCTTTAGAGCCTAACAAAAGCTCACTCTTTCACAGAAGGAGAGAAATAGACAAAAGTTACAGGGTAAAGTCTAGAGTAACCACACAGACCAATCTGGCTGAACTCGTTTTGCTTAAGAGCTAATCAAATCTGTATCATCGTACAAACTTTTCTGCTTGCTTGGCCTTGTTTTAAAAACAATATCTTCTAGCTGTTGGGCTGAAATCCAATATTGCACAACACAAAGGTGAGCTCCAGAAAATATTGCTCAGTATGAACATGAACAGTGGAATTAGGCTTTTCACAGTAAGCATTTTCATCTCGAAGAATTGCTCAATAGTTTCTCTGTAGCAGTCGTAATTTCAATTACGAAATTGTAATCCACATGAGCTGAGAGCAGAAGCAGCCATTTTAAACAAGAGTAAAGTGGGGATTCTGGACTTCAGAGATGGTCTCCCTGGTTGGCTGGGATGAAACCCTACAAAAGTGAGAACAATAAAACAGTGTTGGTCCTTTGATTTTGAATATTTTCCTCTATTGAGATTCATCTTTATGAGGTGACAAGAATAGAATTTGTCCTTGTCACCTGTTTTTAAGTTTCTGAGAAGCTTTTTAAAAAATTAGGTAATCTTTATACATGTTAATTAAAAATTCCTTTTAATGACATTTTACAGGTACTAGAAACAAATTATGTCCATAAAACTCTGATTATCTACAAAGGGTTATGTTTTATTTTATTTTTTTTATATATTTTTATATCAATCACAGGTTAGGTATTTTTCATCCCAGGCGTAGCCCCCTCCCTCATTCCCTTCTACCCTCCCACTCCCTCCTTCATCTCCCTCCTCCCTGCCCCCTCCAAGTCCACCAACAGGGGAGGATCTCCTCCCCTTCCATCCAACCCCAGCTCATCCTGTCTCCTCAGGGCTGGCTACAATGTCCTCCCCTGGGATCTAGCCAGTCTGTCACTCCCCAGCTTGTATGGGGGAGAAGGTTATGTTTTAAAAATAATATTTATTACCATATAATTTACCTTCTACCTGTGTGTTAAACTAGGCTAGAGGAAAATAAATCTCTATAGAAAAACAGGTTAAGAACATATATCCTTTTATACCCTTTTAAAAATTATTATAATTATTTATTACAATTTATTCACTTTGTTTCCAATTGTAGTCCCCTCCTTCATCTCTTCCCAGTCCCACCCTCCCTTTTTCTTCCTTATGTCCCTCCCCTAGTCCACTAATAGGAGAGGTTCTCCTCCCCTAATATCTAACTCAGCCTATCAGGTCTCATCAGGACTAGCTACATTGTCTTCCTTTGTGGCCTGGCAAGGCTACCCTCCATACACACCTAGGGTGAGATGATCAGAAATCCTTTCACTGAGTTCATGACAGAGACAGTCCCTGCTCCCTTTATTAGGGAACCCACTTGGAGACTGAGTCTATGGACTACATCTGAGCCAGGGTTTTAGGATCTCTCCACACATTGTCTTTGGTTGGGGTATGAGTCTCTGTAGGGCCCTCAGGGCTCAGTTTTATTGTCTGTTTTGGTCTCTTTTTGGAGCTCCTTTCCCCTCCAGGTCTTTCTGTCTTCCCATTCTTTCATAAGATTTCCTCCACTCTGCCCAAAGTTTGGCTACAAGTCTCAGCCTTTACTTCCATACCTCCATCAGTAGAGTCTTTCAGAGGCCAACTGTGGTAGGTTCCTGTCCTGTTCCCTATCTTCTGCTTCGAAAGTCTATCATATTTGTCCTTCTGAATGAGGATTGAGCATCTTCCCTAGGGTCTTCCTTGTTGTTTAGCTTCTTTAGGAGTATAGATTTTATTATGTTTATCCTATATTATATGGCTAATATCCACTTATGTGCTTCTTTCTACTACTGGGTTACTTCACTCAAGATGATCTTTTCTAGTCCCACCATTGTTACCTGTAAATTTCATGATTTTCTTGTTTTTAATAGCTGAATAGTGTTCCACTGTGTAAATATACCATAATTTCTGTATATATTCTTCCGTTGAAAGGCATCTAGGTTGTTTCCAGCTTCTGGCTATTACGAATAGAGATGCCACGAACAAGTTTGAGCAAATGTCCTTCTTGTATGTTTGAGCATACATACAACAAGATATATGCCTAGGAGTGGTATAGCTGGATCTTGAGGAAGCACTATTCCTAATTTTCTGAGAAAATACCAGATTGATTTCCAAAGTGGTTGTACAAGTTTACATTCCCATAAGAAATAGAGGATGGTTCCCCTTTCTCCACATCCTCTCCAGCATGTGTTGTCACCTGAGTTTTTGATCTTAGCAATTCTGATGGGTATAAGGTAAAATCTCAGGGTAGTGGCCTTAGTTTATACATGTTACAATGACTGCTGTTATTCAGTTATGTGCTGCCAGAGTCAGGATACTCTTACTCAGAAATCCTTTTTTTCCCCTCCAGTTTCCCTACTCCAGAGTTTCCTGTGTGTTGTCGTGACTTCAGCTTTGTCTCTCAAAAAAAAAAAAAAAAAGTTTAGGCCCTAAGGCCTAGAGCTTCAGAATAGGACATATACATATATGTATACATATATTTAATTATATGACATATATATGTATATGATCATCACAGATCAATCAGGTAAAATGAGTTCATATTAGAATAGAGTATATCATTAACCAGATGTCCCCTGTGTCTTTGTAAGGAGGGGGATTTGAACACATTGTGATGGCTCGGTGTCATGACATAGGCAGAAAATTGAAGTGATTCAGCAGCAAGCCAAAAATAGGTGTCTACTGACGTAACGTCAGAGACTAAGAACGGCAAAAAAAGTATTATTTTATGGGTTGCAGAAAAACCATTTTCTACTGACATAGCCATGTAGTCTCCAGAATTGTGTTGTACTGAGCCCTGACTTGTGTGAAGTTCCTAACAGACCTAAGGGGTGGTGGCTAAGCTGAATTGCTGTCACCTTTATGTCCCCTTCTTCACCAAATCCCCATATATTATCACGTTACGCTTGGTTTTCAGAATTACCCCAGTTATAAATGAATTAGTGTGACAGCTAATATTAGGACAAGAGGCAATCAAACATAATGTTTCCAAATGTTTACCCCTATGTGGCATAATTAGATGAAGCACATGAGATGCCAAGATATAAAGGCTGGTCATAGAGGATGGGAGGAAGAAAGAGAAACAAAGAAAGAAAGACACAGAGAAAGAGAAACAGACAGACAGAAGTTGTAGAGCGGACAGATTGTAGTTAGTTATTGATCATGATTTCTTTAGCATTTTTTTTCTTGTAAACTAACAGGTTCCTTTATACTGTACTTCCCTGGGCCTCATTATGATTAAATGAAAGTAGAATGAAACATAGAATGTTTTTATTTATTCCTGGGCTTGGAACAGAGCATTCCTCTACACATATTTCCTTAAGCTCATCTTTAGTATTAACACAGTGAACACTGAATTTCATTATCTTTTTCTCCTTAACTTTAACTACACTGATTTTTATGTTGCCAACTACCTGACAGAGTGTTTGGTTAGAATTTTGTCAATGTGATAAGTATACAAGAAGATAAGAAAGGAAAGATTTATTTGCGCTCATGGTCTGTGAGCTTTTAAGCACTGTGTCAGGGAGGACAGGAAGAAAGCAGCTCACATAGGAGCAGCCAGGAAGCACAGAAAAAACGTTTCTTCTTATCCTATTTTTGTTTCATCTAGTCCTGGAGCAAATGGAATGGACTTACTCACATTTAAGGTAGATCCTCCCCTCTTATACAGTCTGTTCTGAAAAAAGCCCCTACAGACACATCCAGAAGGGTCCCCTACTAATCTTCCCTATGTTTCTCAATATAATAAAGTTGACAAAATTGACCATCACACAAGATCACAACTTCTGCTTCAACATCATTCACCACTATTTTCGAGGTACTAAATTTTATAATAGCCCTTTCTTCAGTCTCCAGATCCTTCAGGTATGCCAACTTCTGTTTCTCCACCTTTTTAGCATAGTCCAGGTGATCATCTGCCTCTTTGCTAGGCTTCTTCATTACCACTTCCTTGAAGGCTTAATATAGTCCTTCCTACCTTACCCCTCTACTGGCAACTGCTCTGCCTGGCTGTGAGGGGGCTTTCTGCCCACTCGTTTAGGCTCCAGTTTGTTTCTGAAGTGAAATGATCCATTATTTCAAGCATATACTTCCATTCCTTCAGCTAAGTGTGTGTTTTCACACTTGGCACTCCTTCTCTCATGACTTATTTTCTAGTAATGTCCTATTCAAGAATAGAAGAAAACTTAGAATTGCATCTAAAATCCCAAAACTGAATCTGTCCATGCACTATCACTAAAACTGTGTACACCTGAAATTTTAATTTAACTGTCTCAATTTCCACTATTATTTCCATGTACTTTTTAAAAAAAAATTCCATGCTATGCCACAATTTGTGCTGATTTTTTCAGAGACAGAAATGGGTTCTAAAAAGACATAGATTCTTATATTTTAATCTATGGTTGTTCTAATGAATGCAGAAGTAATGAAGGTGAATGATGACTGCAATTAAAATTTCTAAAAAAAATAAATTTAATATTTTTTCCCCACACAGAATTCTAAGAAGTCAGCATAGGAAAGAAATAATGGGCAAATCAAGAGCATGTCACAGTTCTCAGGTTCGCTCCCTCCAGTTCTGCTCTGGGTAGCTGAGTGGTTGCCCTTAGAGAAAATCATCAGACTGACAAGCAGAAGGCATGGAATTGACAGCCAGGTGACATGGGCGCTCATAGGTGGCTGGGCACGTCTTTTCCAAAACCTGCCTCCTTGGTAATTAGATCACCCATGTCTATTTATCTATCTATTTATTTATTTTAATCCCATATTATTTTATGAACTAGCAGCCAAAGGCAGCACCTGGATACTCACCTCATCTCCTGGGATCTAGCCTTCACAGTTCTCTCTGATTCTTCTTCTTTTTAAAATTATTATCATTATTGTTGTTGCTGTTTAATACAAAATATCTTCATTATATCCTGGCTGGCTGTAGCCCCTCTGTCATCTCCTCCCAGTCCCACCCTCCTTCCCTCTACCCCCAGTGCAGCCACCCTAGCAGCAGGGCAGTTTCTGGCGTGAACTTGGTTGCCTGCTCTTTGATCACCTCCCCCTGGCGGTGAGGTGGCCTTAGTAGGCTACAGAGAAAGAGGAACCAAATAGTACTGATGAGACCTGATAGCCTAGGTCAGATAGTAGGAAAGGAGGACCTCCCCTATCAATCTTTAATTCTTCTTAAAGAGGAAGTGGCTTCTCTCTCTCTTCCTCTCTATCTCTCTCCCTCCCCCTCTCTCTCTACTCTGTCCCCCACCCCCACCCCCCACTGCTCCTTTCTCTCTCTGTGTTGGGGGCAGGGGTGTGGGTATACTGTAACTATTGGTTTTACTGTGCTGGTATTTAGAAAGAAGTTAGAAAAGAAGATTCTGATTCCTTTTTTTTAATTGTTTTTAATTTCAAATAGTTTTTGAAAGTGGTCATAGAATCATTAGACTATTTCTATAGTAATGAGGTAGGTCCAGTGGAGCAAAAACTGAAAACTGGGGAAAGCACAGATTATTGGTTATGGAGTGATGTGTATAAGCGCTAAAACAGCAAGCTCTGAGGAAGGCCTAAGGCAGAGAAGACAGTTTGTCAGCTTCGTGATAGTCACGGGATCTCACTGTTTGGGGAAATGAAGTCTTTCAGCAATAAAGAAGATATTTTGAGCCAGAACCTGGAAACAACCCAGATGTCCCTCAGTTGAGGAATGGATACAGAAATTGTGGTACTTTTACACAATGGAATACTACTCAGCAATTAAAAAGGAGGAAATCATGAAATTCGCAGGCAAATGGTGGGACCTGGAAAC
>CM053745.1:42439999-42471605 GCA_028658305.1 Pachyuromys duprasi | reverse complement strand
GGGGAGGAGGGAGATGAGGGAGGGAGTGGGAGGGTGGGAGGGAATGAGGGAGGAGGCTATGCCTGGGATGCAAAGTACCTAACCTGTGGTTGATATAAAAATAAATAAATTAATAAAAACAATTAAAAAATAAATAAATAAAGATACAAATTATTCATAAAAAAAAAGAAGATATTTTGGTCATTTGGAAGTCTTCTGCTTTGATTTCTGTTCTAGGTCTTTAGTTGGGATGGTTTATCACTACAGGTTTATACTTGAATAGGTTAATTCTGTTCAAGTCATTTTGTGGTGTCAAATACATACAAGAAAAAAACCTTAACATCTTTTGTTTTCTTATGGGAGAAGTTTTTGGTTTTATTTCATTTATGTGTGAATTAAATATTGGCTGGAATGCTAAATCATAATGCCTATTGTTTATTCAGTCTTTGCTTGTAGCAGACTCTGGGAAGCATATTACTTGAATTGATCATCTGCTTCTCCAATGAGTTAGAGTAATTATCACTAATTTTCCTGTTATCACATGAGACAAACTGGGGCTTGAGCTAAATAGCCAGAAACTGCTGGGATTTTCAGCATAGCGTGTTTGGGATCCCATGTACTCTTAACAATGAACTGGGCCCACTTGTGTTCATGGTAACAGATAGCTAAAGCCAGAATGTAACTCTTGCAATGAACTTGGGTTTTAAAATGTGACTCAAACAACTAATTTTCTCTTTTTTTCCCCTCAAAAGACTATCGCGAAGCTGACAAGCTGTCTTCTCGCCGTTGTGCTGCTCAGTCCTTCCTCAGAGCTTGCTGTTTCAGTACCTACACACATCACTCCATAATTCATCACTGGTATCTCTAACTAAACACCTCAGCACTCTATGTCATACAAGATTAGGTATTACACATGACATTTTCTCTTCCTCCCTCCCCCTTTGTCTCCTTCTCTGCCTCTTTGCCTCTCTCGGCCTCTCCCTCCTTCCCTCTGTCTCTTTCTCTCCCTCCCCGCCCACCCTCCATCCTTCATGTAGTCCAGACTGGCCTTAAACTTGAGTCTTCCTGAGGATGCCTTGACCTTCTCATCCCTCAGTTACGGCGATTTGGAGGTATGTGGATCTACATTTGGCTTGTGTGGTGGCGGGACCTGAATCCGGGTCTACTGTGTTGCAAGACAAGCCTTCTACCAACTCTCGTTTTCAGCTTTTCTTCTTGTGTTCAATTTAACAAACGTTACTGAGAACACTCATTAACTTACTATACTTTGGCATAGTAGAAGTTCTAAAAACCAGTAAAAAATGTCTGAGGCTACACCTGACGTGGGCTACTCGAAGACATGAGACATGTTTTTCAAATCGCCCACATTCTAAAATGAACTTGTTTTTCTGACCCACTTTTATTAGTCTGCTTAACAATGCTGCTGTGGAAGCAGGACTGGGCAGGGACTTCTAATTCTGCATCACCGACGACAATCTGTGGTTGCTGTCAGGTCCCCCTAGCGCAGGACCTACCTTCAGGTTAATTTAGGTCTTTACCACCGTGCTGACTCTTTGCAATGGTATAAATTTACATGTCTTCTGTGCTTATGTGAACAGTTTCAGAGTACTGTCTTCAGCATCCTAAACTTCCGAAATGCCCATTGCTAGAAAATTTACGACTCTTACTTACAACCTTGTATGTAAGAAAGTTTTCTCAAAGATTAAAATTCAGCCAAACAGGAGCTTTTAGGCTTCTTGTTTCACTAAAGCTTAGTTTGCTTTGGGAAATTGTTGGAGTAATTGTTTATTTCCTATTGACAATGAACGCTTGTATAAAGAGCACAAACCCTCCATTATGTTTGATAGGAAGGTAATGATCCACTGTCTACTATGTACTTGCTAAAGACATTAATACAGTGAAACTTTGACTCAACAAATTAAATGTGGCAAAAATATTTTTGTGACTAATAGGGGAAGACCTCCTCCCCTTCCCTCTGACCCTAACCTATCAAGTCTCATCAGGACTGGCTGCATTGTCTTCCTCTGTGGCCTGGCAAGGCTGTGTCCCCCAGGGGGAGGTGATCAGAAGGCCTGTCACTGAGTTCATGCCAGAGACAACCTTCTCCTCTTACTAGAGAACCTATCAGTGTACCAAGGGAGAGGCATAGGGGGAGAAGAGGGAGGAAGGGTTGGATTGGGAGAAGATGAGGGAGGGGACTACATCTGGGATACAAAGTGAATAAAGTAGAATAAAAATTAATTTAAAAATACTTTTAAATAAAAATAATAACTGGAACATTTGAAACTAAAAACACTTTGTGAGATTTTTATACTGAAGTACGAATTTCATTGTAGTAGAGGTATAGAACAGTAGCACAGAGATATGTTTTTAAAACAACAGGACTGAAGTAAGCATTCGCTCTTCATGGTAGAATAATGATACTTCACGACAAATGCTTTCATTTTTCTATGAGCTTACTGCAATAACCTCCTGGATGTTTGCTATTTGTGGCTGGTGTAATGTTTCCCAGTTCTCAGTGTAATATTTTCCCATGCACTTTCGTCATCTCTGTCACATATACCCCTATGCTTAGAAAAAGTAATTAGTGGTTAATGAAAACAACTGGCTCATTAAGAAAGGGGAAAGTCCCTCCAAGGGAGTTTCAGGAAGCATGAAAAGAATTTTAAGTCTATGAAATTCAGGTACTTGCTTCAGTTCTAAACTTACTATGACTCGATTTGATTCTGGACATACTACGTCTGCTTGCTGCTTTGATGGAAGGAAGACGGTGGGGCTAAGTTGGGAAAAGAGTGGGTAAGGCTACTTCAGATAGTCATGTACAGAAATTTCCATGCACTGTGGATTGTGTCCTACGTTAAAACACTGATTAAAAAGTTATATAAAGGAAACATAACTTTTTCTAAGGATTTTATTGTGATAGTAACAAGAATTACCTTTCTTACATTGAAAGAATTTCATCTTTCGAAGTTCTTTGTGTTACATAGCTAGTGCAGACATAATAACTAAAACTCATTTCCTCAGAATTTTGGAGACCAGAATGCCAAGATAAAGCATGTCCAGTTTCTTCTGAGGCCCTTGTCTTAGGCATGAAGAAGGTCATCTTCTCCTTGCTTTCCTCTGTCCTCCTCTCTCCCTTTATGAGGACACCAGTTATATCAGATTAAAGCTCATTCTAATTACTACCACTTAAGCTTAATTACCTCCTAAGAAAGCTTATCTTCAAATATAGTCACATTCTGTGTTTCTTGGAGCAATGACTTCTGTGTATGAATTGGAAAGGGGTGGTACAGTCCAACCCCGAGCTGGTGTGTGAATGTTTGTGTTAATTGTGGATATGGATTTTACTTGGAAAGGGTCTCTGTGTTATTCATATTTCTGACATATCCTCTTTATTCAGTAAATGTGATGTTAGTTTTGCCAGACATCCATTGAAAATCTATTTTATGTATAAAAGGTGCCAGAAATACTTGTCAGATTATATTTACACTGGATGTATCTTTCCTATTATACTTTAAATATTTTATGTTTTACTTTGCTTTTTTCACTGTTGGACTAAATTTTTCCTTATGTCCTCAAAACATAATGCTAGCCAGCCACATATAATACATTACGCCGATAACAGCCACATCATGCATCTTAATCTAAGACTTAAAGTCCAATACAATATAAATAGTTGTGCTGTAAATGCAAACATTTTATGCATTATGGAGACATGACCTACGGCAAATTTTGAGATATTTCTGCACAAATCATGCGATCTAAAACCCCTGTTCTTTTCTGATTAATTTTTAGCTCTTCCATACAAAAAGTGTTTATAAAACATTAATGGGCAATTTAACTTCAGTTTCCAGAGAGAGATTTCTGCTGTATCAGATCTTATATTTGCTACAACACAGTATTCCCTTTCCCAATACTTGCACTTATTTCCCAGTGGGTCTCACCATCTGCTATTGATGCCTGTCTGAAGTACGAAATTCCTCCTCCAGCAATTCTTGTTCAAATATTACTCTTCAATACCACCACTTTCCCAAGTTACAAATTGTTCCTGTATATTTGTACCCCAAAGTCAAATCTTCAGATAACTATCTTCAAAGATATTTAATGACGAAGTGACTTTTAATCTGCTGAACCCAAAAGCAAAAAGGAAGAACATTAGAAAATTCAGAACTTTAAGGAAGATAGCTGCCTGGCGTTGTGCATCCCACAGGCATGTTTTTCTCCAACAGATGCATCACCTTAAAAACAAATCCTTCAAGATCATTTATTATTCTTTTAAAACTGTGTGTAATTTGATTGAAGGTTATGCTAGATTTTAAAAATATTTTATTTCTTGATACCAATAAATTTATTATAATTTATTTCTTAAATTATATCACACATATACATCTTCTTAAAGTGGAATGTGTCTTCTATATTCTTTTCTTATTTTACTAGCATGGGATTTATCAGGTGATCTTTAAATTCTTTTGAGAAACATGACAGAGATTATAAGAAGATAACCTGTGGCCATTTGCACTGAGCACGGGACAGATTCTATCTGACTACATAAAAAGAATACATTTTTTTGTCATTATATTTAAATCAGTGTGTAGATATGTGGATATAGTGTGAGAATTAATTTAAAATGTATAACATTATAATATCAATATGATCAAAACTTGAACAGAAATTTACCAATTTATATGATCACTTAAATATTGTATAAATTTGATTCATTGAAATAATAAGGAAGTAATTCTAATTACATGTGTATTAGTTGTAAATTGTCAATATAGTGCTTGATATCAGCCCTTCACCCTCTGTGACAGTGTTCAGGCATCTAGGGGTTTACTAACTCCTGATCTTGGCTAGGTTTGTTCTCCTGTTTGGGGATCTATGTGTGATGGGTTAGGCTTACTGGTCCTAGTTCCTGGACTCTTCATTTTTCTCATATTTAGTAGGCCAGCTAGAGAATATTCTCTAGAGCACATGATGACAGCATACTCAAAGAGGAAGCAAAATATACATATCTTCAAAGCCTTGAGGGGCAGCACAACATTATTCAAAGATGAAATGACATCTTATATAATGAAGATTTAGAAACTGGTACAGATTTTCATTCCACGAAAACAAGAAAGTCTTGAGAAACATGAAAGATTCTGGAAGTAAGTCAGGTAGACTCATCATGGGATTTTATCCATACAGGAATACATGCTTGAAGCTATGTAAATGTAGAATTTTTAAATGATGATGTAAGCATGGTCAGAGAACAGAATACGTAGAAACAGCTAATTGCTTTCTAATAGCCATTCTTTCCTTCTTCCCAGGAACAAAACTGTAGGCAAATGGTTCAGCTACCATCTAGTGAGGTATCATCCATGAAAGGCCATTGCATGTCTTTGAGGAGCTCACTTACCAAACTCCTACTCTTGCTTGTAGGTTGTAGAACCTTTGGAAGGTGGATTCTGGGGCCTAGTCCCTAGACGTTACATTCTAGCCTCACTTCCCTTTTAGTCTCTGCTTCCTGAATGCAGGTACCATGTGACCAGCTAATCTTTTGAGAGCATGCCTTTCCTGCTTGCTGCCGCATCTTCTCTGACAATGGACTATATTCTTCTGGGATATTTGAAAAGCTCCAAAGTCATCAGAAGAAAGTGGAGCTTCAGTTCTTTCTTTTTAACATTGAAAAGGCAACATTGCCAAACCCCTTTGTCAAATAAAACTATTCTTCAGGAATAAAGGAAAAAAAAATCAAGACATTCTTTTCTTGTTTATTTGTTTGATTGTTTTTTGTTTGTTTGTTTGTTTTAAGAGACAGATTTTTCTCTGTGTAGCCTTGACTATGGCTTTGTAGACCAGGATGGCCTTGAACTCAGTGATCTGCCTGACTCTTATTTCCTGAGTACTGGGATTAAAGGTGTGCCCCCAGCTGAGATATTCTTAATGAATGAAGATAAAACAATTTGTCAACAAAATGACAAAAGAAAATTCACTAAATAAAACAAAACAAAACAATTGAGTAAAGAGACATGGAACATTAAGATAAACACACACACACACACATATATATAATATATTAAGCAAAATACTGATAAATATAATACACTTTCTTTTCTTGAATGTCTAAAGTATGTTTCATGGTTGAAGCAAAGGATCATAGAATACCAATGCTCACTACTGTTATGCAGTATATCGTTATATAGTATAGGAAGTACATTAAAAAAGGAGGATATGAAAATGAAAGGGTATGCAAATAAACAGAAAAAATAGTTTTTGTTTGTATATGGTATGTGAAAATTCCTAGTCTCCCCAAATCTACAAGTAATAAATGAAGTTAGCTAACAAGATAACCATTTTAAAGTCAACTGTATTTCTACTCACTGACCAAAACACATAAACATTAAACTTAGAGATAGAATGCTATTTATTACCAAATAAAATACTTCAATGTATTTTATTAAAATGATAATGTGTTTTATACATCAACAGATAAATAGTGCCCACGAACGGAATTTCAAAAATCTGGAGGAGGCATTATTTTCACAGAATCAGACTCAACACAATAAAATTTTCAGATCTCTCCCAATTTTATATATAAGCTTGATATAGTTCTTTTATAGTCTTAGATTTCTTTGGAGGTATTCAAATGATTAACATTGAATTTTTAAAGGAAAGGCAAATGAACTAAAACCTCTATGGCAATTTTGAAAATATGAGAATTAAACGAACAGAAACCACGTTCCATAATTTTTAGAATAACTACAAAATCAGTACTTATGAGTACCTGGTAGAGGAAGGTGGAGTGTAGCCTGGTAACACTTGTAGTCATAGGACCCGGCAGACTTTCGTCTTGAGAATCCATCATACCCAAAACACTTATCACCTCCTGCCACTCCCAAAAAAGAACAAACAAAACAGCACCAACTGTGCATGATGCTGTGTGCTTATAATTTCAGTGTTTGGGAGGATGGGAATAGAGCTCACACATGTATTTGTTAAACATGACTATACACCTATAAGAATGGCTGAAATATAAAATAAAATCACCAGCAATTGCTGACAAGGACATATGATAGCCAGGTCATTTACCCCTTGTTGAAGGGAATGTAACAGGATACATGTCCTCTGAAAAGTAGTTTGTTGGTTGGTTGTTTTATAAAACAATGACAAGAACATCGAACCCTATACATAAAAATACCACAAAACCCACCAATTACACTCCCATACTTTTATTTATTTCAGAAAAATGAAAAAATCTTCCTATGAATCGTATATATAAGTGTGTTTATAGCAATTTTATTCCTAATAGCTGATAATTAGAAACACTCCCATGGCCTTCCTTGAGTGTGTATTTAAATAAACTGGTGTGTCCATGCCATAGAATACTATTCAGCAATACTCAATAATGAATTATTGGTCTCTGCATTATCCTGCATAAGTGTTCAGTGAAGTATGCCGATGGAAACAATCAATCCACAAAGATTGCATAACATATAATTCCATTTATATGGCATTTTGAAATAAAAACAGAGTAAATTGTTTCAGGGTTCAGAAGGAGGTGAAAGAGAACATGACATAGCGCAGCATGAGAAGCTTTGATGACTGAAATAATCTATGTCCTGACCATGTTCATCAATATCCTGTTTGTGACATTACAATTTTGCAAGATTCGGAAATTGGAGGAGACTGTGTGAAGAGATCTCTCTTAAATCTACAAATTTACAGTCTGGATATAAAAATGTTTTATTTTTTACAAAAGAAAAAAACGTCCTGATTTGATGATCTAAAAATTTGTTATTAGACATCACCTAACAATACTTGATTCAGTAAGATTAAAAAGAAAATCATGAATTGAACCAGGGAAACATTCATAGAGATTCACAAAGAGATAATATCAGACAAATTCAAAGAAAGAACATAGCTGAGTCTTAAATTCAAATATAACCACTAAAGAGCTGTTACCTCAAATTTGTGTAAGATTGACTAATTAAAAACAAAACAAAACAATGTCCCCCAAACAACAACAACAAAAACCCCCGCAGGTATTAGCTTGATCTCCTAGAGCATTCAGGTAATTCTCCTGAACTTCCTTCTAAAATCTGATTTCATGGTAGAAGACTAACGTTTATAGAATTTTATAGGAAGACCTTTCTTTAAAGTTGTCTGGAATCTTTAACTCTTGGATGCTTTCCAATTAGTATTCAAAGATAGGCCAGTTTCAAGAACTGGCCTCTGAAAGAACTTGGATTGCAAGGATTTGGGCCATTCAAACTCAGCCAAGGGCAAAGCATGCATACAACTCTCCAACCTACCTCGCCAGGGAAGGTTTATTGTATAGTTATGAGCAAAATCAGCACTCCTGATGACAGATTGCCTATCCCTACATCTGTGGTCAGAAGATAGATAGAGTCTTAGGCAACTGAGGAAGCCAAGGAAGGCTAGCAGACTTGTCTTAAACACTATGCTATGTGTGTGTGTGGGGGGGCATGTAAATTCTAGCAGGAAAGAGATAATTAGACCCAACCTTTCAGGAAAGTTGGGGTCAGGGGCTAAACAATGACTTTTTTTCTGAACAACTTCTTAAATTGATAACTAAAATGTATCTTAAGCCTAATCGAAAACCTGTTCCTTTTACCCCTATCATTACCCCTATCGAGTTAAGATTCCCATCTGTCTTATTTTTCTGCCCCAGCTCCCGCTCATGCCAGGAACATGCCAGGGCAGAACTTTCTTAACAAAATTATGCAAGGGCCCTATTGCCCAAGTTGGCTTGTTTCAGACCGATTCATTTCTTGCGCTGATCTATGCAGTAAGCAAAGAGGGTCCGACTACTCTGGCTACCTATGTTTCTGAATTTCTATCAATAAATCCTGCTCCCAGCATGTCTGACTATTTTCTCTCATTTCTTCATTAAACGTTTTAAGTTCAGATAGATTTACAAGCATTTTTATTTTTATCTCTGAAGAAACATTGGTATGTTTATAAGCTCTATTGTACAATAGAGAAATGTATAGATCTTAGTTTCTTTTATGATATTAGACTTTCCCACTTTTATTTTTTTCATTATTTTCCCAATGATGCTTCCATCTTTCCCAATCCAGAACCTCACTTATCAAACTCCTAATCTTGCTTTCAAGAATTGCCTACCTGCTGCCTACGTCATATTCCCCAGGAGACTTGCTGCCTCTAGGACAAGTTTTCTTTCGTTTCCTCTTCATGGATGTGTCTTTTTGATATTCTGCTCTTTTCCAACTGGTGGTTCAACTCTGTTATAAAATTTGGTTCATGCTGACATAAAAACTGCTTGTTAATATTTATCAATAGTTAATAAGTGAACACATACATGCATGAAATTATTTCATCAATGTTGATACCCTTAGATCCTGAACTTCACTGCTTCTAAAGATAGTTAAGATAGGAACACTCAATCTGCATATAAAAAGTTTAAATTTGCAGAAAATAAAAATATTAACTAAACCACACAAAATGAAAAACCATTATAACTTGATAAATGAAATTCTTCCACAACTTGTCTTCAAGTTGTCCTCGGATGCTAGGAACCAGATAACAAATCCGAACCAGCTTTTTTGTTAGCTGGCTGGAACTTATTTTAGATTTCTCTGGCAAGGGATGGATAACTGTTCTGAGGCATGTAAATTCTAGCAGGAAAGAGATAATTAGACCCAACCTTTCAGGAAAGTTGGGGTCAGGGGCTAAACAATGACTTTTTTTCTGAACAACTTCTTAAATTGATAACTAAAATGTATCTTAAGCCTAATCGAAAACCTGTTCCTTTTACCCCTATCATTGTATTTACATATAGAATGACACAGGTGAGCTAGCATATGATTCAAGGATCTAGGATCTAGTAGAGAACTAAACAATACAGAGATGCCAGAGGAAAGCTCTGTCTCTAAATAGCCAGGACAGACTTTCAAAGCCATTGTCTGTGAAGAGTGATGCAAGAAGATTGACTTGGGAAACGCTGTAATTCTTGGGGTGATCACACACCCATCAACGTTTTCTGTTTCACAAGTGATACAATCAGAACCTATTACACGAGACAGGGCTTGTTCTGTTTCCTAAGCTTGGGGGCAAATCTTTCCGCCCACAGAAAAGAATTTATCAGTTTGCCACCCACTCACAGAAAGAACTGCCTTGAAGTCCCTGTGCCCAGACTTTGCTTTGGTTGTTTCCCACATCTGCCTCGTGTACTCTGGTTCAGAGATCCCTTCTGCCATCCTCACCATCTCCATTCCTTTATGGCTATACTCCAACTTGACAATGGTTTTCCTTCTATGATGCTTTCTCTGCTGAGACCTTTTTAGGAGCACACTCCTATCACAGGTGACATTTTTTTAAAATTATCTTTAAAAAGTAGCATCCTTTATTTTATCGCCCTGAAAATGATTAATAAGATATGATATGAGCATGAAGTCTGTGAAAAATAAGTAAACTACTAGAAGCCTTGCATTGCAGAGACTTGTATGGACTTTTCAATCACAGTCACCAAAAACGTCCTAGGAAGAGACATTTCAACCTACTGATCAAGGATCATGCAAGAGTTTTATTCCCTTTATATTTTAAAGACCTCCAGATACACTCTAGAAGGGCATGGTTGACAAAGGTGAACACTAGGCTGCATCCACACACCACAGCTTTATCAGAGGTAAATGTCACTTCTGCTAAATCAGGCTGTTGATGTTACAGGTATTCTAATTTTTATACATTTTGCTTTTTAAAATTATAATTACATAATTTCTCCTTTCCCAGACATGTCTCACATACCCTCCCCCTCTGCTATCTTTTAAATTCATGGCTTCTTTTTCTTTACTTGTACACACACACACACACACACACACACACACTCACACATACATACTATATATTGTATATATGTGTGTATACATATATATACAAAATAACATCACACGGACTGAGCAGGATACATTCATATATATATATATATATATTATATTTATATACATATGACTTCAGAGCTGACCAACTACAAGGCATTCTAGTTATTACTTCAATAGCAAAGAACTTTCTTTCATTTGCTAAGTTGAGAATACAACAAGATGGCAGCTGACCTAATAAATTATATTATTCTCATAGTTCTATTCCTAGATTACAATTTATTTTCTTTCTAAACCTGAAATTTGAAATATGGTGCTCTTGATTTAGAAAAATTTACATACATCCCAGGATTTTGCAGAAAAAATAGTTGGAGGGTTTTTTGTCTTCCTTTTCAGAACTGCTTTATCGTTCCAGTAGATTATAATTTATTTACTTTAAGAACACGTTAATTGTTATCAGGTGTACCTTCAAATTTACTTTTAAAAGAGTGATATGGGAATATAAAGCTGACTCTAAGCAAACAGTTGCTTAAGTGCATACAAAATAATTATTACGTGTCTAATAATCCTAGCTAGAGTGATTATAGTACTCAAGGTTCTCAGTGCATGCCCTAAAGAAGCAAATACTCCAAATATCTGCTGCGTACTCCAAATTAAATTTATAACATGAAATTTACATTGCTGCGACTGAAAGCGGTTAGCAATTGACGCTCACTGTCTTTGTGATTTGTTAAGTAGCTATGCAATGCGGGGACTAGTAAAGAACCAATGATAGTCTCACTACGCATTTGTGGCAACACAGCTTTAATTGCTATTGTGGGAGATTCACAGGAAGTCCATGAGTTCAAGTATTTCACACCCCAGTTTAAAAAAGAAAGACAAGTTTATTGAGAACAAAGAAGAAGTGCGCAAGGATGGTAGCAGAGCCAGCTGCCTTCGGTGAGACAAAGGGCTATGGTGCATCCGTTCAAAACATCTTTTTGTTTTGAGTTCCCATCCTGTAACGCCCACCAGGCAAATGAGGTCTGTTCTGATTGGCTGATACACCGATTCTCCAGTAGTTCTGCGGTGGGCCATTTTTAATTTTGATTGGGCACATCCATACACATCCTGACATCAATAATGGTTTTGGCTGAAAAAAAAAAAGAAAAGAAAGAAAAAAGCCTGTATATTCAATACTAAGGTTGTTAGCAATTCTTTCAGTATCAGGAAGTTTCCTAACAGAAGTCTGTTGCTGCTTTCTCTGTGCTTGGGCAGTTGGAGATAAATTCTAGGTCGCAGTATGGTGTAAGTACCGAAACTGAGCATTCCAAACAAGTAGAAAATTGGGTGAAAAGCATAACTAAAAGTGAAGTGTGCTTTAGAGGTGACAAATGCAGCAAATATTGAATGGGGAATTGATTGACTGGATCCTAGTCAGGGTTTGTTACAATTAGCTGCCTGACCTTAGGTAAATCAGTTAATCTTGAAGGTTCCCTCCTAGTCTAAAATTCAGTTACTCCAATTACCAGTGGTGTTGCCTTGATTTGTGTTATTAAGAGTGCACCAAGAGCACATAGAAAGGGCCCAGTAACCACCCTCATTAATTCACCATTAAACCTTTGATCATGGTAATTTAAGTACTTTGAAACCCTAGGAAGAAAAACAATGAATCAAGGATCGTTGTGGCTATTGTAAATAGTAATAGGAAATACACTTCCTTTTAATGAATCTCTTCCAGAAGAGTTTCTGCTGCCTCTGCTCCCCTGTACACTGGGGAGGTTTCTGTTAGGTTTTCGACTTTATCAGACTCCCAGGTAGAGCATTCTCACCTTTGCAAAAGTAGGAGTCATTGCATTGATTGTCTTGAGTAAAAGGAAATGGCTCATGCATCTTTTCTACATTATAACAAATGTCCTTTTGCATTATAATTGAATGGTGATTGTTGTGTTCAATCAATGGGAAAGGTTAAAAGAGCTCCTCTGCCAGCATTTTTAATGGAGAAGTCGATTAAGATTCAGTTTAATCATTCTGGCTGCCTCAGAATTAAAGCAACAAAGACCATCAATGGCACTATAATTACTAGTCTTTCTGTAAGTTTACACTGCTATTTATGCAGCTATAAATTTTATTATAATGCACAATGCATCTGGGTTAACTTGCTGTATTTGCAATGTAAAATATTTGCCTTAATTGTATGAAGAAAAGAAACTGTTCCGATCAAGTATATATAATTTGATCCATTTTTTAAAAAGCCTGGGAGTCTAAGTGAATCAGTATGATACTCTATGTTAAATAGTTTAAAGTCATGCCCTTAACCTTGGGACACTTGAGACATATTTCAGTTTATTGAACATGGAGACTAACATCTCTCCCAGGTGACTGTAAAGGGTCAAATGTATTATTCTAATCCCTGTTCCAAACAGAGAAAAGGTCATTATACAGTACCTACTGCCTGTTGTAAAGAATGAAAAATTCACACTGGGGCGTGGGTGCAAATCTATTTTAGACTTGGCCTTTAAAATGTTTTTTAAATTGAATGATTAAGTGGTGATGAACCAGAAAAAATACCTTGAAATTGATCCCATTTATTAATTAGTTTGCACATGTAAAGGTCTTTCTATAAATAGTCAGAAGACTAGAGAAAATTGTTCTTCTTGAATGGAGGAATGACTTTCAAATTAACCTTTTTTTTCACTATAGTAATGATGCTTATAAATGCACTTATCATCTAATACTTTGCTTGGAAGGGAAGTTAGTCTTCAAAGTTTGTTCTTCTGTGGACAATTGAGATGGCTCCATGGGTAATTGTTCTTGCTACCAAGCCTGAGATTGTGAGTTCAAGCTCCCTCCAGAACTCACATTCTCACAATGTGGAAGAACCCCCAAGGTGAAAAGGGACACTTGATTCCTGAAAGTTGTCCTTTGACCCCCCAAATATATGTGTGTGTGCATACACACCACCACACAAGTACACAAATTACTAAATGTATATATTTTTAAAGTTTGTATTTGCTCCACATTAACAAGCCATCTATAGGACACAGCTCTAGAGAGAACAATTAAATAAAGATACGTAAAATTTGTATTACTCTTGAAAATATTAGCTTTGTTATGATCCTTGTAGAGATATTCTTAAAATTCTTTAGTGAGTCTGAGATATTGAAGGCTAAAATAAAAAAGGTGAAGAACAAGGAAAACAATTTGTGATTAGAAAGAGGAATCATTCTTCACCATTTCATTTGTATGTGAATAAGGAAACTTGAAAAAGAACCTACAAAGGGAAATGTGCTGTTATAATTCTCTATAGAAAAAAATCCAAAATTTCAGTTGCTCAGATCTTCCAGAACTTCATACAAGCAAAAATAGTTCCATCTTTAAAACTTTATTCTTATCATTTTATAGGTGAAAGGCTGAGAGCTTATGAAGCATATCATTGCTCCAAAGCCACAAACCTGAGAGAGAGGGAAGACTGGAAACCATTCCTCTGCCTTTCTAGTGTCTCTACATTGCCATGACTGGAGACAAGCTGCATAAATGCCTATTTTTTTAAATATCTGATTTTCTATTTTTTCCTTTCATTGACAATAGATTTTTTTTTCTCACAGAATGTATCTTGATTACAGTTTCCCCTCCCATTATCCCTCCCAGTTCCTCTCCTCTCATAGGGATCCACCCCCTTGCTGACTCTCATTAGAAAACAAACAGGGTTCTAAGAGACGATAATAAAACAATATAATACTAAGATAAAACCAAAACTAACACACCAGAATTGGAAAAACAAAACAAAACAAAACAAAACAAAACAAAAAAACAAGCCAACAGGAGGAAAAGAGCCTGAGAAAAGGCACAAGAAACAGACCCACTCTTTCACATTCTTTGGAATCCCACAAAAAACACTAAACTGGAAGCCGAAGCCATAATGTATCCCCCTGCAGACCTGTGCAGGCCCTGTGCTTGCTGCCTCAGCCTCTGTGTTTTCGCGAGCTTTGATCCTGTTGACTCAGAGGGCCTTGCTTTCTTGGTATCCCCCATCCCCTCTGGTTCCTATGCTCTTTCTGCCTCCTCTTCTGCTGGGTTCTTTGAGTCCTGAGAGGGTGTATTGGATGGAGACAACCCATCTAAACTTGAATGTTTCAAGTTCTCTCGTTCTATGCCTAAAGTCCAGTTATGGGTCTCTGCCATTGTTTCCATAGGCTGCAGGAGGAAACTTCTCTGATGATGGATGAGCAAGGGACTGATCTATGAGTAAAGCAGAGTGTCATTAGAAGTCCTTTTAATTTTACATTTTTGTTGTCGTTGTTCTTAAAGAACAGTAGTGTTTGGTTTTACCCTAGTTCCGTGGGCTATCCTGTGTCAGGCCCTTGCCTAGGCAAGCAGTGTTGAGTATGAGTGCCATCTTTGTGAAACAGGCCTCAAGTCACATCAGATTTACATGAGTTTTATGTCCTCATTACACCAGCATATTTTGCAGTTGGACACCTTTGTCAGGCAAAGGGTGAGTGAATATATGTCTAACTCTAAACCTACCTATATTTTGTTCTGTGTATACAATCACAGCATACCTGCCCTTGATTTCTTTACAGGAAACCATGAGGAGGAAATTTGGCCTTCCTACAAGTCTTTAGACACATTGGACTATTTAATCTCAATACCCCTCTCACAAGTAGGCATTCCTGGTTCAAAATTTAGTGAAAAAATGGGCTAAGACAGGTAAAACTTAACACACAACAATGAAAATTTGTCTAGGCTTTTACACTGTATAGCTGCAAGGCCAGGGTGTCCTAAGTCCATGCAGTGTCCATGACAAGTAGGTGTGCCCTTGGAGCAGCTGTCGCAGGGTCTCCAAGTTTAGACAATAAAGTATTCATACTACACCTTTGATTGTCAGAGAAATCCATATCAATTGATTTTTTTAAATTATGCATGCATTTTTATAAGTTTTTTCTCTCATTTGTGAACATACAATGCATTTCAATTTCACTAATAAAGTGCTGTGCTTTTTTTTCTCTTGGAATTATGAAAATTGAATTTCATTGTAATGTGTATTAGGAAAGATAGACCATTAGAATCACGAAAAAGCTTTTCTAATAAATTCTTTTAATGCATATAAATATTTTCTATTATATCTGAATAGTTTATTTCTAATATCTAAATGATATTATAAGTAACCACAGTTTCTTCTATGATACACTAAGAAATTGTAAATGTTCTTTTGTAAGAAATATTAGTCATCTAGTAAATTTGATTAATTTTGTTTAAAAATGTATTTATAAGTGTTATAGTCAAAAGAACCATGAACACTGAACAATGAGAATATTTGCTCATAAAAACCAAAAGCAATGTTGCTTAAACGTATGTAGTCAAAATTCATTCCCATGCTATACAGAATTAGAACTTGTGTTTTGAGTTTGTGAAGCTAGTGTATTACTTGGATTAAAGTTAATATATTTATTTGTAACTAAATAAAATGTGTACCTTTAAAACAGTTATAATGTCACAGATACTCAGTTATCGTAATGAACAAGTGTAGAAGTAAATCTAATGAAAAAACTTGCTTTATGACATATTTCATAAAGAACAATAAAGAACTGTGTATAGACAGAGCAGGATACAAGCCCAGCTGAGACAACCACACATTCTGTCATCAGTTATTAATCAGTTGCAATTTTTCTTTGTTTGGATTAAATAGTATAGTCTCAATTTAAGTTTTGGGTACATTCTGTAAAAATTTAACTGCAGGTATGCTCTTTGGCACTTTACAACACAATTTATCATTTGCTAAATTCTGTAATGAAAAAGCTCCAGTGAAGAGTTTTAACCCAGCAGGTATTTTTCCCTCTTCATATGAGTATTATTCCACAACAGTATAAAATACATGACAGCATCAACTTGAGCCAGAGCTCCACAGGCCAAGAATCAAGATCAACAGATATTTTAGACAAACAATTGACAAGGGTTTAAATGTGGATAATAAAAGTCAGTGTTCCCTACCATTATTTAGAATATGAATAAAAATATTTGCAAAGTACCTGGTACTTCCTGATCTTTGAGCACTACATTAGTATGTTAGAGTTTTCTCTTTCATAACAAATAAAAGTATCTTGTTTGAGGGAATAACAAAACCAACACTGTTTTTAGAATACTAAACCTATTTTCAGTTTAAATTTTTTTATTGAGAAACATTTCTTAAGTAACAGGGACAATTTATGAGTAATTAAGATTTCATATTTGAAACATCATGAGAGTTGGAAAACAAGGGAATTTGGGAGGCAGAAAAATATCTGAAGAGATGAAAAGAGGTGATGGAGAGAGAAGCAGAAGTTGGTTTGCTACCATCTGAGTACCAGAGATTTTTACTTAGGTGGGCCACAGGGTTCCAAAGACAGACACACTTGGACAAAAATGTACATTTTGCTATAACTTTATTGAAGAGTGAGGGCCATGAAATTTCCCCTTTTAATAATGATATTATGTGGCCATTTGAGCTTTAGTCAGACAAATTCTCCATTTTCTTAAAACGCCAAATGTAGCCATTGTCTTTTGTGGCTTAGATTTAGGAGAGTAATGGTCAAGTTGATGAGAAATAATTACCTGGGAAGGTTTATGAATTGGAGTTTACCCAGTAGACTGCTAATGTTTTGACATTTAACATTACACTCAATCTTCCAAACTCTAATGAAAGCCAAGATAACGTGTTTGGGGAGATGTGTATTGATGTCTACAAAAGGTTTGAAATAAACCAAAGACATTCAGTCAGGCAAACATAGGAACATGTTTAGGATGCTTAGTATTTACAATGGAATTCTTTAATATTTAATTTTTGAATTGTTTATGGTATTTTATCAAGATATAAGAAAACAGCAGCGTTCTGTCTGCCTGTCTCTGTTGCCAACCCCACTGATTCTTGAAACTAATAATCTCCCTTTCAGTCCTTGGTAGGCACAGTAGATTTGGTGAATCCTTCATGATTTTCCACTGCACTTGCCTGCGTTACTGGTCTCTAAGGATTCACATTATCTGTCACAAGCCACTTGCTGTCATTCTCAAACATCTTCCTTCTGAAAGTAATGGAAGGTAGTCCGAACCTTAATTCAGGAAATCCTGGTTTAGCTGAAGAAGCCAGAGAGGGTAAACGCAGCACCATGAAAGCAGTGACGCCATTGTCAGCCAGGGAAACCCACCCGCCTTCCATGCTGAGACCTCAGGCCTCCTGAGATACTTGACCCAATTCCGGTTCCTCGTGGAACTGATGTCATCCTGTTACGCACAGCCCTTTTCATCCTAAGTGGTTCAGAACATTTTTAATGAACTGCCCTCTCTTTCAAAGTTGTTGTTTTGGTTAATCAAAATCAAGATGCTTTTCTATGTCACGCAACGAAAAGGTTAGATTAACAAGAGCTAGCATAACATATAAAAATAATAAACGCACATGGATTTAGGTATTATGCCGTGGTAGGCAGTAATCTAAAATAAGCTCAACTTACCCCGTCGCCATAGTCATCTATCACTCTCCTCTCATTATGGAGTTCCAGGACCTGTAACTTGTTTCATGTCTATTGAATATGACCAAGGTGACAGCAGAGATGCTCACTTGATTGCATTATGCTGTAAGACTGTCTTCCTAAAGTAAGTTAAGGTCCTGGCCTGAAAAAGTACATTGCCATGATGTTACGGGATTTGGCAGTGCCTGGCTGGCAAGAAACTGAGTAATCTCACTGAAAATCACTGACAAAGTGGGGAGTTCCATCCTAGAAGCAAGACAGTGAACTCTGCTAACTACTAAGCTTTGAAGCTGGCTAGGCTCTGCATCCCAGAAACGTTCACATGCATACCTGAGACAGAGTCTGGCTCAGTTGTGCCTGTGCTTCTTTTTAAAACTGAAACCTCATTGTAACAATTAAAATTTGCAAATGGAAAAGCCTCACACACAAAACCCAGCCCGAATGTCTGCATAGCTCAGTGTGCTTACGCAGTTGGAAAAGCCATTTTGAGGTTCCAGAGCCTCACACTGGATTTCAAACTCTCACTAGCGAGTATATTTTTACGCACTTTAATCTACACGCCTATAGCTCTTATGTACCAAACAGTGAGAGACTTGGAAAGGGGAAAGGAGAAGATGAGGGAGGGAATGAGGGAGCGGGATATAGCTGGGATACAAAGTTAATAAACTGTAACTAATATTAAAAAAATAAAAATTTAATTAAAAAATGAGTGTTTGTTAGCTGCTAAATTCAAGGTAAAATTTTGTCCATCAGCAGAAAATTCCTGTAGACTCCAGGTACCTGCCACAGGCAAAGCATGATGCCACAGTTTTTAGTACCACTATCTTATGTAGATTTCACTATAATTTTGAATTTTATACACTTTTGTTTCATACTCCTTTTACACCTTCCTCTGCCTTGATCTTCTATCGCATCACATCACTATATTGTCGCAAATTCTTTGGTGGCTCTTAAGTGTCTGTGGTGGAAAAGTTATACTGACTAGCAGTGTGGCCATGGCGTTCTGTAATTGGGTGACTCAGATGAAACTAGGTGAAGATGAGATGTGGGAGGAGGTGTAGGGTACCGGGGGAAGTTGCCATACATTGTTGCTTCTCTCAGTTTAGTAGATGAGCTAAGCTGTGGGTATTCTATTCTATTCAATGTTAGGAAAAGATGGAGTAGTATGTCTAAGTGCTGATGGGCTTGTGAGTAAGAAGGAGATGAGCTCGCCAGAATGGAAATCATATGGGCCGGGAATTCCCCTTCTGTTGACCACAGAAGGTATAGCCCTAATCTATCAAGAACAGAATGCCTGCCATACTTTGTTCATTAGCCTTTAAAGAGGATGTTTGGCACCAGACAACAAATACAATAGTTGCAAGATCTTGGCAGCTGAGTATTTTGTCAGTTAATGACAATCCACAGCTTTTAAGGAAAAGACTAATGCCTAATGTAACATTGAACTTGTTTCATTTTCACTAACTACAGTGAAATGAAAGGAAATGAGAAGTGTTCTTGCAGATACCACATTTCTACCATGACAATCGAGCAGAAAAAAAAAATGATTAGTCTCTAAACAGCAGGGGAGAAATATGCTTCATAAAATCTAAAATCTGTCAAACTGCAGTGACTAGGCAAATCAAACATGAAAAAATACCTCCATACTGACCAAAAAGCTACAGATTTTTGTAGCAGGACTTGATGTCAGGGAAGTTATATTATGTGGTTGACTGTCAGACAGTCCAGCAAGTAGAGATGGAACAGATATCACACTGATTGGACTCCAACAAGAAACTGAATTATACTTTGGCCATTGTGTGGTTAATAGATCAGTATTTGCACATATTGAAAACTCAACAGTGACTTTCAAAGTATAAATTACATACAATAATATATTTATATATTACTCCTTTTGAAACTGATACCTTAATCCCATTTGAAGATATTAATTTGTGAGACTTGGTGACTTAAAATATACTACAAATAAAAATTAAAATAGTGTATGAATTTTTCTTATCATATAACATTTTATAATCCTGATTTCATGTATAAATGGATTGTCTATAGAATATGGTCAGATTAATGTAGCTGCAGCTATAGTATCTTAGATATATATTTAAATACATAGCACTCAGTATGGCAAGGATGAAATGAAATTAAAGTTTCTAAATCACTAAAAATACAACTTAGCAGAATCGGTTGGAAAATAATTCTGTTGTAGATAATAATAGACAGAATTACATGTGCCATCTTGTATGAAATTTCTTTACCCTCCTCAGCGGGCCTATTTTTTATTTGAATTGTAACTTAATGTATAAAGTTACCACCCAATAACACTTATTATAGTCTAGAGCAGTGGTTCTCAAGCTTCTTAATGCTGTGACGTTTTTTAATATTAATTACAGTTTGTTCACTTTGTATTCCAGCTGTAGCTCCCTCCCTCCTCTCCCCCCAACTCCAGTGTTCCTTCCTTATCTCCTCCTATGCCCCTCCCCAAGTCCATGGATAGGGGAGGTCCTCCTCCCCTTCCATCTGACCCTAGCTTATCCGGTCTCAATTCAGTGACCTTTTAATATAGTTAATTAACAAAACTAGTTTTCTCTGCTTTCTAGGCTGCACCATGGTCCAACAACTCTTGATAGTAAGCCTACCCTGCCAAGATGGACAGTTTTTATCTGAACTGTGAGCCAAAATATACAGAGAGATGGATAGTATGTAGATATATAGAGAGACAGATATGTTTGAATATGAAATTTCCTTCAAAGGATCATGTATTATAATATGGTTCTCAGCTGTTTGTGACAATTACCGTAAGTACCTTTCGGAGTTAGAGCATTGCTGCAGAACGTAGATCACTTCAAATATTTTATAATGTTTTAAAAATAATTTTAATTATTTCTAATCCATTTCTAATTTCTAATCCATCCCTTATTATAGCCATCGGTTGCCTATTTATACAGTCTTGTTTTGTCATATGACCCCCCACCACCAAAATTAGCTTAGTTGACACTTCATACCTGTAACTTTGCTGCTGGTATAAATTGTAATATAAATTCTTTTAGAGATAGAGGTTTGTCAAAGGATTGGGACCCATGGACTAGGAATCACTGATCTAGTGCAACTATTTTTCTGTAGTTCTGCAGACAATACTTGTGATTTTAAAATCAATACTTATTTTTTTAACATTTTTGTTTTTAATTATGTGTATATGCTGGGGGAGTTATGTGCACTTGGGAGTGCAGGGGCCATGGATTCCATAAGAGAACATCAGATGTCTGGAGGAGAAGTTACAGGCACATGTAAGCTACCTCATGTAAGTGCTGGTGACTGAACTTAGGCCTTCAGTAAGTTCCTAACGACTAAGCCTTCTCTCTAACCTAGTAATGCAGTAAGTTTTACTAGTTATACAATAAGGAACATGCAAAAAGATTTACATTTAACTACAAAATTATATCCTGTCAAGTTATTCAACAGTAGGAGTTAGTTGAAGATGACTTGTGAATGTTCACAAGTCAGTGAACACTGCTGCTCCATGATCTCTGCACCAATATTTGCCTTCAGGTTTTTTTTTTTTTTCCCCGCTGACTTCCTTGAATGATAAACTATGATGTAGAAGTGTATGCCAAACGAACCCTTTCCTCCCCAAGTTGCTTTTGGTCATAGAGTCTCATTACAGCACTGGTAACCCTAACGGAAATAAGACGCTCTTCCAGATCCTTGAAAAAGCCATGGGCCCTTTCCTGTGTGTGGACACAGGCTGTTCACTGGGTTTGGAGTGCACAGAATATGCAATCAGACATTGGGTTTTGTGGTGGAGCCCTTACAACTTCGTCACCGAGTAACAAAAGTGTTTGGGTATTCTTACTTTTAAATACCTGAAAAACAAGTGCACATTTCAAACCTCCAGCTGTGTGTTAGAACAAGTTGCAATGTCAGAAGAAACTCCCAATGTACGGTTTGAAATAAAACCTGAGAACAGTAAAGGTGAGCATGACACACAGAACTGTGCGAAAATGATTAGCAGGAATAACTGGTCATGTTGACAACAAATGTTCAGAAGGACGAAGTGAGACTACGTGAGGATTTCTTGCTCACTGGTACACTTTTTGATTCTTCTATTTGTTGGTTCTTAGTTGAATCCAAACCGTGTTTGCTTCTCAGGAACAGTCTGGAAAGACACACACAGATTTCAAGCCTGGGAACTGAGAGTCATAAAGCTTTCTTATGCAAAAGCGTATGAGAAGAATAAACAAGCAAGAACAGCAAAACTAAGAATAACATATAATGCCTAAAGGAGCGAGGACCAAGGAGACTTTTCATCAGAAACAGACAAAGCATGCTGGCTCCAGGAATCAGATGGCTGAGCGATGACGTGAGACCTCACCTCACTTCGGTTGGCAGCCAAGAAAATTGAGCGGAGAAGAATAAGGAAACAGTGAACTTTCACATTTAACTCAAACTCTCAGGCGTGCCTGGGGGTCTTTTAGTGACTGCGGCAACTGACTAGACATACAAAGATGAGGGGGAAAAGTCAGGACAGCGAGACGTGGAAAAAATATCACACCCCAGTGTGATAAGAGTTACTGGATGATAGCTTTACAGAGCGAATCGCCAACCGGAGAAAAAAGAATCCTTCTGAGGAGGGAAAAGAGCTTTCTCACAAGATGACACATGTGACTGAGTCTCAAAAGTAACTTTAAATACAAAAAGAAAGGCAGCAGAAGGATTGCCGGGCAGAGGGAAGACCATGGGGGTGGGGGGAAGCACAGAAGCAAGAAAATATAATGGGTTTAATTCAAACTATTAAGCAAGGAACTAGACTCTACGCTGAGCACAGCCCAGGACATTCCTGGAAAGGGGTGCATTCTGGGTGGTAAACGTAGCCATGGTGACTAGGGCAAACTGGAGGAGTGCGCCTGCGTCCCAGAAGACAAAGCCAGGACATCAACCTCTGTCAGGTCTGTAACAGACCTTGCGGAAGGAAGACCTCACCGCCAAGACTGTTCACAGATTTTTATAAAAATTAGAATTCCGGGCCAACCAGACAGTTCAGTGGGTAAAGGTGCTTGCCGCCAAGGCTGAAGAGTTAAGCTCTCAAGAGGGAAAGGTGAAATCCAATTCATGGGGAGTAGTCCTCTGACTGCCAAGTTTGGCACTTGTTCCCCCCCACATATACACGCACACATGCATATGCCCACGCAGAACAAATAAATCAACATGGAAATTAAAATCCTGTCTAGTAGCATTTACTGATTTTTGAATGTTAGTTATCACCGCTAAGACTAAGTTTTACAAAACCCCAAAAGTAGGACAAAAATGATCACATGACTCACACAGTCTCTTTTCACTTTTACGAAAATGACAGAAGTTTAAAATTTATCTAGGGAATTTCAAAAATATTTCAATACGAAAAATTGATTTTCTTCATTTTATAATGAAACCTAAAAACTGGACCTTGAAACATCTTTTACTCTCTTCCCACAGGTTATAGCAGACTACCATTATTTTTCTAAATCTTTGTTATAGACCTATGAATTATCTTTTCTTTCTTTTTTTTTTTTTTGTTTTGGGTTTTGGTTTTTTTCAAGACAGGGTTTCTCTGTGTTTGGCTTTTCTGGACTTCCTTTGTAGACAAGGTTGATTTCAAACTCACAGAGATCCACCTGCTTCTGCCTCCCAGAGTGCTGGTATTAGAGGAATGCACGATGGCACCAAGGCGAAATATCTTTTTCTTGCTTAATTTATATATTTTAATTATCCAAGAGGTTAACCGTGTTTTCATATGTTCACTTTGTTCTTCTCTCATGGTCTTGTTGCTTTGGGGGTTAGATGAGGTGTTTGTTCTTATTAATTTAGTAGAAGCCTTTCCTATAGTGTTGACTGCCTATATCATGTGTCAGGTATTCTGCTATGCATTGTAGTTGGGGTAGTAAGAAAACACTTTAGTCCTGTTCTCCAGGTAATAAAGAAATTATGTGTGTGTATGTGTGTGTGTAAACGGAAGTGCTTTATAAAAGTAAGTCATTAACGTTGATGAAAAATGCTTTTTAATAGATTTTTTAGAATAATCAGGGAAGATCGAGCTGATGTAGTGGCATGTGAACAGACGAAAGAGAGAGGGGAGAAAATGTGCACCTAACCCTAGTATAATCATTTGAAGCAGAGTAAACCATATACACAAACAGCATATAATTTACTTGAACTTATTTAACTTGTTAATATTATGAATTAAACAACCACATTTTTGCTTCAGTTGGCCTAAGAATTTAATAAACTGCTTCTGTTTCTCTTTCTTCTTCCCTCTTTCTTCTTTCTTCCTACCTCTCCTCCCTCTCCTTCCTCTTCCGTCTGGAGCTGTGATGAAGCCCAGAGCCTCATATGTACCAGGCAAGCACTGTTTCGCTGAGATATGCCCTCAACACTTTTTGCAGTGTTGAGACATGATTTCACTGTCTAGATTGGCTGCAAACGTAAGATCCTCCTTGCTTTGTCCTCCAGAGCAGTAAGGGTTCTGGACATGATTGCTACTGTATTCTATCTTCAAAATTGTGGCACTCTACAAGTTTTATTACATTATAGTACTTACTTAAATATCATTTTAAAACTATGTTTTATAAAAGTTTGTGGCTGTAATATTATTTTTAGTAATTATTTTTATTTTTATTAATTACAGTTTATTCACTTTGTATCCCCCTTGTACCTCCCTCCCTCCTCCCCTCCCAGTCCCACCTTCCCTCTTCTCCACCCATGTCCCTCTTTCAGTCCACTGATAAGAGGGGTCCTCCTCCCCTTTCCTCTGATCCTAGTCTATCAGGTCTCATCAGGAGTGGCTGCAAAAGTAATATTGTCTTTTATTTGTACTTTTATTTAGTTCCCAAAGCAGAAAATAGTTTTCTATTCAACCCCCCTTTCCTTGTGTTTCATCAAACTATTACCTTACTTTTGCTGTTTCTCTCACAACTTCCAATTTATGCTTTTTGACTCAACATTCTAGTATAATTTCTGAGGATGGGTTTTAAGTTTAATAACTCAGGTGGAGGTCACACCCATTTCATTATTTCTTCATTCTTCTCAGCAATTTATTTTTGTGTTTTTAGTCTTACATTGTCTCTCCTTTTTTCCTTATCTAAGTTTGTCCCTTTATGTGACAGCATGGATTTAATCAATGTAAATTTTAATTCCATTATCTTTTAATTATCATTGAGATTTAATAATAGGCATTTCAAGTTATCTTCTACCTCCTCCATTACAATGTCAGTGGGAGACATTTGATCTGTCTGCAGAGATCAATCCTCGAGGTAGTTCTAGGAACCTGTCATCTACAGAGCCTATTCACTGAGTATCTATAGTGAAGAAAACATGTAAGTGATTTTCAGGACAGAAGTTGGACAACCCACTTGGTAAGCCTTCCTGGATTAAACCCGCTATTTAGTAGTTGGAGGATATACTTGTCTGTCTCCATTTATTAAACAAAGATAATAGAATAAACACATGTTGATTAAATATACAGAACACTTAAGCAATTCTTGTTGCATAGTAAGTGTTCAAATAATTCTGGCTTTCCTGTCTTTAGTAGCGGTGCATTTCTCCTTACATATTTTGTGTGTATCTGCCTGTCAGGCTTCATGGACCTTTAGATAGTATTAGAAATTGCGAAATATGGACGGAGTCCAAGATGGCGATCACCGTATCTGAGGGGCACAGGATCTGAAATTCTGAAATTGGTTGAGTGGAGGGGCAGCTGAAGCCAGAACATCAACATTGAGGCTTCCTGGGCAAGAGGGGGCAACCCATGAGCTGGGACAGTTTGGATCCAGGTCACCCGTGGGACTGAGAGAGATGAATATTCAACACCCCCTGCACTTTCCCTTGCCCCAAGCATGGACCCAAATCTGAGAGTAGAGAAAGGGGGAAATTCCTAAGCTTTCCGATTAGGCCTGAGAGCAAGTGTACCTTCAAGTGAGTGCATGCAGAGTCCCAAATCCAGTTCCTTTATGTTAGCACCCAGACATCGGATCCCAACCACCCATACCCCCACTGTGGGGAATATAGGGATCCTTGGGACAATGTTCTCAATATTGAAGCCCCTGATCTGTGGGTCTACCAGTGGAATCCAGGCAAACATATGTGAATATCAGGAGGACACTGCGAAAGGCCTGTAGGCCACTGAGGTATTCAGGGCACCTGCACATGTACATTGTCCCCATGAAGAGCACCAGCACCGTCACCCCTCCTGTGTTTAAGTTCCACCCTTCCAGGCATCTACATGCCCTCGCACCCTGTCCTTCAAGGCACATGCCCTTGCTGGCATATACATGTGACCTTCCTCTGTTAGCGAGAGCTGAAACACCAATATTCACTGTCAAACTGATGAACTGCTCTCATCTTCCTGAAGAAAACTCCAGTCACCCAGAGATAGCTGGAACAGTCTGAAGTACAGACTCGAGGAACAAACAACGAAAGTCACATATCAGAAGATGCCTAGAGGTTGGCCTAAGAACACATCCAACAAAAATCAAGACATCATGGCCTCAGCAGCTACCCAAAAATCAATGAATATTTCAATTCATTGGAAACACAAAAAATTATTTTAAAGCTATATTTATCCAGTTATTAGAGGCATATAAAGAGAAAATGCACAAAGCTCTCAAAGAAGCACAGGCAAATACAGCCAAACAAATAGAGGCAAAAGTAGAGGCACAGGCAGCGGCATATAGAGAGGAAGCAAACAAAAAAATAGAGGTCATCAGGGAAAGACAGGAATCCACATTCAAACAGATGAAGGAAATGGTGCAAGGCATGAAAATAGAATTAGAATCAGTAAAGAAAACACAAACAGAGAAAACCCTGGAACTGTAGAACTTACAGAAAAGATCAAGAACTACAAAGGTAAGCATCACCAACAGAATATAAGAAATGGAAGAGAGAATCTCGGGAGCTGAAGATATGGTTGCATAAATTGATACTTCTTTCAAAGAAAAAGTGAAATCGGAAAAGACCCAAACACAAAGAAACATCCAAGAAATCAAGGACACCATGAAAAGGCGAAATCTAAGAATAATAGGAATTGATGAAAAAGAAGATTCCTGGCTCCAAGGTCCAGAAAATATTTTCAAGAAAATCATAGAAGAAAATTTTCCAACTTAAAGAAAGAGATGTCCATTAACATACAGGAGGCCTACAGGACACCAAATAGACTAGACCAGAAAGGAAACTCTTCACATAACATAATAGCCAAAACACTAAATCTCCAGAACAAAGAAAAAAATATTAAAAGCAATGGAAAAAGGCCAAGTAACATATAAAGGTAGACCTATCAGAATCACACCAAATTTCACAACAGAAACTATGAAAGCCAGAAGGTACTGGGCAGATATCATAAAGGCTCTAAGAGACCAGAGATGCCAACCGAGACCGCTATCCCCAGCAAAGCTTTCAGTCGACATAGATGGAGAAAACAAATTATCCTATGACAAAACTGAACTTAAAAAATATCTACAGAGCAACCCTGCCCTACAGAAGATACTAGAAGGAAAACTGCAGTCCAATGAAATCAACTACAACCAAGAAAACACAGGATATAGATAACTTCACAACAAAGAATTAAAAGAAAACAAGCATTGAAACACAGTTTCAGCAACAACTACGCAATAAAAGGAACTAACATTCATCGGTCACTATTATCTATCAACATCAACAGACTCAATTCTCCAATAAAAAGACACAGACTAACAGAATGGTTGTGGAAACAGGATCCAACATTCTGCTGCATCCAAGAAACACACCTGTACAACAAAGATAAACACTACCTCAGAGTAAAGGGCTGGAAAAAGGATTTTTTAAGCAAACGGACCAAAAAAAAAAAAACAACAAGCTGGAATCGTTATCATAATAAAATAGACTATCAACCAAAATTGATCAAAAAAAATGAGGAGGGGCACTTCATTCTCATCAAAGGAAAAATCCACCAGGAGGCTATCACAATCGTGAACATCTATGCCCCAAATATAAGAGCACCTGCATATGTAAATGAAACATTATTAAGGCTGAACCCACACATTGATCCCAACACCTTAATAGTGGAAGGCTTCAACCCTCCACTCTCACCAAGGGACAGATCATCTAGAGAGAGTAGGTAAATAGGGAAATAATGACATTTACAGAGGTACAAAATCAAAAAGGACCTAATAGATGTCTACAAAACTTTTCACAAAAACTCAAAAGGTATAGGTAATTGCCTTTTGAAAAAAATGTTATCATTGACGCTGCTGCTCATGAGAAGCAAGGTGTCTAATTTTCATATATCTGTGAATTTTCTAAAAGTATTTTCTGTTATTCATATCAAAATTTTAAAACAACATGGTCAGAAAAGATACATGATGCAGGCTGGGTCTCTGGGCACACCTGTGTCAGCCTCCTGCATAGTTACCATTACTAGCCTTGTGTCACCAAGCCTGGCTTTCTATTTGCTTTAACTAACACAGCTACTTCTGTACACTTTTGGTTTCTATTTGCTTGGGATGTATTTCTAATTTTGTTTTTAAGTTTCATTTTTATTTATGACCATATGATGTTTACATACAATGATAATAACAATAATAAAAACAATAAATTATTTAAGACAGTAAAAAAAATACTTACAAACTGAATACAAGAACACGTAAAAGATATCATCCACCATGATCAAGTAGGCCTCATCCTAGGCATGCAGGGGTGGTTCAATATACAGAAATCCATCAATGTAATCCACCATACGAACAAACTGAAAGAGCAAAGCCACATGGTCATCTTCTTAGATGCAGAAAAAGCTTTTGACAAAATCCAACACCCATTCATGTTTAAAGTCCTGGAGAGATCAGGGATACAAGGCACATACCTAAACATAGTAAAGGCAATATACAGCAAGGCTATAGCCAACATCCAACTAAATGCAGAGAAAGTTAAATCAATCACACTGACATCAGGGACAATGTAAGGCTGCCCACTCTCTCCATATCTCTTCAACATAGTACTTGAAGTCTTAGCTAGAGCACTAAGACAACTAAAGGAGATCAAGGGGATACAAATCAGAAAGGAAGAAGTCAAGGTATCACTATTTGCAGATGATATAATAGTATACATGAGTGACCCTAAAAATTCAACCAGGTAACTCCTTCAGCTGATAAACACCTTCAGCAAAGTGGCTGGAAACAAACAAACAAAAATTAACTCAAAAAAATCATTAGTCCTCCTGTACACGAAAGACAAAAGGGCCAAGAAAGAAATTGGGGAAACAACACCCTTCACAATAGCTCTAATAACATAGAGTACCTTGGGGTGACTCTAACCAAGCAAGTGAAAAACCTGTTTGTTGAAAACAAAACAAAACTTCAAGTCTCTGAAGAAAGAAACTGAAGAAGATATCAGAAGATGGAAAGATCTACCGTGCTCATGGATGAGTAGGATTAACATAGTGAAAATGGCCATTCTGCCAAAAGCAATCTACAGATTCAATGCAATTCCCATCAAAATACCAATACAATTCTTTACAGACCTTGTTCTTAATTCAATGGGGAAAAACAAAAAAACCCAGAACTGCTAAAACAGTCCTGTACAACAAGAGATCCTCTGGAGGTATCTTCATCCCTGATCTCAAGCTGTACTATATAGCAATAGTAATAAAAACTGCATGGTACTGGCATAGAAACAGAATGGTGGATCAGTGGAATCAAACAGAAGACCAAGAAATAAACCCACACACCTATGGATACTTAATTTTTGATAACAATGACAAAAAGCCAAAACCATTCAGTGGAAAAAAGACAGCATCTTCAACAAATGGTGTTGGTTTAACTGGATGTCTACATGTAGAAAAAGGCAAATAGATCCATATATATCACCCTGCACAAAACTAAAGTCCAAGTGGATCAAAGACCTCAATATAAAACAAGATACACTAAATCTGTTAGAATAAAAAGTGGAGAAGAGCCTTGAACTCAGTGGCACAGGAGACAACCTCCTGAAGAGAATACCAACAGCACAGGATCTAAGATCAACAATCAATAAATAATATGAAACTGAAATGCTTCTGTAAAAGAAAGGACACTGTCATGAGAGCAAAATGACAGCATACATACTTGGAAGGCTCTTCACCACCCTATATCTGACTAATATCCAGAATATATAAAGAACTCAAGAAGTTAAAAACAAGTCAAGTAATCCAATTAAAATATGGGGTACAGAGCTAAACAGAGAATTCTCAATAGAGGAATATCAAATGGCAGAGAAACACTTACAGAAATGCTCAATGTCCTTAGTCATTAGGGAAATGCAAATTAAAACGACCCTGAGATTTCACTTTAGACCCATCAGAATGGCTAAGATAAAAAACTCAAGAGACAATACACACTGGAGAGGATGTGGAGAAAGAGGAACCCTCCTCCAATGCTGGTGGGAATATAAACTTGTACAACCACTTTTGAAAGCAATCTGGTGCTTTCCTTGAAAATTAGGATTAGTGATTTCTCAAGATCCAGCTATACCACCCCTAGGCATATATCCAAAATATACTCAAGTATACAACAAGGATATTTGCTCAACCATGTTCATAGCAGCTTTATTCGTAATAGCTAGAATCTGGAAATAACCCAGATATCCCTCAACTGAGTAATGGATACAGAAATTGTGGTATATTTACACAATGGAATACTGCTCAGCAATTAAAAACAAGGAAATCGTGAAATTTGCAGGCAAATGGTGGGAACTAGAAAAGATCATTTTGAGTGAGCTATCCCAGAAGCAGAAAGACACACACACTTATAAGTGGATATTAGACATATAATATAGGATAAACCTACTAAAATCTGTACACCTAAAGAAGGTAAACAAGAAGGAGGACTCTGGGTAAGATGATCAATACTTACGCAGACAGGCAAACAGTATGGACATCGGAAGAGGGAGAAAACAGAGAACAGGACTACATCCTACCACAGAGGGCCTCTGAAAAACTCTACCCAGCAAGGTTTCAAAACAGATGCTGAGACTCATAGTCAGATTTCGGCAGATTGCAGGGAATCTTATAAAAGAAGCAGGAGTTAGAAAGACCTGGAGAGGACAGGAGCTCCACAAGGAGAGCAACAGAACCAAAAAATCTGGGCACAGGGGTCTTTTCTGAGACTGATATTCCAACCAAGGACCATGCATAGATATAACCCAGAATCCCTACACAGATGTAGTCCATGGCAGCTCAGTGTTCTAGTGGGTCCTCTAGTAATGGGAAATGGGAATAGGGACTATCTCTAACATGAACTCAGTGGCTGGCTCTTTGATCACCCCCCCCCC
>CM053745.1:42426661-42439499 GCA_028658305.1 Pachyuromys duprasi | reverse complement strand
ATCTGTCAATCTCTTGTGTCAGGAGTATTCTTCAAGAAGATCAGGGATTTCCAGTGGTTTGTGGTGTGTGTTGTGTCTCAGTTGAACTCTGTGGTGGGCTCTGTGTGCCCAGCTTCGTGCTCTGTGCTAGAAGCTGTGAGCACTGCAGGCTAGTCACCCCTCTGGTCTGGAGTCTTTACTCCTCTCTCTGTGCTAGAGTCTGAGTGTCCAGGTTTGAAATGTCAGCTGGGGGCTGTGGACTCCGCCCTGGGCTTGCTGCTAATGGCTCTCCCCTGGAATCGAGATTTGGCGCCTCCTTCTGTGCCAGGGGCTGTGCACCACAGTCTGAGATGATATTTGGGGCACACACAGTGGGTTTGGGTTGGTGTGCATCCGCTGTATGCAGGGCTGTCTGAAATGGTGCCCGAGGCCTTCTCTGTCTGTCCCGTGGACAGACTCCCGAACTGGGGTTTTTGCTGGGGGATGCCTGCAGCTTTTGCCCTCAGTGTGTGGTCTGGTCAAGATGGTCCCCAGATCCTCTCAGTCTGTGGTGGTTCTGGTGATTGGTCTGAGCCTGCAGCACACCCGTGGCTTGAAGCAGAACCCGGGTGCAGTGTGAGCTCGCAGTGTGCAGTTCAGTGAAAACGGCACCTGGCTCCTCCTGAGACTGCCCGCGAGACTGTGTGATCCGGTCTATAATGGCGGGTGCAGGCACCCAGCACGGCTGCTCATTCAGATCAGAGCTGTGAGCCGCTGGTCACCGGGAAATTTTTCCAGGTAATAACTGGGTGTCCCTAGGGATTTCCCACTTGATTTTCTCACCGTAGGAGTTCTGCTCACCTGGCAATCACAATGCTGGCGTTTTAGGTCCCAGAGTTCAGTCTCCTGGTTGCTGCGTTGTTTCTGCTCTCCTACTCCTCAGACACAGTGTTCTCTCATGGCAGCCATCTTGGATCTCTAACTTAAATTAAAAAAAAAAATAGATCTGATGAGGTTTATCAGATTTATTTTGTATTCTCTCTTCTCTTTTCAGTTCCAATGACTCTTTATTATCTATTACGTATAGCTGAAGAGCCCTGTGTAGGTGGTAGTCCTGACAGATTTCAGTGAAATTTCAATCACCTACAACAGCTTTAAGTGCAATAGCTTAAAGAAATAAAGATGATTTTTTTATGCAATAACTAGAGGTCTTGGTATTAGGGGCCAGATCACAGACACTCATCTGTGTCACAGGTGTTTTCCGTGTTTCTGGAGTCTTTCTTCCATATACTTCTTATGGTCAGGAGTGGAAAGTGAGCTTGGCACTCCCAGTCACTTCTGCTAGAACATACAGGAGATGTTTACAGAGGTCAAAATGTCTTTACCATGAGAAATACTGTCTTTCTATTCAGAAGAAAGTTATAGCTTCAAGACTTTCATATCTACGTCTTGATTTATTTATAGTTAAATCCTCTGGCTATGCCTACAAAGTGACACTTAAGAAAACAGAGAGTTGCCCTCCTCAGGATGAAATAGTAAAAGATCCCTGAAGAGAAAAATGGGTTGAGATAACTGCTGAGAGAAGCCACTTATGAAGAGTTTTTATCTTTAAGAAACCACGGACTGCACAGCGAGACTGAGTTTGCCACATGCACAAAATCCATTCAGAACTTCCCATTAAAGAAAACAAATAGTCTTCTTAGTATGTATTGATACCTTATGCAACATTTTGGAAATTTAGCTCATTAAATATTACTTGTTGCTCATTTGCGATTCAAATTTGGTACCTAGGTGTCAAACGTTTTTGTCCTGGATGAAGCCTTCTTTTGTTGGCTAGCAGGTACTTGATATATCAGCTGCACTTCCTAAGCCTATGTTATAAACCTAACAGTGCAGCTTGACTGCTGTGGTTTTCCTACATTGGTTATTCTGGTGCAGGGATTTCCAGGTTGCAATCCTCTAGGGGTCTTTCTGAGGTAGCCTGACATGCGGGACTAGAACTCTGATCTTTTGTCTCTGCTGAATTTTCAGAAGGCTCTGTCTTTACTTCTCAGTCTAGCCAAGAAACAGCATAACCTGTTATCCCATTATAAAACACACACACACACACACACACACACACAATCTCTTTTTGTCCATCTCAGAAAGTTAAATTTTGACAGAAGATTTAATAAATTTACCTATAGAAGTTAAATGAGTCTGTGTCTGTGGTCATCGTTTCCTCAAATGTTTACTTATGTTTGAGAATGCAAACATATGTAGATATGTGTGGTCTTTTTTCCTAGAGCTGAAGGAAAATTCAGCCCAAATTTTAATTCAAATTTCCAACTGTTATAAAGACAGAACACTCCTCAGATACTTGAGACTGCAGTTTTTCACTTCCTTAGGGCTGTGTGACATTCTTCATCAGCAGCCTTTGCTCACAGGCAGTCTTCCACCATCCAGAGTGGCATGAACTGCTCAGGCCAGAAATGATGGCTAAGCTGCTTATCTCCATTTCCTTTTCCCTATTACATATGTAATCTGGCAGCATTGCTCCCCAGGGAGGAAACGTCTACCACTGTTTGACAGGAAATCAGTGAGGATTGGAGTCAAAGAGAAAGAAGGCTGGCTTGTGCCTGGGGGAGGAGGTCATACAAAAGAACCTAGGGGAGCAATGACCTGGGAGCCTGGGAGTCCTTACTGGAAGTAATAGCAAAGAATGCCCCTTCCCCCACCCTAGGTCATCACAACGCTGGAAGGTAGAGAAGTCTTCCCCCTCCATGACATAAGAAAACACAAGTACCCTCTCTCAGGTTCCAAGTTTAAGTATTTACCCCAGGGACATGAACTGGGAGTTTAGCTACCACTCAGGAGTAACACTGCAGAAACTTTTCCTACCATAGATACTTCTGTCCCCAAGATAATGGATTTGCATGAATCTGAAATGACAAAGGCTCGTGTGTTAAAAACATGGTTGATTGGAAGCAGATGAGAGCTATAGGGGGAAAAAAAACCAACATGAACACTCTTACCTAACCAACAGATTAGCACCCTGATGGGTTAATAATTTAATACTTTAAGCTACTACTGGGAGTTGGTATAAACTATGAAAGGTGGTCCCTGACTGCAGGAAGTCTGTCCGCGTGTAGTGTCCTGGAAGAACATATTTTGTTCATGGTCTATTCTTATTCACTTGCTTTGCGGCTTGGATGGAGCAGCTTTGCCTTAACGCACACTCCCCACTACGGCGCTCTGCTTCTCCACAGCCACAATATGTGGAATCAGACAACCAACCATGGACTGAAACCAGGATCCTAAATAAAGCACCCTTCTCCCTCTCAGTTGTTTCTATTAAGTGTTTTGTTACAATAGTAAGCATCTGACCTACATGGAAGAGCGCTTATTCTTGTGTGGTTTTGCTAACATAGCTGATGAGGATGGTATCAGGCTGAGCTGAGTCTCCTGAACCTAATTGTGGCAGACCAAATAAGATCATGTAGGAACCTGAGTGGATTCTCTTGTTCCTTCTGCAATAAGAAATTAGAAGCAGGCGAGAGCCTAAGGGTACAGCAAGCAACCTCTTGGTCTTGGACCATACGTTGGTAGGCCTGGAGGTTCATGCCTACTTAACATTGTGATAGTTTATGCAAACAGGCATCTAAACACATCTTAACTTCAAGAATAAAGAGTTAAAATGAATTCCTTTTCATCTATTTGTTTGATGTGTGAGGCCATGCTATATTGCTCAGCCTGGACCTCAAACTAAGCTTACTCAATCTTCTGTATCAACCTCCCAAATAGCTAGAACTATAGTCACCTGGCTTAGGATCTTTTTATTTTTTTATTTAATGGATGCTGCTGCTCAGAAAAACAGTTATGTGTATGTGCACATTGAAGACAGGGACTGTACTTTTGTTTATCTTCAGGATATACTTTAGTATCCAGACATAGCATACTTCTGTGGTATATCTCTTTTGAATAAATGAATAGATTAATTTCTGATTAATTCCTTCCTGTCTTCTCAGTCAAGAGAATAAAGCCATCTGATTTATACTGAAAAGTTTACCTAAGGATATTGGAAAGTGAGTTTTCTAGTCACAGTGAAAGAACAGAAATAAAATGCATAAGTAAAAGTACATTTATAAAACCCACATGAAAAGTTCCAGATGTCCCAGAAATAATTTCATACATCATAAATTTTGCCACCTGTAAGTTAGCAAATAAAATGTTTAATGACTGAGAAGTTTTCTAACACAGTCCTTTTATTTTAATTCCCTATAGTGTCTTTTCAAATATTTCTAATTTTTAAATTGCAAAACCAAATTTCATCACTTAATCCTCTCAATATCTTTTTCTTCTAGAGTTAAATAAATGTAATGCTATTCACAAAATAGCATTAGTTTCCTCTCTGTTTTGTGAGACTATAAAATAGCTAGCATTGTGCATGCATATTTGTGTATGAATATATATTCACATTGAACATGTTTTTAAAGGTCAAGTTGTTAAAAATTTACTTACATTTTAAAAATTCTGTCTGGGTGGTGGTTGTACGTGCCTTTAATCCATTACTTGGGAGGCAAAGCCTGGTTGATCTCTAAGTTCAAGGCTAGCCTAATCTACAGAGAGAGTTCCAGGGCAGCCAGGGCTACACAGAATAACCCTATCTCAAAAAATCAACTCCCTCAAAAAATAGTGCCAATAATGTACAGCATCTATTTTTCCATATTCTCAGCAAAGCTGAGTATTACTAGTGCTTTTAATTTTCTTGGTCTTGTGGATCAAATACTGTTATTTTAATATTTAATATCAGTTTCTGAATCAGACATTAAGAATTTTATGTGCCTGTTATAACATATTTCTATGCTATTTTTGCTCTTATTTTGACCTTTTATTTTACTTTTATTTTATGTGTTCACCTGCATATATATCATGTGTACCATGTGTGTGCCTTTGTCCACAGAGTCCAGAAGAGCGTCTCCTGGAACTGCAGTTATAGGTGGTTGTGAGTGGCCTCACTGATATTAAGGGAACCTAGCTCCTCTGCAAGGGTAGCAATTGCTGTTAACCACTCAGCCATTTCCACAGCCACCATCCTTATCATTTTCCAATAAAAATAACTCTATCACTATCATTTAGGTCTACCTGTATAAGCAATTTGTTTATGCTGATCAACAATTGTTTAAAAAATAGCCATGGAGAATATTGAACTGAAGCCACTTAGCGCAAACCCCACAATCTTCTTTATGCGGTGATACTAACTCCAGTATCTTTTACATATGAGAATAAACTTAGAAGCAATCTACTACTGTTAGAAATCTTTTCTTGTACTAATCAGTATCAGCGCTGCCCATGAAAGGAAAGTGTAAATACAGATAAAAAGGAAATAATGGGAATATTTTCCAGTTGCAGGCCCTTAGACATACAAGTAAGATATCAAAACAGCCATTCGTTGATGATACCGAGTGCAACTGAGCTATGCTTAAACTACAACAAACTTTAAGCATCTGATACGTTCTGCAAAAACTAAATACATTAAAATCTTTTAGTGCAAAATATAAATTTTGAAGAATCAATCACATTGTACTAAATATACAGATTATTATCTTTAACAAATTAACTATAGGACTGGATTTTCTGAAGACTGTAGATATACATCTGTATGAAACTAAAGCTAACCTATGGCTCTAAATTTTAGGATTATTTTCATCATAAGAAAATTACACATGGATGTATACATTGTTATTGTTATTCTATAAACAATATTTTTTAAAACGTATGATTCAATCGTGTATGTTAGTTGTCTGTGGATTGGTGAACTTGACACATTTGTTTCTTTTTTTCTAAAATGTTTATGCAAATACTGTTTTGTGGCTAGTCTGTTATTTTCCATTTATGTTTTTAAACCTTGATAGCATGGCATTGATCCTGGGATTCCATGGTGATAGCATGATCTGGAAATTGGGCTCAAAATTCTCTGTACCTTTGGGTGGGTCTACCAATAACCAGTCAAAACAGGTACTATATCTTAAAGGAAATGCTTCTGTTTGAAAATAAATCATTGTTTTTTAAGGATGTTCCTGGATGATGAGATTGATCATGGTGCTTATGAGTGAGTCTCACTTCAAAATAATAGTAATAACAGTCAGATATGGGTAAGTCTGAAAGATTACATGTGACTCTAACACTGCCTCACCATTTTGAAGTTCTCTTATAGGGAATCTGATAGCAGATAGGGAATTTGCAAAAACAAATTTTAATAAAACTATGGAAGATGTTTGTATAATAACAATGATAGCCAATCACTCAATGACTTTACAAGGTAGAGATTGCTAGTGAGCCATTTTGAAGAAGAAGAAGAAGAAGAAGAAGAAGAAGAAGAAGAAGAAGAAGAAGAAGAAGAAGAAGGAAGAGGAGGAGGAGAAGGAGAAAGAGGAGGAGAAGAAGAAGAGGGAGGAGGAGGAGGAGGAGGACACTTCCAGAAATATGGTATCCTAAAGCCACAGAAGTCGAGATGTTAGTTCAAGGATTGAAATCTTGGCTGTTTCAGACTTCTTGTGAATTCTAGTTCTCAGGAGAATCTGAGAGGTTAAAAACATTCTGTTTCTTACTTGAAATGAACATATTGCAAATTTTATAGGAAGGAGCCACTAACATGATCTGTATGCCAGATTTCTAGGCACCCAGATTGCTAAAATTGTGAGCTACAAAGCACATTAATTAGGACTTTTTAAAATATGCTAATATGCGAGGGAGCCAGTAAAAGCATAGGGATGAAAACATTTGCCAGTCGTGAGTAAGCCCACAGAGAGCAGGGCCTCTAGTGTGAATCAGATTACCACGGGAAAATGGATCTTCAGAGACCAAGTTCTTTCTAGATTCTCTCCACATCTGCTGGCTGTTGCCTTTCAGAGATCATTATCCTCTCCTGTCAATATTTAAAGAAAACCTAACTGGAATTGCATGCTTATTATCATTGTGCTCATCATGCCTGCATGCTCGCCACTGTGGATAGCATCAGCAGTAAGGAGCTTTAGACAGGGGCATTGAAAGTCCGAGGGATGATGAATGCATGGATTTTTTTTCCTTATGGTGACATTAAGTTGCCGTGTTGTATCATATTTAAAACTAAATCAGTTCATTTGACAGTAAGTGAAAGAAAATATGAAAAAGGAAAATTATCCTTCTCTAATCTTGTTAATTCTAAGTATATATAAAAATAGCACTGTCCTGCTTTTCTTCCATTTTATCAACCTCTTCATGATATGGACTAACGAATTTTATGATAAAACGGAAACATAGAGTGAGAAAAGGAAATCAAAGAAGGGCATCAAAATTATCCTCCAAACCAGCGTTTCTCAAGTTCTGGGTCCCGACCTGTTTGGGGGTTTGCAGATTAGGCATCCTGCAATCAGCTATTTACGTTATCGCAGTGAAATCATTTTATGGTTGGGTGAGGGTCACCACCACACGAGGAACTGTATTAAAGGGTCACGGTGTACTCTAAACCAATTTTCATGTTTGTGTACTATTCTGATTACAACTTAGATTAGGAAAAAATAGCAGTCACTATTTTTTTTATCCCTCTGTATTACATACCACCAATGCTTTGTTCAATCTGATACAAAGTATAGAAGACCAAAATAACAGATGCTATGTTCCTTTTGTAGCTAGCAGTTAAAAATACAGAGGCTGACTATGGCAAAAGAGTAATATTCCTCAGTACTTTTATGTGAGAACAAGTGTGAAAAAGTGACATCTTAGGCTACCACTCATGGGCTTCTCCTGTTCATACTCTTAGGCCAGCCTAAAGCTGAGGAAGTGTGAAGAGGCTGGATTAGAAACCTGATTCCATAACTGTCATATATTCAGAAACCAATTAAGTCATAGGATCCAGCCACATAAGGATTTTAAAATCTCCTGACTACAAGGAAATGGAGTAATAGAAACCAGCAAGCATGATGCTATAACCTGTCCCAAATCTTTAACTCAGGGAACAAAGGATAAGAAGCCTTGTAAGAGGGTGCTTTGTGTCCCTAGGTTTATTAAATAGAAAGACTGGCAATCCCTGGTAAAAGAAGACTGTCCATCCAATTAAATTACAGAATATTAAAAAGGTCAAAGCAATATAGAAGTCCTCTAATTCATAGAAAACACTAAAATTCTGATTTCTCATACTCCTGACAAAAATTGCGATTGAAATTTGAAAAGGGTACAATATTTATCTAGTCATTTGACAAAGATTGAAATGAGGATGTGACTGGTCACGAATGTAACATCACAAACATAATCTCATGAAAGTAATGTGAAGACCAGTTTTTTTCAAAGGCGAAGCTGATGCACTATGTCTTTGCCTTAGAGAGAAGGATCACAAATGCTGGTTATAACAAAAAATCATTGACTTTAACCTGTTAATATATGTTTAGTCATTATGCCCTTCTGTCTGGCATCACACTTGGGAAGTCTCTGAAAGATTCAGCAGCACGGGAGCATTCACTCTTCCTCACACACTGTAGAGCAACATGCGGTTTCCTGTTACAATTTAGCTCACTTTGTGTGTTGTTTGAGACGTCCAAGAACGGGAGCCCTGTCTGTGCACCAAATCCTCCAAAGGATGTGAGACATAAACTGCAGCATGAGCACAATCACGCTGAGGCTTTGTTTGTAATAAACATTTAAAATGACCGACTTTCTTATAAGTACACTAAGTAGGATGATCTATGAGATTTCTAATTTATTCTTGTTTAAAATTTAACCATGCTTTTTTAAAGCATATCAATTTTGTTAATACCATGTAATTAAAACATGTCAGTGCACAGCAAGTTTTAGTCTAAATTAATGACTATGAGAATTATTTTAATTAAATAACCAATTATAGAAAAATCGCAAGCATGAGAGCTGACATTTAAATGAATTTCATTTAAATTGCTTCTTAACATTGTCCCATCTAGGACACTAATGCAAAATGAACTATTGTATCAACTTAGATTATCACTATTTTTGTATGCACATAATGTATTCACATTCAATCACTGGAACAGAGCGGAATATTTGGTATTGATCTAAAACTTCTATTAATAAAAACCCAACAGAATGAGCTCAAGGAAAAACAAACCATTTTTCTTTTTTCCTTTTTTTTTTTTAATGTGCTCTGATGAATGCCATTGTAATTCTCACAGAAAGGCTGCTTATGCATTTGGGAATCTGGAGACTTGAGACTCCATTTTTAAGTGCTTACACAGAGATAAGTTTGGCTCCCTACATGTTCTAGGACTCTGTTAAAACCAGCTCTTAGGAACAACAGCAGCAGCAACAACAACAACAACAACACACACACCACCACATTTTGTTTCAAATGTTCGGGTGTGGCATATGGCTCTTGAACAATTCAAGCCCCTTATCAGAAGAAGAGGTCATCTATTCTGTAACGGTACAGCTGGCTTATCAGTCCATATATTTGTTTGTTTTCACGCAGTGTAAACACTACAATGTCATTTTCTCAATAAATAACTTACTGCTACCTAATGCTTTATGATTTAGCGCAACCACTTCCACAAATGAGTCAGGATTTTTCAAAGTAACTAATTCATTACAGCTTTCTTCACTAACACCTCCCTGACTTTATAAAGATGTTTCTCAGAGAAGAATGCATGAAAAAATGCACAAATTTTTCCCGGTGATGCTTTGCTTACTGCAACATGCAAACACAGAAGGAACTATGAGAAAGGTCTAAAGCTTCTGTCATAGATTAGGTGAAGTTGAACACATTTAGGTTCATCGTGAAGCTATCAGTACGATTAAAATGGAGGTATTTAAATCAGGCACTTCATTAGCCTTTTGTTTACTGTCATAGAATATGGCTTAACATAGAACCTGGGATTCAAAGTGGACCACTGCTATCTTTTAAACTTGGTTTTTCTAACGTGAGTTTTATATACTGAAAGAAATCATACATAAAAGTGTGCAGCCGAAAATAAGAGAAGCCTTCTGCGTATTGTCTGTAACAAAACAAAAGCTTATTTATCTTTGATTAGTTAATTGTTCATCTTCAGCAAGTGCTACCATATCTGTTTAATCATCATGTACCTATTTTCAGACTTCACTTTTATATCACCACAAAATATTTAACATGAGAAAAATTAGAATCTTTTTGTACATTTTCCACCTTGCTATCTCTTTAAAAATAAAGAGGGAAAGAAAAGGCTACTGCATTTGTTGTTCATTGATTAACCAGTAATGTTATGTATAAATAATGTATCTGACAGTATGGCAGCCCACTTGGGACATTATGCCATTTACTACAAAATAGGATGCAACATACAACTGAGCAGTGAGAACAAATTAAACATCTTTCCTTGGTAACTTTAGCATTTTTATTAGGTGATAAACATCACAGTGAGAGGAAAGCAGATGTAGTTATTTCTGTAATATTAACCTTAATCGAAAGCTAACTTGACATACAGTGTAATACTTTTGCATTATAAAATTTTGTCCAATAACAATGGAAACCAAATTTTCCAAGGTCATTATGAGATGATAACTCTAAAAATTAATGACTGTCTTGTGTAAAATCCCATCTATAGCTACTGAATTATATTATTAATATTGATGGAAAAAATAAGCATAAATTTAGAGAATTATAAGAGTGAAAAATGTCTAAGTATTTACAGTGTTGTATTTTTCTTGCCTTACAAAACATGTCCTGCTTGACGCTGAGTGAAATTTGTTCTTTGAAAGCTCTGTATGTATAATTTCCAAGCTCCTATTTAGAAGCAACTGGGAAGTGAATAAAATTAAGAGTAGCTATGTATGCAATTAAAAATCAACACCCATTCTCACTTTTTTCTTACTTTATTCAATCATTTAGTCAAAGGGGTAAAGACATTAAAAAAAAACAGTCCTTAAACAAATTAACAATTGAAAATTGAGTGGTTAAGAACAACTATTACAGTGAATTTAACCCATATGTCTGTCCTTTCCTCCTCTTTCTATTCCTTCTCTCTTTCTCCTTACCATTAAGAATATCATATTCATAGCTGGATGTGGTGGTGCACGCCTTTGATCCCATCACTCAGGAGGCAGCCTAGTCTACAAAGAGAGTTCCAAGAAAGCCAAGGCTATGCAGAGAGATTCTGTCTCAAAGGAAAAAAAAAAGAAAATGAAAGAAAGAAAAAAAGAAAATAGTATTTTCAGACCCTGTGTTTGGAGTTTAGCATGCAACAGCAACAAAGCAGAGATTTTGCTGCAAATCATTCCTATATAGGGAGGGACAGTAAATAATAAATATACATGTGGTAGTGCTGTAAGGACAAACATGTCATGAAAACAAGATGAAGAATGTAGATGGAAGTAAGAGAGTGAAGTGCATGGCTGTAAAAGTCATTGGTGGGGTTTCATTGAGAAGGGGACATTTGACCAAAGATTGAAGGAGTTAAGTATTTGGCTCTACCAGAGCAGTGAGGCATTAGGAGCTATGCTGTCAAATCAGATAGGGCCTAATTGGCCATTTTGAGGAAGCAGGCCTTTGTAAGAAAAGGGAAGCCACCACAGGGTGAAAAGCATGGTGAGAAGCATGATCTGAGGTATTTCCTGGGTCCATTCTAACTTTGGCATTGGAAATTCACTTGAGGAGATCAGGGCTATATTCATCTTTCCGGACCACTGCAGCAAAGTATCTGCAACTGCGTGGTTTACTCATTGGAAGCACAGTTTTGGAGGTCAGACAAAACAGATCAAGGGCTTTGATACGGTTGGTTCCTGGTGATGTCTCTCTATGGCTTGCATATGTCTTCTCATTTTGTCCTCTTCCAGTCCTTTTTCTGTGTGCTCTCTTCTTGAAGGTCTTCTAATCAGACAAATCCCACTTCTGCTGGATGATAGTCCCATGTCTAGAACCTATTTAACCTTATTTACCCCTTTAAAGGGCTCTGTCTTTTTTTTTACATATAAAAGGGAAATGAATCATATTCCATCTCCTCCTGTAACAGACATGAGTGTAGGGTGCAGGCTTACTGCTTGGCTTTTTCACAACTCTTCCTTACTTCATTCCATTACATGAACAAACAGGTCCATGTCTAGGGTAGAAAGCTGTCGCAGGAGGGCGGCTCCAAGCTGCATTCACCTCAAAGTGCTACACTTGCATGAGGTAGGGGCAGGTCAAGGGCTCTGTCTTAAATATAGTCAGTCACATTGGTGGTTCAAGCCTCAGCATATGATTTTTGTAGGGACACAAGTCAGTCTTAATGACAAGTATGAAAAATGGGGCCAACAGTAAATGAAGAAATGCTAACCCAGATAAAAATGGTGGTAACATCTGGGTTGTTTCCAGGTTCTGGCTATTACGAATAAAGCAGCTACGAACATAGTTGAGCAAATGTCCTTGTTGTGTACTTCAGCATCTTTTGGATATATGCCTAGGAGTGGTATGCTGGATCTTGAGGAATCACTATTCTTAATTGTCTAAGAAAGCGCCAAATTGATTTCCAGAGTGGTTGTACAAGTTTGCATTCCCTCCAGCAATGGGGAAAGGTTCCCCCTTTTCCAAAACCTCTCTGGCATGTGTTGTCACTTGAGTTTTTTATCTTAGCCATTCTGACAGGTGTAAGGTGAAATCTCAGGGTCGTTTTGATTTGCATCTCCCTGATGGCTAATGACATTGAGCATTTCTTTAAGTGTTTTTTCTGCCATTCTACAATGGATACAGAAATTGTGGTACTTTTACACAATGGAATACTACTCAGCAATTAAAAAGGAGGAAATCATGAAATTTGCAGGCAAATGGTGGGACCTGGAAAAGATCATCCTGAGTGAGATATCCCAAAAGCAGAAAGATACACATGGTATATACTCACTTATATAGACCTATAGGATAGGATAAATATACTGAAATCTATACACCTAA
>CM053745.1:42372089-42426561 GCA_028658305.1 Pachyuromys duprasi | reverse complement strand
GGAAACAGGGACTATTTCGAACATGAACACAATGGCTGGCTCTTTGACCACCTCGCCCACCAAAGGAGGAGCAGCCTTGCTAGGCCACATAAGAGTACATTGCAGCCAGTTCTGAAGAGACCTGATAAACTAGAGTTAGATGGAAGGGGAGGAGGTCCTCCCCTATCAATGGACTTGAAAAGGGTCAGGGAAGAGATAAGGGAGGGATGGGAGGGATAAGGAGAGAATGCAGGGGGGGCTATGGCTGGGATACAAAGTACATAACCTGTGACTAATATAGAACAAAAATGTAAAAAGAAAATAAAAATAAAAAAATAAAACAAAAATGGTGGTAACAGAAATGATGAAAAGTGATAAACTCTAGAAATATTTTAATGATAAATCTTCATTTTCAGAATCATTGGATATAAGGCAAATATAATAAAGCTAAGGAATGACTAACTCTTATATCTTTTGCCTGAACTAGTTGTTCATTTGAGAGAGACTTAACTGCTAGGGAAATAGATTTGGGGCAAGAGGCCATTAAGGGATCATAATTAGACATATGGAGCTGTTTAATGGACTAGTGGATATGTCAAGGAAACAGGTGGACATGTCAGTCTAGTGAGCTGTGTAGGTTAGGCATGGGAATTTGGAAGTGTCTGACATTTAGAAACTATAGAGGAGTGGAAAAAAACAAAAATGGAGAAATGCTTGAAAATTATAAAAGGATGTATCTAAATTCCCATGTTCTACATTCGTATAGGTGTGGGGAGGAGAGTAAGCAAAGGGCAAGAGAAGCCAATGAGGGATCCCAGCTAAATGGATCAGAAGCCAACAGGAAACAGCACAGCTAAGAAGAAAGAGAATTTGGTGCCTTAGAATACTACTTAGAGTGGTGTAATTAAATCTGTGGACTGAGATCCCATGGAGGAATCAACAGACTCTGTCACAAGGGGTCACCTAAGACCGTTAGAAAGCAGAGATATTTTCATTGTGATTCATAACAACAGAAATTACAGTTATAAAGTAGCAATGAAAATAATTTTATGGCTGGTGTCACCACAACATAAGGAACTATATTAAAGGGTTGCAGCGTTAAGAAGGTTGAGAAGCACTGACTTAGGAGATTAGGACTGACCACAGGATTCCACCATGCCCTTTCACCAGAGCAGCCCTACTACATAAAGTCAACATGGAGAGAGTGTGAGGAGAGAGATTGAACACTAAAAACATATAACTCTTATACAGAGGTTTTTTTTTCTTGAATCCAAGAACTGCAATGTCTGATGAGGACAAAAAGATTAATAGAACGTCATCATTTTAGAGCAAGAGAAACTGCATCAACTTTATTTTCTGCTAGACAGGATCCAGCAGGGGATGAAACACTGATGATGGAGAAAAGCTTGCTTGATGCTAAAAGAAGTAGAAATGTGTGGAAAGTTCTCTCTAGATAGAAGCAAAAGTGTGTCTACATACATAACTACCAGAAAAGCAGAGACTGTGTACTCAGAGCGTGGGAGACTGGCAGTGTGATAAAAAAAAACAAAACAAAATGAAAGAAAAAAAAACGTTGTTTTCCCATTGATCCAGCTTACCCACCATTTTGACAGGATGAATACGTACTCTAGCTCTAACTAGGGATGCTTAGTTTTCTGACCTGGGAGCCTAGAAAGATCTGCAAGTGTTGGCCCCATGAAGAAAGATGCCAGAATGGTAAGAGATGTGAGCATGAAGAGAAAAGCGTGCCCGTGGAGTGGATAGTGCCTTAGGTTTGCACAATAGATTGCTGTTGTGTTTAAAACATAAATACTGTTTTATATATTTTATCATTTTATACCGATGGGAGGCTATTATTCCTATTATTTTTTCTTATTATTGTAGTGGTAACAGTTCACTTGTCCAATATAGTCTGATAGCTCCAGAGAGTTTCATGTGTCAACGAGTTTAATGACAAAGGCAAAAGGACCATGAGAAGACATTTTAAAGACATCTTCTAAAGACAATGCTGGACAGCTAAACTTCTAACCAAGTGACTCTCGAGCCTCAGAAGTTGCTAAGGAAAGATGGAGGGGGAAAAAAAGAGCCTTGGTGAATAAAGGGATTGTGACTCACGTGGCTTCTCATTCTGCAATTCAGCTGCAGTGGTGATTCATTCAAAAAGATCCCTTTTCCAGTTTTTATTTTTCTCTGTGTTTTCTCATTGTCCTGGTCTTAGTCACTTTTTCTCATGCTTGTGACCAAATACTTGACAAAGCAGCTTAAGGAAGGAAAGGTCTTTCCCCCCTCAGTATGAGGCACAATCTGTCATAGTGCGGATGTCTTGGCAACCAGAGCTTGGGACAGCTGGTTATGTTGTGCCCACAGTCCAGGAGCAGAGAGAGATGAATTCGCCTGCTCAGCTTACTTTCTTTTTATGCAGCCAAGGACACTAGTCTGGGAGATGCTGGAAAAAGACCACAGAGAGTCTTCCCTTAGTGGTACACAGAGCAAGAAAGTCCCTTACGGACACGTCCAGATTTTTTTTTTAATTATTTTTTCTTCAACATGGTTTTATATCTAGTCAAGCTGGCAACATTACTGTCACAATCACCTTCTGAAGTATCTTAATTTGAAAAGAGAAGAGTTACAATAACTGTAACATAGGAGGAATAAATATTATTGACAGTCTATAAAATAGATTGAGGAAAAATAAGTCAATGCATGTTTGAAATCATGTATGAAAGAAATTTAGCCTTTGGAGCAATTGGTCTCTTCTTTGCACTTAGCTTTGGTTTGTTCTGTCATGGATGATGTTGTTTTATTGAAACAGTTCCCAGATGGCAAGAATTCCTCTTGTTGTGGCACTGTACACCATGTAACATGCATTAGCAGTATCATCTTCTCTAATGTTTGAATCCTTGGTAGCTAGGGTAGTCCAGGTGAGGAAATGCCTATACTTGTCACATGCAACCTTGCACTGCCTAGGTATGGAAACAGAAAAAGTCCAAACATCATCATTCTTCAACACCTTACAGGTAATAAACCTGAAAGTTGAGAAGAACGTGAAAAGCTGCCAACTGGCAGTTGGAAGTAAAGCCTACTGATTTTTTTTCCTTTTTTATTATTACCATTTGTTACAGATCATTCACTTTGTGTCCTGGCCATGGTCCCCTCCCTCTTTCCCTCCTAATCCCACCCTTTCTCCCTCATCTTCTCCCTGCGCCTCCCCAAGTCCACTGATAGAGGAGGCCTTCCTCCCCTACCATCTGACCCTACCCTATCAGGTCTCATCAGGACTGGTCTTCCTCTGTAGAGTGGCAAGGCTGCACTCCCTGGGGGAAGGTGATCAGAGAGATTTTCAATCCAGTGTTAAATTTTCAGATAATGCGTCTGAGTATCAATCCAAACCATTATGTTTCCAGCGGAAGACAAAGATAAAAAGTAAATAAATTAGAAGCAGAAAGACACACACGGTATATATACACCCATATAGACATATAATATAGGATGAACCTACTAAAATCTGTATATCTAAAGAAACTAATCAAAAGGGAGGACTCTTGCTAAAATGCTCAATCCCCAACCAGAAAGACAAAGCAGATGGACATCAGAAGAAGAAGAAAACAGGAAACAAGTTAGGAGCCTGTCACAGAGGGCCTCTAAAAAGCTCTGCCCTGCAGAATATCAAAACAGATGCTGAGACTTATGGCCAACTGTTGAGCAGAGTGCATGGAATCTCATGAAAGTGGGAAATAGTAAGATAGGGAGAGGACAGGAGCTCCACAAGGAGAGCAACAGAACCAAAAAATCTGAGCACAGGGGTCTTTCCTGAGACTGATACTCCAACCAAGAACCATGCAAGGAAAAAACCTAGAACCCCTGCACAGATGTAGCCCATGGTCGTTCAGTGTTCAAGTGGGTTCCATAGTAATGGGAAGAGGGACTGTCTCTGACATGAACTGATTGGCCTGCTCTTTGATCACCTCACCCTGATGGGGGAGCAGCCTTACCAGGCCACAGAGGAAAACAATGCAACCACTCCTGATGAGAGCTGATAAACTAGGATCAAAAAGAAAGAGAGGAAGACCTCCCCTATCAGGAGACTTGGGGAGGGGTATGATTGGAGAAGGGGGAGGGAAGGTGGGATTGGGAAGGGAGGAGGGAAAGGTTCTTGGGACAATACAAAGTGAATAAAGTATAATTAATAAAAAATTAAAGTAAGTAAATTACTCAGAAAGAAATTCTTTGAAAATTCTGCCTAATTTAAATTGAACTTCAATGAGAAATTTACAGAATAAGAGAGTTGCATGGTGATTACTACATTAGTGCACAGTTTCCTGTCCTCCATAGTGTTTACTCACAAATGTAACTGCACAAGATGATGACTATGCCCATTGGCTTGACTCTTTTACATTTTATGTTATATATCAAGTTGCACAAGCTAGATATATAACAGAAATAAAGTACGTTTATAACACTGTTGATAATGGCATAATATTTTATATTAAATGGCTTTTCTCATCTTACACTTCTTGTAATTTGATTTTTGCCAGAAAAGCAGACATTTTACCATCCTTATTGCTGTGGAAGTACACCATGACCGAGGTAACTTATGACAGAAAACATTTATTGGGGCTTATGGGCACAGAGGATTAGAGTCTAGAGAGCACGAAGGTGAACATGGCAGCTGTCAAGAAGCCGCGTGACTGGAGAGTTGCTGAGAGTTCACATCCCGATCCACAGGCAAGAGGAAAGAGAAAGGCAGAATGGGAATGGCGGTCTTTTCAACTGGGAATGATGAACTTTTGAAACTTGAAAGTCCTTCAACTATGCCACACCTCCCAATTCTTCCCAGACAATTTCAAACAACTGGGGATCAAACGTTTAAATATATGAGTCCATGCAGGCCATTCTCATTGAAGCCATAACAACCAGCAAAACTGTAATGCATGAACCTATGGAGAAAAGATAGATAATTTAATGTCTTTGTAATCAGTGTGCTTTGAGAAATCACATTGTGGACATGACAGAACATGAAAAGATATTTTAAACTTTTTCAATAATAAATTTGAACCCAAAAATGCATGATCATATCATTAGATGCAGAAATGGACTTTGATAAAATTGAACATGCGTTCAGGTTAGAAGTCATGGGGAGTCTAGTAGTAAGGGCTGTACTTCAATATCATACCAGCAACCTTCAGCAAATCTACAGTAAGCATCAATCTAAAGGAAAAAAATGCAAACCATTTCTACTCTAATCTGGCTTCTTTAATCACAAGAGAGATATTTCTTTTACAAACTAGTGTGAAGTTCTGAACTAATTCTTCTTTGTAGTATTTTAACATACACATTTGTATTTTATGTTATCTAGCTGCAAATTTAGACAGTTTTAAAGGACAGGGAGCATTATCTACAAATTAAATCGTCCTTTTACTTACCTTCTTTTCTGGTAACTATTTCTATAGATTTTCAGAAGTCAAAGTGCTGAGAGAGAGCAGCCTCCAGCTAAGACATATTAGACTAATGAAACCAAGATGAAGTCACAGACATGTCCATGTGGAATGTCTTCAGTATGGACACTGTAACATAAACAACAGAGCAATTTTTTCTTTTTGTAGAAAGAAACAGAATTCTGTTATGCTGTCACTCTCTGTACAGCATTCTGCCGTGCATTCCATTTATCACTCATCATCACTTGACAGATTCTAACATATGTTTCACATACATAGGTTACACACATACCCAATGACAGGCTGTAGTTTCAGAGTCTACCACTTGATGGCAGTTATGGTAAAACTCGTTTAAGGGAGGGACAAAGAAAATCCCCAAGTGCACAGCAAAACCCCTAGAGCTGTGTCCCTTTTCATCTTTCACATCAGCTATTGAGAATTAAGAGGTCAGCTAAACAGTGTGGCCGTGGTAGGGTGAAGTTATCCACTCATGAGGGGAGAAAGTCAAAGTCAGGAAAACAGGAAGAGAAGTGCAGAGGCAAGGTGATAAATGTGATAGGGTTAAGAACCTCTCTTGAATTCAGCTACAGGTGAAGACAAAATATGCGTAGTGAAATAACCAGCATTAACAACTCTGCTTATAAATTTTCTGATGCAGCAGCCATATAGATGGGGGGCAGAGCAATTTGGTCTTCATAGACACACAAACACACAGACACATTCACAACACATACATGTACTCAAATACTCACACTCATATATGCACGTATACATTGTGATACATATATATATATATATATATATATATATATATATATAACCATACTCTATTATGCTTTTTAAAAAATTATGCTATAAAGTTAAAGTCTTAAAACTATTAGCTTTTTGCAATTGTATGGCAAGACTGACTTTTCAATTATCACACATATATACAAATAGAAACGGGTGTTTTGTTTTCTAGTACTCAGAATCAGAAGAACATTAGTGTGCCCAGTATAAAATGAGCATGTGGACCCTACCTTTAAAAGAGCAAGATAAGCGATTATGAAGCTGCTAAAATATAGTGTTTTTCTTTACTCAAGTTTCTCCTATCATGACTTATCATGGTTATTTAAAATTTGTTGTTTTATATGAAAGCAATAGCACAAAATATTAAATTGTTGACATACATCTATCTTTGTTCTTATATTGTACACTGTCAGTTTTAAATACAAATCTGAAAGAATTTCTACCTGCAAACTGAAGCACGAAGAAACTATGCAACTAATTTATTTTGAGTTACATACGTATTTTGTTCTTGCCAGTCAAATGGGAAACTGCAGAACTCATTCGACCATGTATTCATGGTTTTATTTTAATATGCATAATTTTTAAAAACTGGTTTATAGGTGAGGGTGGAACTAAATGAAACAGGAGTATGGATTTCCTACACTTTTCTTTCCTTCTTAGTCACCATTTCCAGCTGACATTTGCGTAGAGAACAAAGATGGATACAAAATTATACAAGATTCCTTAGTCCTTTATATTTGATAATATGTTCTTTGTGCTTATTTCTGTATTTGAAGATAATTCTACTTTAAATGGATTGTATAACCCATTGAAGAAGCCAGCATTTACTCAGTAGGAGACATAGCAAGCCTTCTTTGCATTTGCTTTTAGTCTTTGAGTCCCGTGTATTGACAGGTCATGGAGTACAGGGCTGATGGGAGGTAAGAACTGCATAAAAGTGTGTGAAAATGAGCTGCAGACACATCAGTGAAGTGCTTAGTTAAAAAGCATAAAACCTTGAATTCTATCTCCATAAGGAACGGAAGAACGAACTGAGCACAGAGGTGCACACTTATACTTCAAACATTGGGACCGCCGAGGCAGGCTCAGAGACCTGTCAGTCTTAGCTTACGATGCAATCTCTAAAAAAGGATAAGACCCTTTCTCAAAAAAAAAAAGATGGCACCTGGAAAGTGACAGTTGAAGTTGATTATGGCTTCTACATGTATGTACACACATATACTTTTGATAGGCATTTGCACACTCTGTTCACTAATCAACGCATACACACACACACACACACACACACACATACACAAACAATTGGGAGCAAGAATAGTAGCTTTCCATAGTACAGATGTGTCCCCTTGCATTACTCACCAATCTCATTCTCCCATTAGACTTCAACTCAAAACATAAGTTCAAAGAGAACGTAATTGAAAATCTCATGGGACATATAGTAGAGCGTTAGGCTAAGCATGGTGCATTTGTGAGCATGTTAGCTGAAAAGACTTCACAGCTGTGTAGAATGTGTGATATGAGCCTTGTTAACAGTGCTCAATTACTTAAAGTCCACTTGGGGTCCACACATTAGTACATGATAACCAGGTGGCTGCAATAAATAAACAACAATGACTAGCCTCAACTCTTCCCTCCATTTCGTTGAAAGTCGAGAATTGGAATTGACTTTCATTTTGAAGGCTTCTCTATAACAATTACAGAAGATCTTTTCTTTTCTTTCTAGGGGCACATACACACCCAAGCACATCCACCTACTTGGGATGTGCAGCCTGGGACAATGCACACACGAAAGGCCTATGAGACAAAGCCTACCTTTTGCAACAATAGCAAACGAAAGGGGAAGTGGCGGTGAGGATATGCTCCTCCATCAATACCTCCTCTACAGGACAGTTATAGAAAGTGTATAGAGACTGACTCTATACTTGGGTAGCCAGAAAGACTTTACATGATTCTAAGGTAATCAAAGGCTTTGTCAGGAGAATAAAAACAACTCTGTTATTCATTAAAAGGCAATGAAAATGAAATTTAACTTGCATTAATTTTGTAAAAAGTTGTTAATGAAACGTTCCTAATTTGATCCTGAGTACTCGAGTACAATGAATCCTTGTAGAAGGAACTAAATATTGTCTTTTAGATAAGGAATAATGCATATTCCGATATTTTATTCTTATGACATAACCCCAGAGAGTGTGGATAAGGAAGTTGCATGTCTATTGAACTTTCAGAAAGGACATTTACATTTTTCTTGGCTTAACAATATAAATGTGTTTCCTTTATCTTTCAGGTTGGAATTGTTTTTTAATTGAGCACAATTTTTCCCATGTAGGATATCTGATTTTTTCCCTAAAATATTTCTTAATTTCTGGTGTATTTTATACATTTCTCAATCTGCTTTATACATGCAAACACTTTTAGTCTTTTTTTTTTTTATGCTTCATTGGCAATTTCTTTAAAGACTTTTTAGGAAGGTGATTTAGTATATCTGTATTATTTTATTTTGTAGCACTAATGGAAAGCAAATGTTGATGTTTTATATTTGTCTTTTTTATTTATTTTAAAGAGGAGATCATAGGAAAGAGATAAATGACAAGCAAAACTTACTAAAAGGTGGTGACACACACAAGGTCTGAATGGATTCAAGCCAGATAGAGTCCCAGTGCTGAGAAGGAAGCTATCTACAATCGACCCTCCAAAAATTAAAAAAAATGTTTTCTTCAATGGAGTCTCATTGGGTATGTTAACCACATTGTTTGGTACTTTTTATTTTTAATTGACAGTTTATATTTATTTAGAAGTACAGCTATACTGCGATGTTTCAACGTATACACTGTAGAATTACCAGGGTAGAGAAAACAATACTGGTTTTAAACAGAAGCACAAGCCTGAGTGTTGAGCTCAGAAATACCTCTAGAACTATCCAAATTCATATTAGTGTCTTTGGGGGGAAATGTAGGAGCTGTGCTGAGGTTCAAGCATGGCCTCACACATGCTAAGCACATCAGTCTTAGACCTCTGAAATTGCTGCACTCTGTCTCCGTATTAGTGTGTTACTGCTTCTTTTATTTACACAAGAATCCTGTCCAACAGCACATAACAGTGCTGGGTAGCTTTTAAGAATATATTCTTATTTATTCTTTGACAATTTATATATGCTCACAATGTATTTTTATTAAACTCTCCTCCCAGTTCCCCTCCTCCAATTATCCCAAACCTTCACCATGTCCCTTTCTTGACCTCTTGTTATTTTTGTTTTTCATGACCCACTGAGCCAAAATTTGTTCTACATGTGTGAGTTTATAGGGCCATTCATTGAGGTATGGACACAATCCTTTGGGTGGAAGGAATGGACGAGGAAAATGATGCCGTTATACACTCAAAAAGTAAAAGTATATATGTATACTTTCCTTCCTCCAGAAGCCACCAGCTACTCCCAGCAATTCAACAAGCTGTGGGACCTTATGTGCTTCTCATTGATCCGTGCTTGAATGTTGCCTGGCTCAGTCTTGTGCCAGCAACCAAAGCTGAAGTGAGTAGAGCATCTAATTCTAAAACTCAAGTTTAAAAATATTGGAGAAGTCTTCTTATCTTACAATTATTTAAGACACACAGTTCTTGACAGTTGCTCATCCTTGATACTTTATCTGTTCTCTATTTACTCTTTTCTACTAGATGAACCTAATGTAGTCTTGTTTGTATTTTAAAAGCATGATCAGAAGCTATTTTTTCTTTTTAAAAATTGTTTTATTTATTACTATCTACTCACTTTGTAGCTCAGCTGCAGCCCTCTCCTTCATCTCCTCCCAGTCCATCCCTTTCTTCCCCCTTCTCTTCCCATGCCCCTTCCCCACTTCACTGATAGGAGAGGTCCTCCTCCCCTTTCTTCTGACCCTAGCCTATCAGGTCTCATCAGGACTGGCTGCATTGTCTTCCTCTGTGGACTGGTAAGGCTGCCACCCCCTCAGGGGGAGGTGATCAAAGAGCCAGCCACTGAGTTCATGTCACAGACAGTCCCTGCTCCCATTACTAGGGAATCCTCTTGGACACTGAGCTGCCATGGGCTACATCTGTGCAGGGGTTCTTGGTTATCTCCATGCATGGTCCTTGTTTGGAACATCAATCTCAGAAACGATCCCTGTGCTCATATTTTTTGGTTCTGTTGCTCTCTTTGTGGAGCTCCTGTCCTCTCCAGGTCTTTCTTTATCCCCCTTCTTTCATAAGATTCCCTGCACTCTGCCCAAAGTTTGGCTATGAGTCTTGGCATCTGCTTTGATACCTTGCTGGGTAGAGTCTTTCAGAGGCCTTCTCTGGTAAGCTCCTGTCTTGTTTCTTGTTTTCACCCTCTTCCGATGTCTATCTCATTTGCTTTTCTGAAAAATGATTGAGCATCTTACCAAAGTGTCCTCCTTCTTGCTTAACTTCTTTAGGTGTATGAGCTCTCTTATTTTTAAATGAAGCAAATGAACTTGTATTCTATTCTTCGATACATTACAAATTGAAGTTTCTCAAGATAATGTTCCATAAATAAATGAACCTCGGACTTTGAAAACCTCACTTTCAAAGTCCCATTTTGTTCCACAAAGAAAGACTTAGCCTCTAAAGTATGTGAGGCGGTTTGTAACATGCTGGCACTGACATTGAGTGGTGGTAACATTAAGAGCTAGGAAAACTTAAAAACATTTGTGGTATGCTGACACACCATATGACAGAGGGACTGTTGATTGTTTATACAGAACGACCATCATGATATCACTCTAGGCACAAACTGTAGACGTGGTCTCTGAGATATTTGAGAAATGACCTGAATCAACTTTTAAACATTTACATGTTACCCCAATAACTGTTGAAATGTACTTGGGGATTCTTTTCTATATAATGAAATAGTTTGATACCCATGTATTGGAAAATATCTCAACATACAATTGATCTTGCTTTTTAATTTTTGTTAGAAATAGTAGCATAAGATCAACTGCTCAAAACTCAAATCATGAACCTGGCAGATGTTCTCCAGCAGTAATTGGCTTGGATCCAACACTTCTGTATAACAGGTCAAATCATTCAGATGTCCATGGATTTATTCTTCTAATTAATCTTTCTTTCACCTGGAGTTAATTGTCAAAGACGTGTTATGCTTATTGGTACAGCTTGATAGATATTTTATGTATGAAAAGGTTGGGCTAATGGTAAATAATAGCTTGGAATTCGTTTCCATTATATGTCTGTTTGTTGAAGCAAAGGGAGAAAAATATTTAAAGATGATCTCAACCCTTCTTGTCATTGTTTTGGCCCTCTTCCAAGCAAAGACAACATGGCTCATTTTCAAAAGCATATTTTAAGTGTTGTTTGTGTTACTTTCAGTGTCAAACATGCAACTTCACTCTAAAATTGCTGTGTTGAATTCTCATAGTCTCCATATTTTTTGTCAAATAATATTGACCTTGAACACTCTGGTGTTCAAGTCTCAAGGATTCATTTCAAAAAACAATATTCATGATGATATACGATCCACAGATTATTCTATGTATTGTAATTTTATTCTGAGGTCAAGCCAGCTGCACACTTATAACACATTGTTTTTGTATAATAATGATTACTTTTACTGCATTTTCTCATGAGAACAGCACTGACATCATTGGGGAACATAATAAAAAAAACATAATAAGAAGCAACAATCATTAGCAGGACTAGCCCTAGGGATACTGAGGATATTTTCACTTTTATCACACATAAAGGAGATCATGTAACACTGTGTTTCTCTTACAGGAATTATGTTTCCTTTGTAGGGACTGGGATGAAAATTTCCTCTTCGTGTTCAGAAAGTTCAGCACTATTAACTACATTTTTCTCATTGTCTATATTTTTTCTTCTAGCTTTAGTGTATACATATTAATTTTTATTTTAGTTTTGTTAATTATAGTTTATTCACTTTGTATCCCAGCTAAAGCTCCCTACCTCTCTCCTCCCAATCCTACCCTACTTCCCTCTTCTTCTCCTATGCCCTTCCCTCAGTCCAATAATACCGTAGCTCTTCCTCCTCTTCTATCTGACCCTAGTCTATCAGGTCTCTTCAGGACTCGCTGCATTGTCTTTCTTTGTGGACTGGTAAGACTGCCGCCCCCCTCAGGGGGAAGTGATCAAAGAGGCAGCCAGTGAGTTCATGTCAGAGACTGTCTCTGTTCCTATTGCTGGGGAACCCTCTTGGACACTGAGCTGCCATAGGCTACATCTGTGCAGGGGTTCTAGGTTATCTCCATGCATGGTTCTTGGTCGGATTATCAGTCTCAGAAAAGACCCCTGTGCTCAGATTTTTTGGTTCTGTTGCTCTCCTTGTGGAGCTCCTGCCCCCTCCCTCCAAGTCTTTCTCTATCCCCTTCTTTCATAAGATTCTCTGCACTCCGCCAAAAGTTTGGCTATGACTCTCAGCATATATTTTGAAATCCTGCTGGGTAGAGTCTTTCAGAAGCCCTCTGTGGTAGGCTCTTGTCCTGTTCCCTATTTACTCCCTCTTCTGATGCCCATCCCATTTGCCTTTCTGAATAAAGATTGAGAATCTTAGCCAGAGTCCTCCTTCTTGCTCAGCTTCTTTAGGTATACAGATCTGAGTATGATTATCCTATATTATATGTCTGATATCCACTTATAAGTGAGTGTATACCAAGTATGTCTTTCTGCTTCTGGGATGCCTCACTCAAGATGATCTTTTCTACCATTTGTTTATATTTTTTTAATTAAAATTTATGGCCCCTTTTAAAATGTGTTTTACTTCTTTCAGAATTTCATAGAAGTACTGTATTTATATCATTTTCACTCCTTCCTCTGTTATCTTCAGTTTTTACCTTGTCCTTCCTCCATTCTATCTCAAATTTATAAATTCTTATTTCATAATTATTATTGTTACACACACAACTTACTGAGTCCATTTTATGTTGCTCTGTGTATAAGAGTTTAGAAATGAATCTTTGGGATTAGATGATGTATCAGGGCTCTTGTTCCTGGAAAACAGAGATTCTTCTTCACTTATACATGTATGCTTAGGTGCAGAGCCATTCCTTGCAGTCTGACAACCTCTATCAGTGGCCACAACCCCAAAGGAGAATGGGGTAATGGCGCTCCCTACCAGAATATGCATCAATTTTCAGTAAGTCCTCAGCTTGGTCTGGGTACCTATGAGCTCCTTCCTCATTTATGATGGAATTTTAACTGTCTTGATCATATTCATATAGCTATAACTGCTCCAAGTTCATGAATGCAACAGCCATGTTATATCCAAGGCATAGCATTTTATAGCGCTTCTCCTCATCTTCAGGCTCTAAATTCTCTCTACTTTCTCTGGTGAGTTATTGGAATATGCAGGAGTGGTGTTAATTTCTTACTTATTGTCAACATGATGATGTCACTTTTCTGTGCATTATGTGCATTTTCCAGGTCAGCTATGTCTTGAACATAACATCAATAAGTCCATAATCTACAGCTAGATGAGGGTGGACGCCTATAATCTCAGAATGTGGAGGCTGAGGCAGGAATATCGTAAGTTCACTTGGTAGTATAGTGAGATTTTGTCTCAAAAATACTGAAAAATAATTTTAATAGGATCATCTGCTCATTGTGCAGACTTGTTCTTTGCTCTTGTTTTTCCCCATTCCCTTGCTCTAACTCCATCTCTGAGTTTGCCAAGCTCCTGACCTTTAAGATTTCGTCATCTGTTCTAGACCCTAAATCCAGTCCTTAAAGCAGATGACAGATTTAGTGTCATAGTATGATCTTTTGTATTCCCATCTTGAATATGATTTTACAGTGATGAGTGTCTATATTTGCTTGTGTGAAAACATGTGCACATACACACACACACACACACACACACGCACGCACACACACGCCAGAAAATGAATGCTTTCTAAAGCAAATATGTTCATGAAGGCTTACTCAGCCCCAGTAGTAACAATTAAATACTTTGCCATCCTAAAGGCATAATACATAAATCTCCTCTGTCCCTAATCCAATCCCAGCTTCAGGTTCACACTCCCTAACCCTCTGCTCTTCTGTAAGTGAGGGGCTAACCTGATAATGCAGTCTCTCCCAGGGTACCCTCAATTCCCAAGCCAGTGGAATTTCTCCTACGGGTTAAATATCTGTATAAACACATAGATATTTTTAGGTTTTTGTCATAAAGTGTTAATATTTCTATTAAATGGCTAAGACAAGTAGTTCTGGAGTACTCACAAGCTTCGGGGCACGGAGGCTTTCAGGATGAAGAGCCACCTGCTCCACATACACAGTACATGCTGCACTTCCTCTGTTTCACCACCTGTGACATTAGAGTAACCCACAGGCAGGAAAGCAGTTGGGGAGGAGAAACAATAAGATAAAAATGAATTACTGCACATAGAAACCAGTGGTTAATAGTTGCCACATCCCTCCAAACAGAGCTTGCAGGTGACTCTGAACATTAGGGAATCATCAGAACAACCAAAGTGAAAGTAGTCATATTTTTGTGACATTTATATAACTAACAAATCAGTACCAGTCTCCAGAGAGATACTGTGACGAATCTAAGATGCAGAAGTCCTAAGTTTACTGAATGTGATAGCAGGGGTTACTCTGCATGTGTCATCTTACACTCCCTGCACTAAGTCACCCGATTATCACAGCTTCCCCCTTCACCTACAAGAAACCAAGACAAAGAGATGAGAAGTCACTTACCTGCCCAGAACACCCAGGCTATAAACAACGAGGAACACTCAGGAGATTTGCCGCCACCCTGGCATTTTACACCTTCCAGCTTCCAACACAAGAAAATTGTGACTTAGATACCTTCTTCCTCTAGCTCCAGCTATTTTTACTGAGCACAGACTGAGTATCAGAACAACCATTTAAAAATTTCAGAGAGCCGAGCCACACTATGAATTAGGAGGTGAAAGGGCTTTGCTAGTACTCAGATAAAAATGCAGGGAAAAAAAAGTGAGAACTGACTATGAATAAATATAGCCCTGAAACATGCCAGTTGGCTGCTGTAAATATGTGTACCTCCCAAGTACCACTGAAAATAAACACACAGACTTCCCAGGAAGCTATTTGGCTTTGGGTAGCAATGATTTTTGACATTCAGGAAACTTGAGTAGATCTGGAAACATGAAGGGCTTCTCATTGTGCTTCTGAGGGGTGATAAAATGTTTCAAAAATAAACATTTCACTTTGTTTCCTCCTTAGTGAAATTATCTTTACTGCTTTGATATATTTTCTTAGTACTTAGGGCAACCTGTCTTAACCTCTGTTAGAAGAAAATGAGAAATAATCCCTGTATGCAAGATAAGACAAATCTAATAGCTGTGTTTGCAAACATCAAATAGCAGTGGGCTAACACAGTGCGATAGAAAGCTATCAATTAATTTTTTTGTAACTATATGCACCTGTGAACGACTCCTTAATTAAAGAGCCAAACAGAAATCTCTCACAATCCTACGTCGCATTACTTGTCCTTATGTGGCTGTCAATTAGCTGAAGTGGATAAACACAACTGCAAGCATGCCATGTTGGACTTCAAGTAAAGAAAGAAAGAAAACAGAACGTGGAGACTTTTGTACGGAGCAAGGAAGAAGCAGAGACAAATACGGACCGTTCTCATTGGGATAAGTATCCATTTCAATAAAGCAAATGAAAGCAGATTCTTTGTGCTAAAAGGACGAAACTCCCCCTATCACTGGAACAAAGAAAGTGAAGCTTTCATAGACAAATCTACATCAAAAGGAAAAGCAGAAGAGCATCTGGGCTGCGGGGGAGCGCGCTGGGGCTTAATGCTAGTGTGTTCTTTCTGTATTAAAGAAAGCAAAACAAATTCCTCAGCTAGTTATCTCCCAAGATAATGATATTCTACCTGTAGGTCTTACCCGACAATTTCTCTCTATCCTTGCTTCTTTGGTGTTTTGGAAAACAAGTTTAGTGGTGTGCCGAGGGAGAGGGAATTAAGACCTGAGAGAAAAGAATGTCAAGGTTCCCTCTGGAAAAAGAGATGGATGGTTCAAGTTGAAAATTTCCAGTTGTCAGCTCTGCTCTGTGGTGATTTATTTTGCTAATTGAAGGAAAAGAACTGTGGAGTTATGAGATTGAAAATTGAACAGGCAACATTTGAATTATGATGAAATTATAGCCCACCACTAAAAGCCTCCCTCAACCTTTGTCACCAGAAGGGAATGACATTGTAGCTGCTTTAATACGGGTGCTTTGGAGAAAAGTTAAAATGGTTTCTTGAGAAGGAAGACAGCACCTTAGGTGTCCACTAAGAAAACTATGTCAGCCCCCTGAACCCACAGAAAGATGAAAGATCCTTGGGGGCAGTGTGTGTGTGTGTGTGTGTGTGTGTATGCACGCCCACGTGTGTGGGTCTTCCTTTCCCCAGTTCCAGTATAGAACCTGAAGCAATAAATGTAAATAAAAAATGTGCTTCTAAATACTGTCCTATCCCACCTCACTATTCTACTTCCTGAAGATTTTTGGAGAGTAATTAATTTATATTTTTGCCCCCCCCCCACTATAAAAGTAATTGAATGAGAGCCAGCCTCATCTAACATAGTAGTTCACAACTTAAGCCTCTCTTGCTGGTGACACAGATTTAGAACGCATAGAATATCTTTAAACAATCTTTGAAGTATTCACAGATGTCATCTATTTTTCTGGCAAAGTTCGTATACAACTGTATGGCCCACACCTTTCCTGACTTTGCCACAAGGAAGTAATTTCAGAGGCGAGTCATAAATAATCTTTCAAAATAATGACTAAAATTATTTCTAGCTGTATATCTATGATGATATCCTCCAAGTCTTGTCTGTCATTTGTTTTGGTAAATAAAGCTTTTTGGGGACACAAACATGCTAATTCATTTACATATTGTCTATGGCTGACTTCACACTACAATGGGGAAGATGATTATTAGCAATAGAGACAAGAGAACCTGTAAAACCCATACTATTTACCAAGAGGCCCATTACAGAAAAAGACTACTGACCCCTGAACAGAGTTGATGTTGAAGCGATTACACTTTCTTTAATCTTAGAAATGTCAGTTGCTGTGGCGCATCTCATTAGCTCATTAACATGGTTTATTTCATTACACTGAGGCAACAAATAATGGTGTTGATGTGATTTGTATTTGATTCTTCTCAGTTGAAGTGTATAAATGTTAAGCAATCAGTCTGTTATTGAGAAGTCACTGACTCTTAAGAAACCTTCTTGAAACCACATTACTGGCTGCCAGGTAAAACTCCTGTTCACTTCCGTACGTGTCCAAGAACAATCTATAATTACATTCAAAAACAATTTCTGCACAATTGCTATTGTTGACTGTGTGCCTTGCTATCTGCCAACGAAATAGGTCTGTTACACTCATTTCAACTCCATGTATGTGTTCTCAGTAATTGCATTGTCTTAGATATTGGATAAATTCTTGCTAAATCGATTAATAGATGTCCATATCTTCCACATATTCTCATGTATCATTCTAGGAAGAAACAACTGAATAACACAGATTGGGTTGCTTAAAGGAGATCAGCAGCCCATAAGTGACCTGATAGGAGAAACAAAAAAGGCAAGGCCTTCTTAGGAAATGGAGAGTGAGATCAATACAGGAGAAAGAGGGCAGAAGGGAAGGAGGTTTTAAAACAACTTATTATTATGCACATAATTCAGTGTATAAACATACATATATACTTTCAAGGAGCTTTCTTCACTTGGATTAATGGCAGTCCCTGCAAAACCATCTAACAAAATCCCAACACTGAATATGAGAAGCCCTCTTTTGAGTTGTTGGCCAAGGATGTCTAAGAGATTCTCAAAATGTACAGTCTATTGTTCTTACCCTTGGTTAGACACCAGAGGAGGAAGGTAAGTCTCTATTGCTGACTATACCATGCACTTCAGAACTAGGTCTCAAAGGCCCTTGATCTGGAAATGATCTGAGTATCCTTTCTTGAAGACTAGCTTTCATGGTTTCTGAAGGCATCATGCAAGCTTCCAAAGGAGGCAGGCAACCAACAGTTCTATCCAGCTATGATGCCAATCAACCATACCAATGACAAGCATGACATGGTAACCTTATATGTACCTTGGAGAGAAACAACTGTTCTCTAATAGGACTTAAGACCCAATAAAACAAGAACGATAACATACCTGGTCCTGGAAACTTTGCTAACTAGCCAGTGGTGGTGAAACATGGTCATTGGAAGAGAATCTATCACTCATTTAACTAAACCAACATAATCCCTAACAGCACCTTATGAACATTTGTTCTTATACCCACAGAGAAGTATAATTATTGCTTCTAATCAACAAAACTTCTCTTTGTAGCAGAAAGAGACCACTACAGAAAACTACAACCCATCAAAATGAAGAGTTATGGAGCCCAGTCCGAAGGATGTATCTATGAAACACTGTCTCACCTAAAGTTCTGGAAACATTGCAAAAGAGGTGGTTAAGAGATTGGAAGACTTTAGTTTCATGCAGGGTGATAAATATGGATCTATTTTCATTTTCCTGTATATAGACATCAAGTTGGACCAGCACCATTTGTTGAAGATGCTGTCTTTTGGCTTCTTTATAAAAAATCAAGTTTCCATAGGTGTGTGGGTTCCATTGATCCACTATTCTGTTTCTATGCCAATACCATGCAGTTTTTATTACTATTGCTCTGTAGTACAGCTTGAGGTCAGAGATGGAGATTCCTCCACATGATCTCTTGTTGTACAGGATCGTTTTGGAATTCTGGTTTTTTTTCTCCGTATGAAGTTGAGAATTTTTCTTTCAAGATCTGTAAAGAATTGTGTTGATATTTTGATGGGAATTGCATTGAATCTGTAGATTGCTTTTGGCAGAATAGCCAGTTTTATTATGTTAATCCTACCAATCCATGAGCACGGGAGATCTTTCCATCTTCTGATATCGTCTTCAATTTCTTTCTTCAGAGACTTGAAGTTTTTCTTACACTTGCTTGGGTAGTCACCCCAAGGTACTTTATGTTATTACTGGCTACTGTGAAGGTGTTGTTTCCCTAATTTCTTTCTCGGCCCTTTTGTCTTTGGTATATAGGAGGGCTTCTGATTTTTTGAGTTAATTTTATATCCAGCCACTTTGCTGAAGGTGTTTATCAGCTGAAGGAGTTCTCTGGTTGAATTTTTGGGGTTGCTCATGTATACGATCATATCATCTGCGAATAGTGAAACTTTGACCTCTTCTATTCCAATTTGTAACCCCTTGATCTCCTTTAGTTGTCTTATTGCTCTAGCTAGATCTTCAAGTACTAAATTGAAGTGATATGGAGAGATTGGTAAGCCTTGCCTCGTCCCTGATTTCAGTAGGATTGGTTTGAGTTTCTCTCCATTGAGTTTGATGTTGTCTATAGGCTTGCTGTATATTGCCTTTCCTATGTTTTGGTACATGCCTTGTATCCCTGATGTCTTCAAGACTTTAAACATGACTTTAAACAACAAGCAGGGAGTTTGCTCTGAGATTGTGCTTCCTAGAAACATCAGAAACTATAGTGGTAAAGCTCTACCAATATGACCAGCCAAACATGATCTCAAAAGGAGGACACAACAAACATGTTAAACTGTGTGGAGGAAAAACCCAAAAGACCTCAACCTTATATCAAAAAACTACAGGCAACTAAATAGAGCTGAAAAGGAAGATCAGTCCCGTTGATTTTCTACCTGTAGTCAGCCCTGAAATGCACATACATGTAACATCATATAGGCTCAGAAGGTCATATTTAGGAAGAATAAGGTCTAATTAAAGTACAATCTCAAAACCAAAACAAATAGGGCAGTGTTTGGACATTGTTTAGATCCAGATTCAAGTAAACAAAATGTTTTATTTCTTTTTTTTAATGTAGAAATTTTCTGAATGCTGTGATACAGAACTGTAATCCCAGAATTTCAGAGGACAGGGAAGAAAGATCATGAATGTAGGAATAGTTTGGTCTACAGGGTAAGACCCAACAACTCTGGCCCACATAGAAGATTCTTTCTCAAGAACAAATAAATAACACAGTTACAAATGCTAAAATGACCTCATCCCCTCTAATGAGGCCAGCTGTGAACAGACTCGCTAGTGATGGTCTCTTATTCTATTGTAAGCCACATAGTTGACCATGTTCTCTCATACCTGCTGCAATCCTGTCTTTAGTTCTATCATGTCCAAGATCAAGACGCTAATAGGTTTCATTGTCTTCAGTGTCTGGTAAGGGTTCTCATCTTAGCTGAGGACTTTGCAGTTGTGTCTTACAATAAAAAAAGAGAGGGTATGGAGGAAGAGAAGGAATAAGAGAATCCAGGTGTATTTTCCTCTTTATCTCTTCTCTTTCTTTTCTGCCCCCTTTCTCTATCCCTTTCCTTCTTTTCTCTCCTCCTCTTCTTCCTTCATAATTCATTTATCACAAATTTTATTTTCTTCTTCCTCTTATGGTCATAGTTACATGGCATCAGGGTTCACCTCCTGTGTGACAGCATTTAACCTTATTTGTTTGTTCTTTTCAGAATTTCCACCTATCCCTCCTTACAGAATCACTAGGACACATCAAAAAGTCTAAGTTGCTTATAGGAGCAAGAGTGCTCAAAAGCAACTACACTGCAAATTCATTACTTAGCATGGATGGTGGCATCCCTCTTCAGCTAACCTTCCCCAGCTGACATATTCTAACACTTGCCCAAGACTCCCAGGTTATGTGCAATTAGGGTAACTGACACAAAATGGATACAAATGGCGGAGAGGTACAGAGAACAGGGTCTGTTCAGAAAACCTCAGTGAGAGTCCATTGACCTTCTTCACCCATTCCCTCTAATGAGGTCAGCCATGAACAGACTAGCTAGTGATGGTCTCTCATTCTGTTGCAAGCCATGTAGCTGATTGGATGAAGACAGTGGTTGTTTTGGTTGATGGACCATGTTCTCCCATACCTGCTGCACACTCTGTCTTCAGTTCTAGCCTGTGCAAACTTAAGGATCCAACTTATGAATTTTAGGAGGGACAAAGTTCAGTCTATTATCACTAATATCACAGATACCATAAGCTAGTCTAGCCCACCCAGCTTCTACTTTCAATCTCTTCTGCCATGCTGTTTCTATCTTCTATAAGATACAAGTTGAATTTTTCACTTTAAAGTATAATAATCATATGATTGACATCTGCCAATAATGTGGTTAGTTTTCTCTTCTTTCCTGGAGCATTGATATATAGCATTGATATGCATATATATATGTGTGTGTGTGTGTGTGTGTGTGTGTGTGTATGTGTGTGTGTGTGTAGTGACCATCTTTATTGTATGAGGTCTGAAGCTACATGCTAGTTGTTAGAATATTGAAAGGCTCCTAGATCCACACTGGTGGTGAGCCCTGCATATTGCCAAATTCTGTGGCATGTGATATGCTTGGCAAATGCACTTGCAGTTGACTTATTCTGGCATACAGAAATGACCCTGCCCTAGTGGCTAGCACAGACACCAACTATAACAGGACCTAGCTCTGCACTGAACAAACCCTGTGTCTCCAAGAGTTGCGCTAGATAATTTCTAAAGTTCCACTGGGCCTAAAATGATGTGGTCTTGTGATTTAAACAGTGAAGTAAGGGTAAAAAGCCAGGGAATTTCCAAATAATACCATAATTATTCCTTTAAAGATTTTGCATAAGATTAATATTATTATTTGCTTTCTGAATATTTTAAAGTTAATTTATTCATAGCATCTGCGTGATTGGTAGTTTTTTTGAAAGAACTATTTTAAATGTGTACTGGCATCTTTATTTAGAGAGAGAGGGAGACATGTTGTATGAGCTAGAAGAACTGACAAAAAAGTCACGATATCTGTCCTGTTATGATAGTAGCTGCTGTTGCTTTCCTATAGTGTCCCTGTGACTCCAGTTGACCCTTAAAAATACAGTTGAGCACATAGTTTAAACACGACAAGATAATCAATAAATCTCATAAATATTGATGTCCTGGGGAGGGCTTGCATCTTTTGCTAGCTATCCTCATGTGGAATGTGGCACCTACCCAGTAATTCTTCAAAAGTCCTAGAAAGAAAGCCATTGTCACATTATTTTGCTTTCTTACTATGTCATTACAGATTGTGTCAAGGACGCCTGTCAGGCACGTGTACCAACAATGTTTTGAAGCCATGACATCATTTTGACAGTAATTTCCATTTTTCCATTATTCCATAAGAAGCCCCTCACATCTCCTGTTTTACAGCAACTATTTCACTGTCGAAGAATTCAGACGTCAACAGTATGTATTGCTTCCAGGAAAAAAAATGCTGAGAAAAAATAAAAAAGGTAGGTTGTTAACTGATGTGGTTAAAAACTAGAGAAATCTTTGTGTATCCTGGTAATACGAAAGAAGGTGATTGAACTGGTCTCCCTCCTGCTTAATGACACCTCCATTTTTCAATCTCTTAATAACATCGGTCCTATGGAGGGAAATCCTTGGCCTCACCAATGCTTTCATTTGCAGAAATCACATCAGTGTGAGTGATATAAAACAATGGAAGCTAGTGTTCTTTGTACTTGAACTTCTTCATACTAGTCATTCACACTTACAGTAAGTGGCTACACTAAAATCTTTCAGCTTATTGATGTTTCCTTCATCCTTCATTGCATGTTTGCATCTGGCTAGATCAGAATGGACAGTACCACACATAACAGACCCTACACCCTGCACGAAACTCAAGGGAGCGTGAACCATGCTCTATCTTGGAGACTGGGGTGTCACAAACATTTTCTGGTCTTTGAACAGGGACCTTTCTCACTGAGTGAACTGTGCCCAGGTGCAGTACAAGATATTACAAGATATAATAATTTGGGAGAGAAATGTAATTAAAAAGGTCTTATCTTAAAAAGATGGCTAACTGTATAAAAGAAACAAGTTTAACAAGCACCAAATTCCCAAGAGTTAGAACTGAGCTAGGATATTTTAAATGTTTCTGTGACAAAATTGAAAAACTTGTGGTACTTAAGCAGCACACAGCGGTCTTAGTCATGATGTTTATAGATTCTGGAGATAAGCTTCTCTCCATGAAAGCTAGCTTTGTTATTTACAAGCTTTGTGAAATAAAGGCAGGTTCCTTAGCCTATCTGTACCTCGGTGTTTACTATCTGTACCTCAACCTCTCTTATTGAAATCAGTGTTAATTATAGTGTTTTACTTCATTATGCATCGATATATGAGGTGTCTGGAACAGTAACTGGCAAACAGTAAGTGCTTGCTCAGTAAATATTACATATAATTAGAAAAGGTAATTTTTATCACACTTTATCTGTGCTTGCTTTTTAAGGGTAATTGTTGCAGCAAATACTCTCAGATACAAAGCTGCATCTGGCCAAATCCTCTTCCTATATGTTGACAACATGTGATGCCCATGTCTACTTGGCTAGGCTGAAGCATAGTGTTCAGAACGGCTTTCTTTAGCAGGTTTCTAGTTTGGCTAATCTAAGAAAATAATTTTTTAAAGATTTTTTAATTTTTATTTTATGCACATTCACATTTTTTCTGAATGTAAGAAATTGTACTGTACATGTGCCAGCCATGTTTGGAGGCCAGAAGAGAGAGCTAGATTCCCTGGAATTGGAATTACAGATAGTTGAAAGTGCCAATGTAGCACTGGGAAGAGAATCCTGGTCCTCTACAAGAGCAGCAAGATACTCTTAACTGTGGATCCTGCTCTCTAACCCCAAGCAGGACATTTAGGGTGGAGATGTCAGGGAGGCAGCCATCTGTATGATGCTTACCTCTTCTAGATCTTAACCTACAGATTAGTCTATATACTTCTGTGAAAGAAATATGAATGGGAAAGAAATTGAGGGCCTTGTCTTCCTGAAACAAGCTGCTGGCGGAACAGGTTCAGGAATGTTCTTGTAACAGTCTAGATCTATAATGTTCCCTAAAGATACATATACTAAATACTTGGCCTCTGTCTTGTTTCTATTGAGATGACAGATGGCGGAACCTTTAGGAGGTGGTACCTCATCGGAAGCATATTCCATGGCAGTCTGTGGAGGTCAGAAGATAACTTTTAGAAGTTGGTTATCTCCTCCTGCTATGGAATCCAAATCCAAATTCAGAGTGTCAGGTTTGCACACACAATGCCTGTATCTGCTGAGTTGTTTTTTTTTTTTTCCACTCCCTTGACTTTCTGTTTCACATCTTGGCCACAGGGTGAGTGGTTTTGCTCTGACAAATATTCCAGCCTCATTGTGCTGCTTTAGGTTAAAGACAGCAGTGTTGGTTAAACATGGAAGAGATTTCCCACCTGAATCAACATTTGCATATTAGCTATCTCAGATAGCTTTACATGGAAAATGAACTGACACAATGTTCAATAAAAAGACAATTGTCTGTAATGATGGTGTTTATAAAAGAAGAATGAGTACGCTAGAGTAAGCAGGTCAATGGATGAGGTGATAAGAAATAATGCAGTTAGAATAACTTTGAGATAAGAAATTTGGAGAGATGCCAGAACACCCCAAATCCATCTTACTACCCACACAAACATTACACTTTCACGATCTATCTGACATGGCCATTCTAGATCTCTGTAGTCTGCTGGAAAGTTGACACTTTCAGGGCAAGAGTTGATAAAGAATTATGTTTAATGTTGGTAAGTTCCAACATTTAGTGAAGACATTCAGCCATATCCATCCCTGAATATAATGTGGCAACTTTGTAGATGATCTTCAAGCACCCACACATAGTTTGTAGAAACCCAAAACAGAAAAGGAAACCTGCCCTGTAAGTGTTCAGTATCTAAACTCTGGTTGTTGATGGCCGTGCTGCTCATAAAAGGACAGGTTACATAGTCCCTTTGGAAACCCATCAGTCTACAATCCACACTGCTGAAGTAAGCCCCCTTCATTTTAAGAATTGCACATTGAAAATCAAGACTTAAAAAAAATAATGGAACAGTTTGGGGTGGTTAGAAAGTTCCAGAGCATGCCCAGAGCATATGTGATTAGAAATGATCTGAAAAGACTTTATTTGCACCTCAGACTCATCCTCAGCATAATGGCAACTTCCAATTTCTTTTAAAGCAGCCAGTGGTAAGAAAGAAAGAGAATTATATTCCAAGTGTTACCAGATTAGTACATTCAAATATCCAATGTATAGAAAAGACCACAAGCCACATGTTCTATGTCGCTTTCTGTTGCTATGATAATACTATGACCAGAGAACTTGGGAAGGGAAACGTTTACTTGGATCACATTTCCTGAGTAGTCATCATGGAAGTAAGTCATTACAGGAACTCAAGCAGGAGCAAAAGTAGAGACCATGGGCTGATAGCTACTCCAGGTTTGCTGAGCTTGCTTTCTTACTCAGACCTGGACCCCCTGCCATGGGATTGTACTGGCCAGAGTCAACCAGTCAATGGACCTTTTTATATCAATCAGTTATCTGAAACTGCCCCCACCACTGTTCTGCATACCCATAGGCTAATCTGATTGAGGCAATCTGCATCTAAGTGAGACTCCATCAGATAATGTCCGGCTATTTCAATTTGACAGTAGAAGCTGTCCACAAAAGAATACTTTACTCCCTTCCCTCAAAAATAAACAAATAAGCAAAACTGAGAAGCCAGAAAAGCATGGTCCAGTCAAGGAAATAAAAATGAACCAAGATGAACTGGCCTGGGAAACAGTTTTAATAGTCAGTTTATTAAACAGTTATTTAAAAATATGACCTTAAATATAATGAGCAAAAGCTTATATGAAGATATTGAGACAGCAAAGAAATTATCTGCAAACAAAACTGAACTATCAATAGAGAAATATAAATCCAAAGAGAAAAAAGTTAATTTAATTCTGAATTAAACATTAAGTAGCTCCAAGAATAGACAAATGGGATTACAAGATATTAAAAAGCTTCTGCATAGCAAAGAACGGTATTAGCAGGGCAAACAGTCTCACAGTGGGCAGCACACTAGTAGTTACATAAGGACAGGGAGGAAAGTAAAGCTGAGGAAGCGAGCAGACATTAACAACACACGTACCATAAAAATGGAAAAGAAGCCTTTGGGAGGGGAAGTGAAAGAGGAAGGGGCATGGGATGAGGAGGAGTGACAAACAAAAACAAATCTTGCATGCAAATTACATGCTGAAGCCTAATGCTTTGTATACTAATTAAAAATAATAACAATTAATATAACTGAAAATTGCATTGCAAGGATTCAAAGACAGTTTTGATTAACCAGAGGAGTGGGAGTCAGCACATTTGAAGATGAGACAATTGAAACTCTTGAATCTGAGGAAAGGAAGAAAACTGTTTAAATATAAATGGAGCCTAAGGCAACTGTAAGGGCTCTGGAAAACCGTCACATACATTTTAGGTAAAAGGAGAAAGGGGAAAAAAAAGTGTAGAAAGAGTATTTTTAAAAGTGACTTCAAACTTCCCAAATTTGAGTACTTTAATATAAATGTTGCAAAACTCAGTACACTTCAATGGGATGAATTACAAGAGACCTACATGATAGCACTTTATAATTATGTTGTTAAAAGCTTTTTGAAACAAGCAAGGAGTGACTTATCACAAACAAGGGATCTTTGATCAGACTGCCAAAAATTTCTCATCAGAAATTTTGGAGACACGAAGTCAGTGGACTAACAGCTGAAAACATAGTCAGAAAACAAACTCAGTGTTTGAAGAATCCTATATTTAGCAAAACCATCATTTAAAAGAGGAAGAACTATGAAGTTATGCCCAGACAAATAAAATCAGAACTGTGCTCCCACTAGCTGTAGGAAATCTTAAAGAGAGTCCTACTGCTGAAAATGAGAAGTGCAATCTACACTAACTTGAGTGGGACAGGGTTAGAAAAAAAATGTTTAATAAGTGCAAACATATAGGTAATCATAAACACTGATATTATTATAATAATGATATGTAACTCGCCTTGGTGCTTTCTACAAAGATTATCAGATTAATATTTTAAAAGTTATTGTGTATATTTTGGATATAATGTATGCAGATGTAATTTTGTGATGTCCACAACAGATCTAGCTGCCCTTAAAGAAGCAGAATTTTTGTGTGAATGATGCTATAACTGAAAAAAATTCAAACTAGAGTAGTATAAATTTAGAATGTTAGGATATAGATGATATCCTTAAAGAATATAAATAAGAAATAAAAGAAAATAATAAATTAAGTATTTAATTTAAAAATTAAATAAAAATAATTTAATGTAAAAGATTAAAGGTAAACAGCTTTATAACACAGAAAAAAATAGAAAGTGGTAGAAGTCATTCCTTATTGGTAATTATTTTAAATGTAAATGGATTAAAGTCTTCTATTAAAAAACAGAACATAGCAGAATAGATTTTAAACCCTAATGCAGTTATTCTTTTTCTACAACTGCTTCACTTTGAAAGAAATAAATCCATTGAACATGAAAGCATAGAAAAGAACATTTCATGCAAGGAGTTGACACATGGAAATATTACTATCAATCCAAATAGCATTTAAATAGGAAGTTAAGGGACTCTGGGCATTCAATAGTCAATGACATTTTAGTACAATAGGAACATAGAACAATTATTAGCATTCATGCATTTAATAATAGTTCATTAAGTGTATAAGTAAAATTCAATCCAATTGGAAGCATATAAAGTTCTATAATTGAAGCTGGAAGCGTTTTTGCTTTCAAAATAAATAAAATAACCAGAAAGCAGGTAAGCGCTCTATGGTGAATATTTTTATTTAATAACAACAGAATGAGTATTTGTCCTATGTTCCAGGAAAGACTGTAAGTTGGGCAACAAATTGAGTATAAATGGAATTTAAAATATAGATCTATAATGAAACTTGTCAGATCATATTTGAGGGAAGTAAAAACAGTAGCATTATGAAAGTTAGAAAGTTCATGAACTTGTGAACATTAAAAAGCAACATTTTAAAATTCTTTTCTATTTGTTTTTCAGGAAAGAGTTTTGCTATCAGAGCTAGGATGACCTCAAACTCACTGTGTGACCCAGGCTGTCCTGAAAATTGCAGACTTGTTGCATTAGTCTCCTGAGTGGATTATAGGCATGTATCATTTTACAATAGGCTCTCACACAGCCATGGGTCAAAATGAAAATTTTAAGAGAAATCAGGGAAGAGTTAGAGATGAGTGAAAATTTATACCTGAAATACCAAAATTTATCAGGCAACAGAAGCAGTGCTAAGAGGGATATTTATATCTATAAATACATCATAGCACATGAAAGACTTCAACATAATAGTTTATCTTTAGAAATCAATTACCTGGTGAGAGGAAAAACAAAGTTGAGAGCTTTTTTTAAAAGGATGGAAATAATAAAGATTGGAACAAAGACAAATTGAATAGGAGCGAAAAAATAATAGAAAAAGAAAGGAAAAACAAGATATAGTTCTCTGAGAAACTCAACAGAATCAGTAAAAATTTGACATAAATGAAATTTTACAAGAGAAGAACCTCAGTTTGCTAACATAGAAAAATGAAGACATTGCTACCAAATCTACAGAAATTAAAGCCTTTGAGAGAGTGAAAGAAACATCTGTATTGGAGAGCTTAGATGAAACTTGCAAAACCTGATGACACTAAAATACTAAGCAGAAAATGTTAAATAACTTATAAGTAGTAAGAAAACTGAATCAGGGCCACATGGATAGCTCAGCTGGTAAATAAATTTGCTTGTTGTTAATTTGACCTGAGTCTCATGTAAAGGTGGATGTAGTGAACCAACCACACTAAGTTGTTCTCTGATATCCCTAAGCCTTCCCACTTATCATGAATATTTGTACGCACACACACACTAAAAGAAAATAAAAAAATTAAATCACTCATTAAAAAATCTGATGAAATTTTCTTTTCTTTCTTTTTTTATCCCCTTCCCAAAAAACCAACCAACCAAACATCAACAAAAACAAACAAACAAACAAACAAACAAACAAACAAACAGGTTTTCTCTGCATAGCTCTGCCTGTCCTGGAACTCACTTAGTAGATCAGGCTGGCCTGGAACTCAGATATCTGTCTGCCTCTCCCTGGGAATAAAAGGGTGTGCCAGCATGCTTGCTGAGGCTTCACAAGTATCATCCATCAAAGGAACTAACACCAGCCTTCCCAAGACTTTAAAAGAAAATAAGGCAAATATTTTTATTGGAAAGGAAGTTTTATGTAGTCAGTCTTTCTTCTGCTGGGTCACATACACTAGTCTTTGGCTTGGAACACTTGCTTACCAGATGATAAAGATTCCCACAGTACCTATATGAGCTCATTGCTTTATTCAGGAATGTCTTCTCCATTACAAATTCAATTACTGTAGGGGGAAAAAATATTTTACCCAAAAGAATAAACTCTTTTCGTAAAATCTTTCAACAAATTAGGAACAGAAGGAAGCTGCTTCAGCATTACATAGCCTGTATGAAAACCAAAGTATTAAAAATCACTCAGCAATGAAGGAGTTAAAACAGTCCACTTTGGCTAGCTCTAAACTCTGGAATATTAAAAATTCTAGACAGAGCAATTAGACCAGAAAAAGCACTAAAGAGAATCTAAGTTGAAAAGCAGAAATAAAATTACATCCCTTTGTAGATGATATTAATCAACTGTAGAAATCACTGAAAAGCCATCTGCAAAAAATATACTTTTTATATTTCTATGTAAAGCATGGAGTATAGATATTTCTATACTCTAAAAATGAACAATCAGAAAAAAATTAAGAAAATGATTCAATTTCTAATATATCAATGAGAATTCAACATTGGGAAATAAACAGGCAAAGAGAGAAATAGATTTGAACAATTAAAAAGTAAAGATTGTTTATGAAAGAAAATGATTATACTACAAGTGAAAAGAAATCCAATATTCATGGAATAGAATACTTAATACTGAGCAAGTGATTTGCCTTAACGAGTCAACCAATTTAATGCAATTGCCTTCAAAATCTTGATGATGATTTTCATAGAAACAGAGAGAAATGATATAATTTATAAATAATCTCAAGTGTCCAGAGAACTTTAGCAAGCATTATGCAGTCACAATAATAAAACACAATAGAACTGTCATCAAGGGAGACTGACAAAATAGAACTCAATGCAGAAATTAACCTTTGTGTCCATGATCAGACAGTTTTCAACAAGGATGCCACTACCATTAATTTACTGGAGAAAACAAATCAAAAAGTAGCTCCATGGAAACTGGATAGCTACATGATTTAACAAGTTGTGTAAATCTTATTGTGCACAGCATCAGACTCAAAATGGATCCCAGGTTTACATGTAATTCTTAGAACTCTACAGGAGCCTACTACAGAGGGCCTCTGAAAAACTCTACCCAATAGGGTATCAAAGTAGATGCTGAGAATCATAGCCAAACTTTGGGGAGAGTTCAGGGAATCTTATGAAAGAATGGGGAGATAGAAAAACTTGGAGGGGACAGGAGTTACACAAGAAGAGCAACAGAATTAAGTATCTGAGCACAGGGGTCTTTTCTGAGACTCTTTCTCCAACCAAGGACCATTCATGGAGATAACTGAGAACCACTGCACAGATGTAGCCCATGGCAGCTCAGTGTCCAAGTGGATTCCCTAGTAAGGGGAACAGGGACTCTCTCTGATATGAACTCAGTGGCTGGCTCTTTGATCACCTCTCCCTGAGGGGGAGCAACCTTACCAGGCCACAGAAGAAGACAATGCAGCCAGTCCTGATGAGACCTGATAGGCTAGGGTCAGGAGGAAGGTGAGAAGAACTTCCCCTATCAGTGGACTTGGAGAAGGGCATAAGAGGAGATGAGGGAGGGAGGATGGGATTGGGAAGGAATGAAGGAAGGGGTTACACCTGGGACACAAAGTGAATAAACTGTAATTAATATAAAAATAAAAATTAAAAAAGAAAGGTCTTAGAAGAAGTATAAAGGTTTACAACACTGGATTGAGTAATTATTCTTTGTGAGTGATCAAATGATCAGAAATCAAGAGGATCAGAAAATTAGAGCTTAATGGAAAATTTAAGAATTTGTCTTAGGTATTTTAAAGCCCTATATTACAGAGTAAAGAGATAACCTCCAGGAGAAGAAAATATCAGTCAATAGTATATCTGAAAACACATCAATATCTAAAATATGCAATTTCTAAATTTTAAAATACAACAGCACCATGTTTCAAAAGTGGGCAAAAGACTTCGATAAACATTCAATGACAATAGATGAGTAACCAATATGGTCATAGAAGAACAAAACAAGATGCAAGGCAAGGCAGAGGGCTGCTCTTTCCAGAAGAGGAAATGGAAGGGGAGTGAATCTGGGGAGAATGAAGATTGGGAAGGGAGCTGGGAGAAGCTGGGAGTGAAAACTGGTTGTGATGTATTATATGGGACAAGAGTCTATTTTCAATAAAAGTTTAAAAAGGGAAATATAGACCCTAAAGGAAGCTCACACTGCAAATAATTGCAGAATTTCAAATCAAAACTATAATGAGATATGGTCTCCTTCCTGCCTGTTAGGATGGCTATTATGAAAATTAGCAATTATTTGTGAAGATGTGAAAACTGGAACCCTTATACACTGCGGTTAGGAATGTATAATGGAGCACATTTGGTAGAAATGATATGGTACTTTCTCAAAAAATTAACAATACCAAACTTTGTTCAGAGTGCAGGGACTCTTAGGAAAGAAGGGGGAAATAGTAAGACCTGGAGAGGACAGGAGCTCCACCAGGAGAGCAACAGAACCAAAACATCTGGGCACAGGGGTCTTTTTTCAGACTGATACTCCAACCAAGGACCATTCATGGAGATAACCTAGAACCCCTGCTCAGATAGCCCATGACAGCTCAGTATCCAAGTAGGCATCCTAATAAGGGGAACAGGGACTGTCTCTGACATGAACTCAGAGGCTGGCTCTTTGACCACCTCCCCCTGTGAGGGGAGCAACCTTGTCAGGCCACAGAGAAGGACAATGCAGCCAGTCCTGATGATACCTGATAAGCTAGGGTCAGAGGGAAGGGGAGGAGAACCTCCTTATCAGTGGACTTAAAGAGGGGCATAGGAGGAGATGAGGGATGGAGGATGGGATTGGGAGGGAATGAGGGAAGGTGCTACAGCTGGGATACAAAATGAATAAACTGTAATTAATATAAAAATAAAAATTTAATAAAAATAAAAACGAATATATACAGAAAATATATACATAATTGCTAAACACCCCAGCAATTCCTGAAATCCTATTTATTCACCTAACAGAAGCTGAGACACCTCTAGCAAAAACTACACACATACATAAATATTTAATACAAGATTCATCCAAAAAGGGTCTTCAAAACTGATGACCTAAAAGTATAAAGAAAAGTGATTTTTTGTTCAAATTTTTATGAAGAATATTTAGTTATCAGGACACAGATTGGAAAAAGTATGTGATCCAGTCACAATGATCTAAAATGAGCAAGTATGGGCTCTTTGTTCCGAGCCATTTTGGTTTTTTATTTCTTCCTCCTGAGTATAGGCAAAAACCTTCTGGAATGACAGTCATAAGATTAACATTAGAGGAAGGTCACAGAATTATTTTTTTCCCCTTCAAGACAGAATGGTGGGAGTCAGTGTATGACTTTTTACAGCTATTGTTGTCTCAAATTTTCAGATAACATATGTTGAGGTAGCCGGTTATGAATTTTATTGCTATATAGCCACAAAAATTGAAACCAAAGCCTCCTAGAGATATTTTCCATCCCTGATGACAATGGAATATTTACAACAGCAAGTATAAAAATTCAACCTTCCACTAACAAAAGAATGGTTGAGCTAAGTGAGATATGTGCCTACAGTGCAATATGGTCAGCCTTAAAAAGGAGGAAATTTTAATACATGCCATGTATATGAAAATTGAGGATGTGATACTAAATGAATAAGACATTCGCCCAAAGACAAATACTGTATGATTCTTTTCTTTTCTTTCTTTACTTTTATATTAATCACAGGTTATGTACTTTGTATCCCAGCTCCCTTCCTAATTCCCCCTCCCCACTCTCTCCATCCCTCCCTCATCTCATCCCTATCCCTTTCTAAGTCCACTGATAGGGGAGGACCTCCTCCCCTTCCATCTGACTCTGCCGAAGGTTTGGTTGTGAGTCTTAATATCTGCTTTGATACACCACTAGCTAGAGTCTTTCAGAGGCCCTCTGTGGTAGTCTCCTGGGCTGTTGCTTGTTTTATCTTATATTCAATGTCCATCCCATCTGTCTATCTAAGTGAAGATTGATCATCTTACCCTGGGTCCTCTGTCTTGTTTATCTTCTTTAGGTGTATAGATTTCAGTATGTTTATCCTATCTAAGTGAGTATATACCATGTGTGTCTTTCTGCTTTTGGGATACCTCACTCAGGATGATAGTTTCCAGGTCCCACCATTTGCCTGCAAATTTCATGATTTCCTCCCTTTTAATTGCTGAGTAGTATTACACTGTATAAAAGTACCATAATTTCTGTATCCATTCCTCAACTGAGGGACATCTGGGTTGTTTCCAGGTTCTGGCTACTACGAATAAAGCAGCTAAAACCATGGTTGACCAAATGTCCTTGTTGTGTACTTGAGTATCTTTTAGATATATGCCTAAGAGTGGTATAGCTGGATCCTGAGGAATCACTATTCCTAATTGTCTAAGAAAGTGCCAAATTGATTTCCAGAGTGGTTGTACAAGTTTGCATTCCCACCAGCAATGGAGTAGGGTTCCCCTTTCTCTACAACCTCTCCAGCATGTGTTGTCACTTGAGTTTTTGATCTTAGCCATTCTGATGTGTATAAGGTGAAATCTCAGGGTCGTTTTGATTTCCATCTCCCTGATGGCTAAGGACGTTGAGAACTTTTAGTGTTTTTCTGCCATTCTACAATCCTCTACAGAGAGTTCTCTGTTTAGCTCCATACCCAACTTTTTAATTGGATTACTTAATTTTTGCTTTTTAACTTCTTGAGTTCTTTATAGATAATGGATAATAGCCCTCTGTCAGATGTAGGGTTGGTGAAGATCCTTTTCCAGTCCATAGGCTGTCATTTTGTTTTGATGACAGTGTCTTTTGCTTTATGGAAGCTTTTCAGTTTCATGAGGTCCCATTTATTTATTGTTGCTCTTAGAGCCTGTGATGTTGGTGTTCTGTTCATGAAGTGGTCTCCTGTGCCAATGAGTTCTAGGGTCTTCCCCACTTTTTCTTGTAACCGATTTAGTGTGTTTGGTTTTATGTTGAGGTCTTTTGATCCACTTGGACTTTAGTTTTGTGCAGAGTGATAAATATGGGTCTATTTTCATTTTTCTGCATGTAGAGATCCAGTTGGACCAACACCATTTGTTGAAGATGCTGTCTTTTTTCCATTGAATGGTTTTGGTTTCTTTGTCAAAAATCAAGTTTCCATAAGTGTGTGGGTTTATTTCTGTGTCTTCTATTTGGTTGCATTGATCCACTATTCTGTTTCTATGCCAATACCATGCAGTTTTTATTACTATTGCTCTGTAGTGCAGCTTGAGGTCAGGGATGGAGATACCTCCAGATGATCTCTTGTTGTACAGGATTGTTTTGGAATTCTGGGTTTTTTGTTTCTCCATATGAAGTTGAGAATTTTTCTTTCAAGGTCTGTAAAGAATTGTGTTGGTATTTTGACAGGAATTGCATTGAATCTGTAGATTACTTTTGGCAGAATGGCCATTTTTACTATGTTAATTCTACTGATCCATGAGCACAGGAGATCTTTCCGTCTTCTGATACCACTTCCTTTTCTTTTTTTGGAGATTTGAAGTTTTTTTCAAACAGGTCTTTTACTTGCTTGGTTAGAGCCACCCCAAGGTATTTTATGTTATTAGTGGCTATTGTGAAGGGTTTTGTTTCCCTAATTTTGTTCTCACCTTTTTGTCTTTGGTGTACAGGAGGGCTTCTGATTTTTTTGAGTTGATTTTGTATCCAGCCATTTTGCTGAAGGTGTTTTTCAGGTGAAGGAGTTTTCTGGTTGAATTTTTGGGGTCGCTCATGTATATTATCATATCGTCTGCGAACAGTGATACTTTGACATCTTCCTTTCCAACTTCTATCCCTTTGATCTCCTTTAGTTGTCTTATTGCTCTGGCTAGGACTTCAAGTACTACATTGAAGAGATATGGAGACAATGGGCAGCCTTGCCTTGTCCCTGATTTCAGTGGGATTGATTTTAGTTTCTCTCCATTGAGTTTGATGTTAGCTATAGGCTTGCTGTACATTGCCTTTACTATGTTTAGGTATGTGCCTTGAATCCCTAGTCTCTCAAAGATATAAAATATGAATGGGTATTGGATTTCGTCAAATGCTTTTTTGGCATCTAGGGAGATGGTCATGTGGTTTTTCTCCTTCAATTTGTTTATATGGTGGATCACATTGATGGATTTCTGTATATTGAACCACCCTTGCATGCCTGGGATGAAATGTACTTGGTGATGGTGAATTATATGTTTGATGTGCTCTTGTTTTTGGTTTGCAAGTATTTTATTGAGTATTTTTGCATCAATATTCATAAAAGAGTTAGGTCTGAAGTTCTCCTTTATTGTTGGGTCTTTGTGTGGTTTAGATACCAAAGTGACCATGGCTTCATAGAATGAGTTTGGTAATTTTCCTTCTGTTTTTTTGGGGGGAATAGTTTAGAGAGAATTAGAGTTAGCACTTCTTTGAAGGTCTGGTAGAATTTTGCACTGAATCCATCTCGCCCAGGGCTTGTTTTGGAAGGGAGGCTCTTGATGACTACTTCTATTTCTTTGGGGGATATAGGTCTATTCAATCTTTTGACCTGATCCTGACTTATTTTAAGTAGATGGAATCTATCAAGAAAACTGTCCATTTCATTTAGATTTTTAACTTTCGTAACATATAGGCTTTTGTAGTAAGACCTACAAAAAATCTTGTAGTAAGATTTTTTGGATTTCCTCTGTGTCTGTAGTTATGTCCCCCTTTTCACTTCTGATTTTGCTGATTTGGATAGTTTCTCTCTGCCTTTTTGTTAGTTTGGCTATGGCTTGTCTATGTTGTTGATTTTCTCAAAGAACCAGCTCTTGGTTTCATTGATTCTTTGAATAGTTTTATTTGTTTCTAATTGATTGATTTCAGCTTTGAGTTTGATTATTTCCAGCCATGTGCTCCTCTTGGGTGTATCTGCTTCTTTTTTTCCTAGGGCTTTCAGTTGGGCTTGTATGAGATGTTTATAATTTCTTCTTGAAGGCACTTAGCACTGCCTTCATTGTGTCCCATAAGTTTAGGTATGTTATACTTTCATTTTCATTGAATTCTAGGAAGTCTTTAATTTCTTTCTTTATTTCTTCCCTAACCAAGCTGTCCTTGAGTAGCAAGTTGTTCAGTTTCCAAGTATGTGCAGGCTTTTTGCTGTTTCTATTGTTGTTGAGGTCCAGCTTTAGACCATGATGGTCAGATAGGATACAGGGATTATTTAAATCTTCTTGTATCTGCTGAGGCTTGCTTTGTGACCAACTATATGGTCTATTTTGGAGAAGGTTCCGTGAGGTGCTGAAAAGAAGGTATTCCCTTCGATCATGGGTGAAAATTTCTGTAGACTTCTATTAGGTCCATTTGATTTGAGGCCTCTGTAAGTGCCCTTGTTTCCCTGTTTTGCTTCTGACCGGATGATCTGTCCCTTGGTGAGAGCGAAGTGTTGAAGTCTCCCACTATTAGGGTTTTGGGATCAATGTGTGATTTTAGCTTTAATAATATTTTATTTACAAATGTAGGTGTTCTTGTATTTGGGGCATAGATGTTCAAAATTGTGATGTCCTCCTATTGGAATTTTCCTTTGATGACAGGGAAGTACCCTTCTCATCTTTCTTGATTAATTTTGTTTGAAAGTCTATTTTATTAGATACTAGGATCGCTACCCCAGCTTGTTTTCTGAGTCCATTTGCTTGGAAAATATTTTTCCAGCCCTTTACTCTGAGGTAGTGCTTATCTTTGTTGCATAGGTATGTTTCTTGGAAGCAGCAGAATGTTGGATCTTGTTTCTGCAACCATTCTGCTAGTCTGTGTCTTTTTATTGGAGAGTTGAGTTCATTGATGTTGATAGATAATACTGACCAATGACTGTTAGTTCCTTTTATTGTGGAGTTGGTGGTATTACTATGATTCATTGCTTTTTTTTCTGTTTTGTTGGGGAATTATCCGTATCCTATATTTTTTTGATGTAATTGTTTTCATTGGATTGAAGTTTACCTTCTAATATCTTCTGTAGGGCTAGGTTGCTGTGTAGATATTGCTTGAATTTAGTTTTGTCATGGAATATTTTGTTTTCTCCACCTATGTTGATTGAAAGCTTTGCTGGGTATAGTAGTCTTGGTTGGCATCTGTGTTCCCTCAAAGGCTGCATGACCTCTGTCCAGGCCCTTCTGGCTTTCATAGTTTCTCATGAGAAGTCTGGTGTGATTCTGATCAGTCTACCTTCATATGTTACTTGACCCTTTCCCTTGCTGCCTTTAATATTTTTTCTTTGTTTTGTAGGGTTAGTGTTTTTGACTATGATGTGACATGAGGTATTTCTTTTCTGGTCTAGTCTATTTGGTGTTCTGTAGTCTTCTTTTATGTTTATGAACATCTTTCTTTCAGTTGGGAAAATTTTCTTCTATGATTTTCTTAAAAATATTTTTCAGTCCTTGGAGCCTGAAGTCTTCTTTTTCATCTATTCCTATTATTCTTAGGTTTGATCTTTTCGTGGTGTCCTTGATTTCTTGGATTTTTTGTGTTCTGGACTTTTCTGATTTTACTTTTTCTTTGAGTGAGGAATCATTTTCAGCATGTGTATCTTCAGCTCCTGAGATTCTCTTTTCCATCTCTTGTATTCTTTGGTGATGCTTACCTTTGTGGTTTCTGTGTGTGTTCTTTATAGATTCTAGTTCTGTTTTCATGCTTTGTACCATTTCCTTCATTTGATTGAATGTGGCTCCTTTTTTTTTGTTTGTTTGTTTCCTCTCTCTATGTCTTTAACTGTTCCTCTTACATGGGCAGTTGCATTCTTCTCTATTTCTTTGAGAGCTCTGTTCATTTCCTCTTTTTGTTCCTCTAATAACTGTATCAGCATAGTTTTAACATCATTTTCCTGTGTTTCTACTGAATTAAAATCTCCATTGATTTTGGGTGTTGCTGGTGTGACCATGGTGTTCTGATTTTTGTTGCGTAAGTTCTAATGTTGACCTTTAGCCATTTGTTTATATATAATCAAGGAGCTGTTTGTTCCTTGAGGCTGAACTTCAGATTGGAACTGTCAATCTCTGGTGTCTGGAGTATTCTTCAGGAAGATCAGGGAGTTCCAGTGTTTTGAGAGTGTTGTTGCTTCAGTTGTTCCTTTGGGAGGAAAAGCCACTGGCGCAGAATAGTTGTTGCGGCAGGGAGGAGGGAGTAAGTGTGTGTATGTGTGTGTGTGTGCTTCACTTTGGCAAGTTGAAAATATTTCTGGAGATAGGTGCTCATTGCCCAACAGTGTGAGTACATTTAAAGCTGCTGAACTATGTAAACTTAGCAGGTTATATTTCACTATTTAGGAATATATGTGTAAACACTTACACATATATGTGTGTAACAACTGTTGGGGGGGGGAAGGAGACCATGGATTTGAAAGAGAGCAAGAATAGGTATATGGAAGCTCTGGGGAGGAGAAAATGGAAGGGGAAATTATGTTGTGATCTCAAAACATGAAAGAAATACTTAAAAAAAATTTTAAATAGGAAGAGTCCCTTAAGATTTTGTAGTGTTCGTTCTTAACATTTGTTCAAATATTCATCCTGAAGACAAAGAATTGAGATGGTAGAAATGAAGGAAACAAGAGCATTAGGTCTGAACAGGGAGAGGGTGGGTGAAGTAGACATGCCTTTCCACACAGAAGCTTTCTTTGCGCTCAGCAAATAGCAACGTGGTTCCAGAGGAGAAGTGGACCACTAGATGTACAGAACATCATTAAACTTAATTATCAGAGACAGAAGAAATCCCCTTAGGTCATCAAGAAAATAATCAAACATAGCAAAAAGAAAACACTTTTGGACCAAATATGTACTCATTCAGAAAAGCTTATTTTTCCACTTCAGTGCAAAGAATTTACCCTGTAAATACACATACTCGATTTCCTCTGCACATAGTAAATACCAAATGCCACAAAGGCCAAATACAGATACTATATTTCTTAGATATTTTTGAACGTTGTTAGTGAAGAAGTTAAGGCAGATAATGAACCTCAATTTTTTGTTTCTTCATGCAATTGAAGGTGGTAACACTGGTGCCATTGAAAATATTGAACAGAACCTGGCGTTTGGTATTCCCCAAGCAGGCAAAGGTAAAATTCCATTTTAAATATTGATTGACACAACTCAGTTCTGATTGCTGCCTCTGAATTATCACTGCTTCCATAGTCAGGAACGCAAGTTACCTGAGTCAGGACTATACAGAGCAAGAAAATCTCTCCCTTACAGGGAGGCAGACAGCACTGCTGCCAATGAAGACCAATCAAGTTATAATGGGCTCTAATTAGCACTCCTCAAGCTGTTAAATTCTTTACCTGCAGCTGAACGGCAGTTTAAAAGGTGTGAAATTTTTCCTTTCCTTTGAAAACATCACAGAGTTATTTTTTTTTCCTAATCTCTCTCTTATATCTTAAAGTCCTTAGAAAGAACAAAAGTAAAAGAAGAAAAGATGGTTGAGATGTGAAAGGTTGTTATTATGGTTCTTTGTTTTTTTAATCTCTTAGGATCATAGGGTACCTGTTTTGGCTACCATCCCTCAGTTTTCAGGTCTATAAAATGGGATGGAAACAAAAATACCTGCCTTGCAGAGGCATTGTGAAAAATAATTATTTAATGTTTATTATGTTTTTTGAAGTTGAAGAAAATGACTGATGTGCTAAGTTATAATCACGAAACCCAGACCAGGCAGAAATATTAGAAAAATTAAAGCTAGCTTTGAATGAAGAGAAATGGTCTTTTTAATCAGACAGTTTCATTTCTAACACTAGCAAAAATTCTACGCAATTGAGATCTAAAGCAAAAGTAGAGAGAAAACTCGTAATTCTGACCATCACTTCTCTCTGCTAATCTGAACTGGGTAGCAGCCAACTCTTCAGTTAGCAACAGAAGCCTCTTTCTCATGCGATGTCCTTGAACATGAAAAAAAATGAATATAGCACATGCAGGTGTAAGTATAATTGTACATGAGAAATTATTTACAAAAGAGGAAATATGATCCATTAATCACATTTATGTTTGGTGTCTCTTTTCAATCCCGCTTTATATTATAGAATTATAATTACATTCTTAGAAAATGTGAATCACATTGTGTGTTTTGTTGGTGTCATTCCTACTTGGAAACACTATCACATTAACAGTGTCATCAATAAACCTTCAGATATCAATTGAATGTTTCATTCTTTAATAGCTCCTCTTTGGAGTTAAATAAGTAAAGTATCACTGTAACTTCTGGACTTCAAACTGAAAGGATGTGCAGAAAGGGGAACCCTCCTCCATTGCTGGTGGGAATGTAAACTTGTACAACCACTTTGGAACTCAATCTGGTGCTTTCTCCGAAAATTAGGAATGGTGGTACCTCAAGATCCAGCTGTATCACTCCTAGGCATATATCTGAAATATGCTCAACTATACAACAAGGACATTTGCTCAACCATATTTGTAGCAGCTCTATTCATAATAGCCAGAATCTGGAAACAACCTAGATGTCCCTCAGCTGAGAAATGGATACAGAAATTGTGGTCTATTTACACAACGGAATACTACTCAGCTATTAAAAACAAGGAAATCATGAAATTTGCAGGCAAATGGTGGGAATTAGAAAAGATCATCCTGAGTGAGGTAACCCAGAAGCAGAAAGACACACATGGTATATACTCATTCATAAGTGGTTATTAGACATATTATATAGGATAAACATACTAAAGAAGCTAAACAAAAAGGCAGACCCTAGGGAAGACACTCAGCCCTCATTCAGAAGGGCAAAACGGATAGACATCAGAAGCAGGAGGAGACAGGGAACAGGACAGGAGCCTACCGCAGAGGGCCTGTGAAAGACTCTACTGATTCACGTATCAAAGCAGATGCTGAGACTAATAGCCAAATTTGGGCAGAGTGCAGGGAATCTTATGAAAGAAAGGGGAGATAGAAAGATCTGGAGGGGACAGGAACTCCACAAGGAGACCAACAGAGCCCCAAAACCGGGCCCAGGGGGCCCCGCAGAAACTGATAATACAACCAAGGAAAATGCATGGAGAGGACCTGCAACCCCTACTCAGATGTAGCCTATAGACTTAGTCTGGGAGTGGGTTCCTTAGTAAAGGGAGCAGGGGCTGTCCTTGGCATGAACTCAGGGACAAGCTAGGTTCTCTGTCACCTCTCCCTGGGGATACAGCCTTGCCAGGCCACAGAGGACGGCAATGCAACCAGTCCTGAGGAGACCTGATAGGCTGGGGTCAGATAGAGGGGAAGACGTTTTCCCTATCAGTAGACTAGGGAAAGGGCATAGAGAAGAAGGAGGGAGGGTGGAAATGGGAGGAGATTGTGGGAGGGGGCTATAACTGGGATACAAAGTGAATAAATTATTTTAAATAAAAAATAAACAAAAAAGGAAAAAATAGTATGTATACAGGAAAAAAACATGTCCAAGTTTTTTTAATTAATTTATTTTTATATCAATCACAGGTTAGGTACTTTGAATCCCAGGCGTAACCCCCTCCCTCATTCCCTTCTACCCTCCCACTCCCTCCCTCATATCCCTCCTCCCCGACCCCTCCAAATCCACCAACAGGGGAGGACCTCCTCCCCTTCTATCCAATCCCAGCTTATCCTGTCTCCTCAGGGCTGGCTGCAAAGTCCTCCCCTGGGATCTAGCCAGTCTGTCACTCCCCGGCTTGTATGGGGGAGGGTCAAAGAGTCAGCCATCAAGAACATGCATGTCCAAGTTTTTTATCTGGCAAACAGAGATATTCTTAGAGGAAATTTGTATATTCAGTCTGTATTCACAGTGTGTTATTCTGTGGCTATGATTTTCCATGAAATACTGTGAGATTTTTATAAAGCATTCGTGAAGAAGAAATGACTGAATAAAAATGAGGGATTGAAATTTCAGTGGATAAGATGGCAGACCTATTAAGATTTGAAAATGACAGGTTAGCCTACTGGGTTTGGTTGTGCTGTTGTGTTGCAATACTCCCTGCCTAATCTGCTGTATAAGCTGATGTGGGTCAGTAACAGTCACATCCATAGTCTATTTTCCCACACTTGAACTTCCCACTTAAATTCATATGTTATTGGTTGCTTTCAATTAGGTGCCTTGCAGGAACCTGGAAATCATCTGTCTGGATCACAGTACACTGACTTCTCCCTTTCTCCTGATTTTATCTGGTTAATGGCTCTGCTTTCACCTAGAGTGTGAGTGACAGACTTTAACATTACCCTTGCTGTCATGCTCTATTTACCCACTGCTAATGTTTAGCCAATCCATTGTTGTTCCTAAGCACTGCTCAAGTCCATTCACATTTCTTTAGCCACCCACTTTAGATTATGTCAGTGACATCCATTGTCTGAGTGAGGGAGGTTCATTTGGTGTCAAGATAAATCATGAACTTTTTTCTTAAGGATTTTATTTTATTGTTTTCACATTATGCCCACATGTTTTTGTTTGTGTGTGAGTATGTGTACATGAATATAGCTGCTCAGAGAGGCCAGAAGAGAGCTTTGGATCTTCTGTAGTCATAGAAGACAGTGAAAATCATCCAATTTCTGTGCTGTGAACCAAACTCAGGTCCTCTGCATGAGCAGTATACTCTCCAAATCAGTGAGTGGTATCTTCAGGCCCACAACTAACCTTCGTAAGCAAAGACATTAGATTCTGGAAAGTATCTAAGGTGGCTTTTAGAATGACTTAAATAATATGGCTTAAAATGAACAGAAATGGGCACTAAACTAATAAAGAAGTGAGTGGTGTCACTGTTGATTTGAGAAAATAGCAAAGGTTTGTAGCTTTCTGCTACTTATAGCAAGGGTCCAGGAGACTATAATGTTGGCTGAGTTTAAACTATCAGCCTTTTTTATCAGCAAGACTTTGAGGGAGATTCTGTGGTGAATAGGGACAAACTGTGGGATATCATACATTACTGCCTAACTCTCATAGTTTCCACTTGTATCTTCCTTTTTTCCTTTATGCATATAGCCTAACTGAGATTTTTAGGGCAGGATATAGACAGACTTATGATGTCCCATGAGAAAATGAATTATTTTTGTATCCTGCCACTTTGCTAAAGCTTTTGCCAGCTATAGGCGTTCTCTAGTGGAATTTTTGGGGTCTCTTACATTCACTACTATATCATCTGCAGATAGTGATTCATTGACTTTTTCCTTCCCAATTTGTATCCTCTTGATCTCCTTTAGTTGTATTATTACTCAAGCTAGGACTTCAAGTACCATATTGAAGAGGTATAGAGAAAGTGGGCAGCCTTGTCTTGTCCTTGATTTTAGAGGAATTGCTTTGAGTTTCCCTCCATTTAATTTGATGTTAGGGATCGGCTTGCTATATATAGTCTTTATTATGTTTAGGTATGAGCTATGTATCCCTGATATCTCCAAGACTTTGACCATGAAGGGCTGTTAGAATTGTCAAAGGCTTTTCTGCATCTAATGAGATGATCATGTGGTATTTTTTCTTTGAATTTGTTAATATGGTGGATTACATTGATGGATTTATGGTGAACCATCCCTGTATCTCTGGGATGAAGGCTACTTGATCAAGATGTATATGAGGGGGACTCAAGCAGAGAATTCTAGTATCAGAGGCCCTAGAGACTGAAGAGGACACCCTCTAACTAGACTAATTTTCTACCCGAGGGAGAACACCAACCCCCCACAAAAATTTCAACCCAAAATTTATCCCATCTACAAGATGTGCAGGGATAAAGATAAAGGAGATAGAATAGATATTGAAGGAATGCCCAACCAATACTTGGCCCAACCAAAGACTCACCCTATCAGAGAGTGCCAACCCATGACACTCTGAACAATACTCTGCTAAGATTGTAGACAGGAGCCTGACAGAGTTGTCTTCTGAAAGGCTCTACCAAGCAGCGCCTCAAAACAGATGCTGTGACTCATAGCCAAATATTGGGTGATGTGTAAGGAGTCTTGTGGAAAACTGGGAAGAAAGAGAAAAGGACACGGAGGTAACAGAAGCCTCACAAGAGACCAGCAGAGCCAACTAACCAGGGCTTAGAGGGGCTTGCTGAGACTGAATCATCAACCAAGCACCATGCAAGAACTGGACCTAGGGCCTCTACAAAGATGTAGCAGATGGACAGCTTAGGCCTCATGTGGGTCCTCTAGTAAGGGAAGTGGAGACTGCATCAGACACAGACTCACCTGTCAGTTTTTTGGTCACTTTCCCCTGGCAGGACTGCCTTAACAGGCCACAGGGGAAGAAGACAAGTTCAATCCTGATGCAACTTATTGAGCTGGGGTGGATGGGAAAGGAAGCTCCTCTTTCCTGAGGGAGGTTGGGACTGGGAGGGGAGGAGGGATAGGCTACAACAAGGATGTAAAGCGAATATAAATAAATAAATAAATAAATAAATAAATAAATAAATAAATAAATAAATAAATAAATAAACAAAATACCAAAACCACTGGAAAACATTAAAGGTGATCTATGCCCTGCAGTACCAAATATTTCAGTAAGATTTGATTCTTTATATAAAAGTAAACAAACAGATCCATCTCTTTAATAAGAATCCTTTGTCCAGAAAGGTAAATAACTAATAATAGATTGTGCCTTATAGCTAAGCAGGACCTCTATTTCCTTTGCTGGACATGGGCAGTAGTGTTTGAATCAATGTTTCATATTAAATAGATGTCAGTTCATTTTGAGCAACAATATAATATGAAAATCAAGGTAGCAAAGACATAAGATGTAGATTTGCTTACCCCCGTAGGTCAGGTGTGTGCTCTCCCATACACTCTCACCAAGCATTAAAATTTGTTATTTCACCTGATGCACAAGAGTTAAAATCAAGAGAGTTGAACTTCCAGGGTATTAACAGCTTTTTTTTCCACCACATCTATCATTGTCCAATCTCATAAAGAGAGAACAAAAACACTTATGCCATTAGCACTCAGACTGATGATCTATAGTTGATCTGTTTTAATGCCCCAACTTTGAATATTTCTTAGATAACAAATTTGAAGATTGCCTTCATCAGTGGCTTTATTTTGAACTACTGTAGCATGTCCTAACAAAAATTATATAACTTATCATATTATTATATATAAAAGAAGGATAACATTTTAGGTGTAAATTTCTAAAATTGAAATCTATAATAGGGGGAAAACAAACTCTTGAAGGCTAGGTAATAGAGCTTTATACACTTTATAAAATGAAACAGTCACACATAAAATTATAGAATGGAATTTCCTGCCCTACAGGAAAACTCAAGTATGATATTGAAATTATATTTTAAGTTTTTTCAATAACTTACTCTTATTGATGTGCATTGGTGTTTTGCCTGTGTGTGTATCTGTGTGAGGGTATTTGATGCCCTTGACCTGGAGTTATAGATAGTCATGATTTGTGTAGTGTGTGCTGGGAATTGAACCCATGTCCTTTGGAAGAGCAGCCAGTGCTCTTAACTGCTGAGCAATCTTATTACTATTCTTATCATATTTTAAAAGACAAGTATTAGCTATTATTTATTCATGGGTAAAAGAATCTTATTTTAAAAAACTTTGGGAAGCACTGCTAACAAGGAAAGAAGAATGTCTTTAACATTGGTCAACTCTTTGTGAGTATGGAGTAATATTTTGTATGTCCATCTATCCTAGTCTGCTTTCTCTCTCTACCTACAATAAACAGCTATACCAAATGCAATTCATGGGTGGAAAGTTTTTTTCTTTCTCTTTTTCCCTTCCTCCCTCCTTTTGTCCCTCCGTTCCTTCCTTCCTTCCTTTCCTCCTCCTCGTTCTCCTCTTCTTCCTTTCCCCTCTTCTGTGTTATAGTACCAGGCCACAGTGGGCCACTGAGGGAAGTTAGGGCAGGAACTCAAGTAGGACCTAAAGCAGAAACCACGGAGAAATGTTTAGTGGGTTGCTTTCTGTTAGTTTTCCTATGCAATGTACCTAGACATGGTGTCTCCCACAGTGTTCTGGACCCTGCTAATTAAACATATGTTACCCACACCAATCATTGGTCGTTCAGTTTCTCATAGACTTGACTGCAGGCTAATCTGGTAAAGGCAATTGTTTAACTGAGCTTCCCTCTTCCGAAGTGATGGCAGATTTTGTCAATTTGACAATAAAACCAATCAAGGACATTAGTTAATGGAATGAACAAACTTTAATCTATGAGGCAATGGCATTTTTCATTTGTCCAAGGAATGCATACTCAGGCCTCTTAGAGGGAAGTTTGGATTTTGAGCCTTCCAAGAGGAGGCAGGCTTATAGCTTGCCTCCTAGTAACTGGTTGAAGTAATAAAGGGTTCTTCCTCTTCAATTCCCACACACTTTGGCATGTCAGATCAGTGTTTCTGTACTCATAAGGCAAATGTGTGTGTGTGTGTGTGTGTGTGTGTGTGTGTGTGTGTGTGTGTGTGGTGAAGGCCAGAAAGAAGAAAATAATCAGTTTCTGGTGTTATTCATTTTTTAAAAATTCCTTCTAAGGGATTCCTGTGCCACTCATAAGCATATGATAGCCAAAACCTGGTACCACTCAGTGATTAGGCACTGTTTGGGGGTTAGTTTAGTTCCTTTCCACATCTGCTGACTCATCTTGTCTCCTCTGTGTTATACACACATTTTCTAGGAGGTTTTCACTTTACATAAAACCATTCTTCTCCTCCCCCCCTTTATTTTGGTCATCTCAGTCCCAATCAATGTTCATATTTTTATCATCTGTCCTTGTTATCACCACCTTAAAGAGAAACCTCTGGGGTCAGGTGGCTTTATGTTACTTCACAAAGAGTTACCCAAGCATCTAAACCTAAATGCTAGCTTGTTGACATTACATTGGCTAGCATGCCAGTTATAAAATCATGGGATTGGGGAGACTGACAAGTAACTTCTCCGTCATCTAGACCAAAGGCTGATTAGCACAGCCTTAAACAGCTTCCTTAGAGCTTGGAACTTCATCCTGTCTAAGTGAACAACAGTCAGATCTTCCATCAAGCAAGACCTTTTCATGAAAACTGAAATAAAAAAGCTAGTTTTGAAGGAAAATCTCTTGAGACTGGATTTAATCAGCCACTGTCTCCAAGTGTACTGCTGTACTGTGTTGGTTGTTCTTGGCTAGTTATTTCCTTTATTTAACATGTAAATTTTTTCTTTTGTATAGATTTAAAAAATATTATTATTATTATTAATTCACTTTGTATCTTGATTGTAGCCCTGTCTCTTATCTCCTTTCCATCCAAACCTTCCTCCCTCTTCCCCCGCTATGTCCTTCCTCTAGTCCACTAAGGCCTTACTAAGGCACAGAGAAAGAAGATCCAGACAGTCCTGAGGAGACCTAATAGACAAGGGTCAGATAGTAGAGGAGGAGGACATGTACGTTTTTAAAAATGTATCAGCTCTCATGGTTTCAAACTGTCATCTGGTCTCAAGTCTCAATTTTAAATATCTTACTCAGAAACTTTATCCAGAATGTTAAATCAGCTGTTGAATATAGTCACTAGTAGGTCCTCTAAATATCATCAAAGTAAATGTGCACTGGATTTTTCATTAAAATTAAATCATTGAAAGCACTGACAGCACTTCCCAAAATGAAGTAGATGCTCAATAAAGGAAAATACTAATTTCTACAACTAAGTAAATTACCTCATCACTACCAAATCTACTCTTGCTATCAACACTCACATTAGTGTAACTCATTGCCAATGATGCAGGTGCCCCCCCTTGAAAAGCCAAACTTACCTGAATTCATTCTTCTCTCTATAATCTTACACATTTCAGCAACTTTACCAAACAAATATATATTGAACTTTTATATTTAGAGGTATATCGATTATCATTGTTCTCTCAAGGCCAAAAAGGTAGGATAAATATTTCTGAGAATAAAAAATTTATTGCTAACAATGAAACCATTTATATTCATAGGGCAGCTACCCACAGGCCTTTTATGTGATCATGGAGTCAGGGTGATGGGGAAAAGCCATAGATATTTTATTTGTTTGTTTGTTTATAGATAGGGTCTCGTTATAGATCATAGGATGGACTTGAATTCTTAAATCCCCTGTCTCAATCTCCTGAATGCTGGCATTATAGCCTGGCACTACCGTGCCTGGATTTATTAATGTGGTATTTATTTTTTTAAATGCTCTGACTTTGAGACTCTGAGTTCTGCTTTCTTGTGGTAATGTTCAGAAGTATCATACTTCATCCTCTGAGGTATGCTGGCCAACTTTGAAGAAAGTGCATGAGATCTTCCTTCATTCTCTTTTGCAACACCGAGACACTCTGTGATTTCTTCAGGACTTTATGATATGCTAACTAGGAACAAAAGGAAAATGATTAGAGGAAATGCAGGCATCATTATCACAATTACTTTTCCAAATTACAGGGTTTTTAGTCCACAATTATCAAACTTAGGACCCAAAATACCGGTATAGCTTGCTCTCTTTCCCAGCAATAACCTGTCTCCTCTTGGGAAATCCAACCTTATCTTTCACCTGCCAAAGACCAGTCTCCCAGACAAATTGAATCTTTTTTCAAAGCCAATTTAAGGCAAAACTCCAAAATCTGGGGGGACTATTTGAGTCTGTATTCCTTTCCAATTCTTGATTTGCAGTGCTAGATTCTTGTGGAGATAATTAGCAAGAAGAGTCCCATGAGCAATGCCAAAATAATATTTTTCTACTTAGCCCAAGAGAAATTCCAATTCCCCATACCCTTCTGTGTGGAGTTTCATCTCTGTCAGCTTACCTCAAAATAAGTATATAAAACAGGCTTTATGCTATATAATATTCTTAGAACCTAATTAAATTGAAAAGTTGCACTTCTTGAACAGTCCGAAAATAGGCTACTGGGGCATCTCCAGGAGTCTTCCCTCAGCGACATGCTGGGTGCAGGTAAAAGCATGTTTACACACCAATTAGACTAAAATGAGTTCTGAAATTCACCCGTGCGCCAGGTCTCTCCACCGTCTGCATCTCATAGAGAAAGCTGCAGAGAGCAGTGATCTGTCGTCTTATTTGCCTTATACTCCAGGCCATTTCTACGAACTTCGTTTTAATTTTCCATTTTCACTGCCCTATGGACACTCTTTTTTTGGTTTGGACTTAGTTTTCTAATATTTCTAATGTGACATTTGAAGATTTATTTCAGTGTGGTGTCCTCCCTGTCCACCCCTGCTATTTTTCTAGTTCTAAAATTAATCCTTTTATTGCACAGGAATATTTTTCAATATGAAGTTGGGTATTACTCTTTCAAGGTTTGTAAAGAATTGTGCTGGAATACTGATGGTGATTGCATTCAATATGCCCTTGGTAAAATGGCCATTTTTACTCTGTTTTATCCTACCTGTTAATAAGCATGGGGATCTTTTCATCTTCTGATAGCTTCTTCAATGTCTTTCTTCAGAGAGTTGAAGTTCTTGTCATACAGGTCTTTCAGTTGCTTGGATACAGTTACCCCAAGATATTTTGTATTATTTTTGGCTATTGTAAAGGGTGTTTCCCTGATTTCTTGCTCCTGTAGACAGGAGAGATACAGATTGTTTTTGTTTTTGATCTTCTATCCAGCTACTTTGCTGAAGCTGTCTATCAGCTGTAGGAGTTTACTGGTAGTATTTCTGGGGTTGTTTATGTATACTATCATAACATCTGCAAATAGTAATACTTTGATTTCTTTCTTTGCAGTTTGTATTCTCTTGTTCATTTTTAGTTGTCTTATTTCTCTAGCTAGAACTTCAAAGACTACATTGAATAGACATGGAGAGAATGGATACACTTGTCTTGTTTCTGATTTCAGTGGAATTGCTTTGAGTCTCTGTGGTGTTCTTGTGGGACTAGTAACAGTTGGGATAGGGTTGGGGGGATGCTGTCTCTGAATCTTTTGCCTGCTTTAAGACCCCTTTCTTCTACTGGATTGTTTCATCAAGCCTTAATTTGAGGGGATGCAACTATTCTTGTTATAGTTGATATGCCACATTTGTTTGATATTCCTGAGAGGGCCTGCCCTTTATTGAAGGAAAATAAGGGGGGTGGATCTTGGGAGAAAGGGAAGGCAGCAGGTGCAGAAGGAAGGCAAACAGTGGTAGGGATGTAATGTATGGTAGAAGAACATAAATAAATAAATTAATTAATAATGAATGATTCTAATGTCAGCATTCATCGTGACATTAGTTAGATGTATATACTGGTTACTCTTTATATTGTTGTGATAAAAATAACAGGACCAAGGCAACTCATTGAATAAAGAGTTTACTCAGGCTTACAAGCCCGAAAGAGTATGGGGCCATCATGGCAAAGAAGCATGGACAAAGTGGCAGGCACGGCGTCATCCAAGGGTGTACAACTACAAATGCAAGCACAGAGTAGGGAGCATTAACTGGAAGTAGCAGAAGATCTTTATCCTCAAGCCTGCTCCCAGTGGTGTTCCTTCTCCGGTGAGGGCACTCATGTAAACCTTCCCAAATGGCACCGTCAACTGAGGCCAGGTAGGTATTCAAATGTATGAGACTAGGAGGACATACCTTATTCAAACTAATACAGTCTACTTATGACACACTTTTGTCTCTATTACATACCTTGACATGCTAACTTTTATTCACAAAAACAATTTCAGAAATAATTCACTAAATTGATTATATTTTATATATGTAACCCTGTGATGGAGCAGAGAGACCTGGAAAAGTACCTAATTAATGCCTGTTAATGCATATACTTGTATGCTTTTTTACTCCTCCACTTAAGCAAAGCAGAAATTTCAAATCATTAAGATTACATTGTCCAAATCCAGATATTCAATGGCTCATTCACATCTAGATTCTCTCATTACCAGATGTGTACCCTTAAACTAATCATATGATCTCAGCTCTGCTTCATGTATAAAGCAGGGGAGACCAACATCAGACAAACTCAGAGAAATGTATTGAAGTAGTTATTTAAGTTGCTACCAGATGGTTCCCACTTTCAAGGCTCACACTTAGTTATTTTGTTGTCTCTAAAGGGGCCTCGTTCTTGGTGGGGGATGCATCATCACTAGGCCATATCAGTGCCAGTGTTTCTATTGATTTTCTTGGGAATTTGTTGAACTCTCACATTTTGTCTGTTATAGGAAGTTTGAATTCATTATCTCATTACTTCTTTTTCTTTCCTCCCACCCTCCTTCCTTTACCTACCCAATTCTCTGTAGTTTTTTCCAGAATTCTGATTAGTCAAAAGAAATTCCTTCATTTGGTCACTGACACCTTGTTACTTCTCATATTTCATCTTTTCTCTCTCCAAAATGCACTGTGAATAATTTCTTTTGACTTCATGTGCCATCCATTTGACAACATTTTCTGACCATCAAGATTTTAGTTTCATTTATACTTTCTATTTACATTACCTCTGATTGTTTTGGAACTTTTCTTCTTATTGTCCAGTTTCCTTTTACCTGTAGATATTAAAATATTTTCTTTTTTATTAAAAGAATATGTATTTCTGCATGTAAAGCGTTAGTAAGGTGTTGTAGCAAAAGGCTGTAATACCAAAATATGGGAAATTGAGACAGGGAATCAAGAGTTCGAGGCCACCCTTGCCCACAAAGGGCTCTGTCACAAACTAAAAAACTAAACAAACTGGTCTGTAATTTCAATGCTGTACTTTCTACATTAGATGATATTTTAAGGGATTTTTCTTAAGAAAATTACCATGATACCTCTCTCAAATGTAGGATAAGAATTCATTTCCCTACAGAATTTTTTGTTTGTTTGTTTAATTTTTGTTTTTCCTGATCCCCTTAGGATAGTACCTATTAGAGTCATGTAAGCCAGTCACTCTGAGATTTCTGGCAAAAGCAGGAACATGCTGGTTTTAGATATCAGTCCCCTTGAGGGCCTTTTATTTGTGATCTTAAATTTGAGTCAGGAACTCTCCCCCTGCACTCCAACTTTGGTTTCTTCGGGTGCAAAGTAAATTTTCTTGAAGTCCTTTTGAAAGATAGGATTTGCTGTTAGTTTCACTCTACCCCACCGTGAACCCCTAAGGTTACAGTCAGTTAAGTTCAGGTGAAAGCCTCCTATTGATGCTGCAGTGGGAGGTGCTTGGGCTTTGATTCTTTTGACTCATGTCCAAGCAATTGTGAAAATCACAACTCAGGGTTCTGCTTGGAAACCTCACAGGGAAACAGATGTGAAGGATGCTGATGATTATAATGGAAGTGGTGGTAGTGTCTCCAAGAAAGGACATGGAAGGAGGCACTACAATCCAAGTTTCCACTTCTATTTACTTTGGTTTCTTCAAGCCTTATATTTTTGTCATGTCAATGCTTACATGATGTTTAAAAAGCTGTAATTCAAGCATTTTATTCTTTTCACGGAGAATGAGGATTGACATTCTATGACCCAAGAGGGAAAATTGAGCATTTCAAAGCATAAAGCACACTATTTATATCAAGCACTATTGGCAACATCAAACACTTCTATTTTTATATTCTATTTTTCTAATTTTTAGAGATCCTAGCTTATTATAAGCATTTAACAAATAACTGTTCACTATTTTATTTTTTCCTATTTGTGTGCTCGGTGGAGGTTGTGTTCTGCAGCTTTCTCAAGTAGCATGCATCTAGGTCATTGAATGAAACAAATTAAGGCATGCAGACATCCACACACTGAGATAAGTAGACATCTCCTTTTAGTAATATGTCAAAAAAAAAAAAGAACTGTAAAACATTTAAACAACCCTAAGCACTGTCCCAGTGCAGTAAGGGAGAAAGTGTTAACGACCTTTTCAAATGGGTTTGCATGAAGATTCCCCTGAGACAGGACTGCAGTCATGCTTATTTTATCTACTGGATAGGAGGTTTACACAAGAAGCCCTACTTTTAGGAATTAAAAGACATTTCATGGCATGAACTTGTCACCATGAAGATCGCTTTCAGGACATTTAAGAAGTTACTGACTTCCGAGAGCTCCTTTTACCATGTTAAGATGAAAGCAGAACTTGGCATCTGTTGCTCTTGCTTGTTCAGCTTTTTTTCCAAATTGAGTAGTGGCCCTGGGACTGTTTAATTCAGTCTTTTCTTCTCCCAGGCTCAGTTACAGGATAAGTCAATCAAATTTTCTTTCCTAAGAATCTGAATCTGTAATGAAGTCACAGATGTTCAAATTTATTACATTATCAGATTATAAAAGACAGTATCCTTGAGTTCTTGCTTAGAATTCCCAAGCCTGCTAGTCTAATTCCTTTTAATTCTTACTTTTATTTGTTCAGCTTTTCTTTTAATCATAAAACTATATAACATCCTTTCAATGAAATCCTGTTCTTTTCTTTCTGTCGAATGAAACTGAAGAATTCTAAAAGAAAAAGAATATTTTCATTAACTTTTACCACTGGCAAACCTCCTTCAAGACTCACAGATATACTTAATCCATAAATTTGAATGTTGAGAATAGTGTCCGACTCAGCAAAAGCTGGTACAAATATTGACAAAATAGACGTTGTAGCTATCTCAGGAGTCAAGGAGTTTCAAGCTCTCTTCTATTCTTCGCTTATATAATGTAATTTATACATAGGCAATGCTCCTTCTCTATAGGTGAAGTTCCATTCCTAGTTGTGTAATCACAAACACTGTGATGGCTTGAGTAATGTATACTATCATGACCTATCTGTTTCTGTGCCTGGGAAAGACTGGCACAAGCTATGATATTCTGTTTTATGTTGCTTATGATTTAAAAGTAGAGAAAAATCAAGAGAAGTAACCATAAACAAAAGGCTAGTGAGTGAAATACATTAAATTATTTTAAATTCCAAATAGGAAAAAGAAATATCTTAATCATTTAATTTGTCAGTTCTCTTAGAAAGCTGATATCAGAAAAAATAATCTTAAATATAAAAGTTTATTAAATTATTAGGCATAACCTTTGGGCAGAGTGCCAGAATCCTTATGGAAGAGAGGGAGATAGAAAGACCTGGAGGCAATGAGTTCTAGGGTCATTCCCACTTTTTCTTCTAGACAGTTTAGTGTGTCTGGTTTTATGTTGAGGTCTTTGATCCACTTGGACTTTAGCTTTGTGCAAGGTGGTAAATATGGATCTATTTTCATTTTTCTGCATACAGATA
>CM053745.1:42293842-42371589 GCA_028658305.1 Pachyuromys duprasi | reverse complement strand
AAAAAAAAAAGAAAGACCTGGAGGGACAGGAAATCCACAAGGAGAACAACAGCCAAAATACTTGGGCCCAGAGGCTACTGCAGAGACCAATACTCCAACCAAGGACCATGATGGTGAGGGCCTAGACCACCTGTTCAAAGAAAGCCCATAGGCTGCTCGGTTTCCAAGTAGGTTCCCTAGTAAGGGAATAAGGGTATGTCTCTCACACGAACTCAGTGGCCAGCTATTTGATCACCTACCCCTAAGGGAAATGCAGCCTTGCCAAGTCACAGAGGAAGATGCTGCAACCAGACTTGATGAGACCTGATAAGCTAGGGTCAGATAGAAGGGGAAGAGGACCTCCCATATCAGGGGGCTAGGGAAAGGGCATAGGGGGAGAAAGGGAGGGTGGTTGGGACTGGGAGGAGACCAGGGAGGGACATACAAAGTGAATTTATAATAAATAAATAAGCAAACATGTTACCAAATAAATAAATAAATAAATAAATAAATAAATAAATAAATAAAATTACTTTAAAAATTATTAGAATTTCAAACAGTCTATTCAATAATAAAGAAGGTGGCCGTATCATTGAGTAGAAGATAGTACAGGTGTTCTATTTGGTCAGAATCTGGAAAACAAAAAGCATACATACAAGTAATATACAGACTGAGCAGCTATTAGATAGGAATATACATATGGATTATATATATCTATATATGAATATATATGACCATATACGTATAAATGTATATATATATTTGTGTGTGTGTGTTGTGTTCAGATTCTGGCTATTAGGAATAAAGCTGCTATGAACATGGTTGAGCAAATGTCCTTGTGTACTTGAGCATATTTTGGATATATGCCTAGGAGTGGTATCACTGGATCTTGAGGTAACACTATTCCTAATTGTCTGAGAAAGCACCAGATTGGTTTCCAAAATGGTTGTACAAGTTTGCATTCCCACCAGCAATGGAGGAGGGTTCCTCTTTCTCCACATCCTCTCCAGCATATGTTGTTACTTGAGTTTTTGATCTTAGCCATTCTGACAGGTGTAAGGTGAAATCTCAGGGTCGTTTTTATTTGCATTTCCCTGATGACTAAGGACATTGAGCATTTAAACGTTTCTCTGTCGTTCCATATTCTTCTTTTGAGAAGTCTTCTGTTTGGCTCTGTACCCCAGTTTTTTATTGGATTGCTTGATTTGTTACTTTTAACTTCTTGAGTTCTGTATATTTTCTGGATATTAGCCCTCTGTCAGATATAGGGTTGGTGAAGATCCTTTCACAGTCTGTAGGCTGCTGTTTTGTTCTGATTATAGTGTCCTTTTCTTGTCCGATGAAAAAATTCACAGTTATTAACTCTAAGTAAATGTGGCTTGTCCCATGCTTTACATAAATTCAGACACATATGTGAGTTTTGGTTAAAATTGGTTTGATAATTTTAATTTTAACATTCAAAATATGTTAAATATGTTAGGCCATTTACCATAACCTAGTGAGAAAAAGACTTTCTTGGGAAGAGACAGACATGTTAATATATCAAGAGGCTTTTAGGGGAAAGATCTGCTGATGTAGAAAACACTTCAAAAGAGACTAAAGTGCTCCAAGGTCTATTTGAAACCTCATTTGCAATGATCAGAGCTGTTTACTCACCACCGTATGATTTCTGATAATGCCTTCTGCATTAATTCCTCTTGTTTCATGGAATTTATGTAGCTATCAGCCTTATCACTCTTAGATGGTGAGATGGTTAGTTGCAGATTGTGTTGCCTAGAATCCTCCACAATGTACCCTTAACTACACTCACCATTAACTTCGTGCTTAGAAGATACATAGTAACTCACCTATAGTGATTAGGTTTTAGTTAAACTCACCTGCTCCTTTAAGCTATACTAATTTTCTGTTTTCATCTATCATTTTTATTTCAAAGACAAAAAACAATTAAAGGGGCATGATATTCTTTTCTAAAGGTTGTTGTCTCTTTCCCTACTATTTTTTCCCTTTACACAGAGGCACCAATAAAAAGAGATACAGGTCAGGGACCTGAGGGTCCTCTATTTTAATCCTTGGCTCAAAGATAAAGATACTCATAGATTAAAGAGATTAATGGAGACCTGCCTGGGAGACAGACAGTGTTGGTCATCAGGCCTCTTTGGTATTTCTCCAGATATCAGGGCAATAATGTTCCATGCAGAAAATGCTCACTGAAACTCAGGATTGTGTCAATATAAGTGAGAGGCCAGTTCACTTAAATGTTTCATATCATTTGCCTAATATCCCAGCTCATTCTCTGATGAGAAGATACTGAAAAAGGTTGAAGTTTTCAATATTCCAACCAATATATTTTTCTGTCTAGTCTCACCCAACTCATTCTTCAAGGGATAATTTTCACTGCAGATTCTCATTATGATGTTTGAAATCCCATAAATATAATCCAATGCACTATTTTTTGTTGTTGTTCTGGGCTCCCAGTAGTTTAATTGGCTGATCAACCTCATCTATGTAGCATCATTTAGCACTGCAGCTGTTGGCATGAATTATGCCTCAATAATGTTATTTACGTTGAACATCTTGATTTTCTACCAAAAGTAACCTCATTTCTCAACCCCTAACTTGACATACTTCATTGATCAGGCTTCTCTTTCTTATAAGCTGAAATACATTAGCATTTTAGGCATTTGTTGACAGCTTTCATTCAGCTAAACCTCAAATCCTTGAAGCTTGAAGTTCACATAAAGATTTATGTAAAATGAGATTTTGCAATAAGTTTTAAGAAATGGAACTCAGCATATCTTAATTGCTTCCATTGAATCTATACCTTCAATTGTTAATAAGCCGCATCACTGGGGAAATTATTTTAATGAATGATTATGTGTTTCCTAACTCAATTTTAATTAGTTAAGATCCATAAATAAGGATCTTTTAAAAATATGTAGAAAACATCTTCTCAAGTAGTCATGTATTTCCTTTAAATCAGAAAAAAATTGCTGAAAACTTTTAATATAATTTAGATGACATACATCTTATTAAATTAAATATATTAATTATAGCTAATACTCAGTTATTTTATGTCCTTCAGTAGAAATTTTGTTAATTGATCTCCACTTCACTAAATACTATGTAACAGAAGTAACAGTGGATAGTTTAAAGAGAAAAACAACTTTTGGTAAGCTATCACACAGAAACCCAAATAACTGACCTTTATAATATGCAGAATTTAGGAGGCTTCGAACGCTATTGATCAAATGAAGATAATCTCAAGTAGGCAGTGCTTCACTGAACACTGCTGCTGAATACTTCTGGAATGTTGGTGTTCAACACTCCATGTATCTCCTGTGCCTGGACTCTGAACATTATGGGATGTTGGTGTTCAACCTTACATACGTCTGCTATGTCCACACTCTGAACATTGCAGGATGTTGGTGTTCAACACTACATACATCTCCTGTGTCCAGGCTCTGAACATTGTGACTTTAGTACTGGAGATTTACTAGTTGTCCTCAATTTAATTATCATTCATGTAAAACAAAACAAAACAATAACAACAAAAAAGCAACCAACTAACCAACCAAACTTTCTGAGCCAGAGGCAGGGGCTGTCTGACGGGTTTACTTATTCTCAGAATTTCCAGTTCACTGAGAGTAGAGAGTCCGTTTGAGTTTTCTTAGGGAGAGGTGAAAGGAAAGGTCTTGCCTTTTACGAAGACTCATACAAAAGATGTCCTCCAACGAAAACAGCCATTTGGATTTAAGTTCACAAGTTTAAAAGGTAGTATTTATCCATGTAACTGTACTTGTTCACCCCACTGATGTTTCCTTTAAACTTACCTTTTCATTTTTTACCAAAGGTTTTCAGTTGTTTTTATTTTTATTATTTTTATATTTTTCTATTAATTACTATTTATTCACTTGCACCCCAACGGTAGACCCCTCCCTCATTCCCTTCCAGTTCTACCTTCCCACCCTCATCTCCTCCCATTCCCTTCTCCACTGAGAGGGGAGGTCCTCCTCCCCTTCCATCTGACCCTAGCCTATCAGGTCTCATCAGGACTAGCTGCATTGTCTTCCTCTGTGTCTTGGTAAGGCTGCTCCCCCCTCAGGAGGAGGTGATCAAAGAGCCAGCCACTGAGTTCATGTCAGAGACAGGTTTTTATTTTAAACACTACTTTTACATTTAAACTTATTTAAATTGAGTTTTACAGTAGATAAAAGTCTGCAAATTCATTTTTTAAGGATGAAGAGGAACAGAGAGATTTTCTTTTGTTAAGATTATGGTACAAGATTATGATTTTCAAGCTACATTTCATTCAAATCAACTAAAAAATGAGTTTTTTGGTAAACATATTTGAAATATTCAGACAGGTTAAAAAATCAACTAAATGGAAGGAGAGAAGCTGAGAGAGAAGTTGAACTGACATTCACTGACATGCATATTCAAAGAGTGTTTAGTAAGCCTGTCAATAACAATGCACATAATCTCTCATCATATTGAGTTCAAAATCCTAAGGATTCCTTCCTAGCATCCAAACAATGAGATATAACTCAACTTCAAATTATTTTAATTTAAGAACTGCCATAAAATACTCTAAATAACTAGGTGTCACATATTCCTTATTGAGTGAAGCATAAGTGTTCTCTGAAAAACATTCCATGTCTTTAGAGTATGACAATATATGACATTTTTCATATGATAAAAAATCAAATTCTTAAGGAGTCAAGATATTATGAATTAGAAACAACGGGATACAAAAAAAACTCACTGTTTTTTTAATCTTAAAGTAATCAGACATAATCTTTAAAACAACTCCGCTTCTCTCATACAAGGGGTAGGACAAGACAGAGGTTTGGCAAAGGCATAGAAATAATAAAAATAAAACCGTACTGAAATATAAAACATTATCCCCATTTTCTCCTTCAACTTTCTTGGAGAAGGAATGGAAAAGAACCAATACCATTAAACATATTGCAACCAGATCCATAACTATGACAGTCAAAAGGAAGCCAACACCCTCTGCCATGGGAATTTTTTGTTTGTTTGTTTGTTTTTTGTTTTTGTTTTTTGTTTTGTTTTTAGGCCAAACTCTGTCCAGAGGTTTGTCTGCCTCCAGTTCCTTTCTTTCCTGCCATGGCTGTGGAGCTGAGCCAGCTGAGCCAGCCACAGTATTAAAGGAGCCATGCTTGTTTCCCCCTCAGTTAAACTGCAGCAGCAGCCAGTTTTGTTAAGTCTCAGGTCTGCCCACAGGAGGCTGTCTTTTGCTCCTGGGCTAGTTTAAGAGCCTCTCTTAAAGAGACAGTAACTGACCTGGGAGTTTTTAGTTTTCAAGTTTGGGTTTTATCACTGGGAGCTTATTCCCCCCACCAAATTATGATAAAGTATGATTTAAAGGGTGTGGATACTTAGGCTAGTTGGACACCATTTGTTGTAATTAACTATTAATATTTACTATTAATTATCTTCTGGTAAAGCTGCTGTTAGTCCTAAGTAGCTGTATAACCAAATCACCACACAGAGACTGGGATTTTAGTTAACCTAGAACACAAGGCTGGGCAATAGTTACTCCCTGCTATACCTCCAAGCCCTCACAGTTTCCTAACATTTAGATTTTACCCATTATACTTGTTTTTTGTGATATATTATGTCCAATCCAGCTCTCCACCTCATATTAGGTCCAGATCTCCCTCCAGCTCTCCCTTCTCCTAGCTCTCTTCCAATTTCTCTCTTACCTTTTCTCCTCCCACTCATTTCCTGCCCTCTGGCTCCTCCCAGCGCAACATTGTGTTTAGTTGCTTTATTGTGTTTACATAAAGATGAGACAGGATGCTTAGAATAAGTATCAAAATGCAATATCCCGGTTGAAACCAGAGAGTTGGGGCGGGGGAGAAATTAGGATTTGAATGAACAAGGGTAATGTGTATCCATTCCAAAGGAACATTATACCAACACTGATAACGTTGTCTTCTCCACTTCAAAAAATCACTTTTCATAGCTCTTTCTGCCAGTTGTTGAAGCTTTCCTTGACAGATATTTTGTGTTCTAGGCATCTCTAGCTTTGTAGAGGGATCCACTGCAGATTCTGCTGTACTCACACAGTTTTACTCATCAAGTTCTCAGGGGCTACCCACAGGGAATGTGATCCTGTTATACTTTCTTACTTTCCAGGTATTCCTTTGAAATGTGAGCGACAGCTACTTGACTCTTTGCTCACATTGTTTGCCTGCAAAAACAACACTATGTGAATGGTACACATGTCTGCTGCCAGTTCAAGAAGTAGCTGGGCACCTTTGAGTCTTGAATGCAGGTGCCTCAGGTTGCTCAGGCAGCTCAGCATGGTCAAACGAATTCGAAAGAAACAACTGTCTAGGCAACCCTATGCAACTATAGTGTCCAAGACTTATGTGCTCTATTTTCAAAGGAAAGCCTTTCAAATAAGTTTATGCTCTTACTTTCTTGAGCCTGGCATGTGGTTATATTCCGAAGATACATTCAAGACATTTCTCTTAATATAATGACATAAAGTATGTGGTTTTATTTTAATGATATTATCTCTTTAACCACCAGAACTTACTTATTCACAACCTTCAAAAGAGATTCTTCTGGAGAAAGGACAGATTTTTCAGATATTTCTGCTTTGCCTTTGCTTCTAATTCTCACTGTAAACATGGGAAGATGCAGTTAGCTGTACCTTAAAACACACTGAATGCTGGCTTGCCTTGAAGTTTCCTCCACCACATTAAGTTTTCACACAAAGCTCTAGGAAAGGACAAAATGTGGCAAGTTGTTGGCTAGAGTATAAAATATATAGAATCAATATAATATCAGAGTTCTTATGTCCACCACTATCCTCATGAGTATATAAATACTGTCTGAATTTTTATAAGTATCTAGGTATTCTAAGCTTACACAAGAACTAATGTTAAACTCTACTTATCTCGGGACTTGCTAACTAGCATTTCCAAACTGTCTGAAATTCCTCCCCAAACATGAACCTCACTTTTGAACCACTTGCTCAGGTCACCATGTCAATGATCTTACTCTTATCTCCAGCTTGCCCAAATATCAGAAAGAAACAGTTTAATGAGTCAGACCTTTACTCTGGCTCATGGATTGAGAGGTGGCAGTCTGTGGCCATCCATTTCCACTCCTTTCAATCTAAGGCAAAGCAGAACATCTTGGTAAAGTGGATGTTTTAGGAAAGTTCACCTGATGGTGATCAGGAAGCAGAGAGATGAAGAGAGGGACAGTTTGAGGGTAGCAGACATCTTTTCAAGGTGTATCACTCTGACTGACTTTGTCCAATTATGAGTGCTCATGCCAAACACACCATGAAAGTTTCTACCATCTCCTACCATTGACAAGGACTTATGGCCCATTAGTAAACTTTAGTGTACACTAGATAAAATACCCATAATCCAAATAACTTTCAGTGGTAAATTCACCAGCTAAGGACCAAGCCTTTACAATATGAACATTTTGATTGCCACTTTGTACCAAACAATAACACTGTGATAGTTCCATTTTTGAATACATACAAGCAGTGATGGTCAGATTAAGATAATTCACATATCCATCACCTCAAAACCTTATTTTTTCTTGAGAACATTAAAATAATCTCTGCAATAAATTATAGTTAAAACAAACAATTCTCATCAATAATGTGCATTATAATATGCTATACAGGATTAGAAGTTATTTTTCTTATCTTGCTGCACTCCTGTGCTTGTTAACCATCTTGTGTTTATCTTTCTTTCCTATATATCCAGGCTGTGAAAAGTGTTATTTTAACCCTTGCTCTTTCTACACATCAATCAGATCATGTGACATGTATTTTTCTATCTCTGACTTATTTTATTTAACATGACATTTTATTTTCAAAAGACATAATTTCATTGAAAGATATATCTTAAAGAAGATAGATAAATATTTGAACAATATAATTTCACTGATAGCTTAAATAATTCTTATAAAGTCCAAGATATATTAAGATAACATAATAAAAGTGATGGATAAACAAACTTAACAGTGTTCTAAAATAGTTTGATTATCTCTAAGGAAAAATAATTATAAGTATTTTAGACTTTATATTTTATAGGTTGAATGTTATAAAGTATAATAAAATCACTAGAATAACTGTAAAGGAATATATAACTCTCATCCAAATGGATAGTGGATGATGAATAAAAATATGAAACATATTTGTTTCAAAGGGAAAAAAGGAAAACAATATGGTTAGAAAATTAGGAATAACCAGATACAGCTAGTTATCCAGTCATATCAATAATTACATTAAGTATGCATGATAAAAAAACCTCAAACTAAAGATAAGAGCAATCCAGGATCAAAAATGAAACCCAACTGTGTGATGTTTACAAAGATACATTTGAAATAAAAGAACAAAAGAAAAAGATTCAAACAAAATACAGAAACAATGCACAGTACAGAATCCAAATGAAAGCTGAATCAAAGCAAGGTTTTAAATTTTGATAATAAGATCTGTTGTAATGGCAAAAAAGATATTCAAATAATTAGGAATAAAAGCTGTCCTTTATGAAGCCAACAACATAACCTCAAAGTACAGGCAAATCTAAAATTATAAGTCGCGTTTAATAAAATTATGTAAGCAACTTTTTTGAGAAACAAGAAATAAAGATAGGTTTGAGAATGTCACAATGAAAGTTGCCATTTGTAAAGTGAATATATGTTACTAATAGGAAAGAATACTAAAATAGAATTTATAAACTTTATTTTAGAAAATGCTTTTATTGTTCAACATTTTTGTGGTCAATTACAAGGTACTTTAAACTTTTTGCAGAAAAAGATTGTAAAGTAGATTTTTAAATCAAAACAGTAAAGTAGTTCAACATCAAGAGCATGAGAAACTGTTGGTATTTAGGAAGATGGAACTTTCTGGCTAAATTTCAGTAAAAAATGTAAAACTCATTAAATATTATTTCTATGAAGTATAATTGTTCCTTTCTTTAAAATTATTGCCAGTTTAGAAGATATGGAAAATTTAAACACTCTAGATAATAATGTTTGCCCATCTAAGTTAGAATGTGGTTGAGAAGGTATCCTGAATGCAGGGTACATTTACAACACATGTGAGACTCTTGGTTCAGTCCTCAATGTGACTCAAAAAAAAAAATCAATGCAAAGAACAAAAAAAGGAAAATGTTGGCTAAAAATGAGAGCAACCATACGGCTATCACACTCTGTGATCAAAAATGAGAGATTTCTATTTGAAATATGTTTAATGGAACAAAGAGACGTCTGGAATCATCTCTCCTCAATCTAAGAGGTTTTTATCAGGGAAATTAAGCTAGGAACAGAAATAAAATGTAAATGATGTTGAGAAAAGGACATAAAATTGTCACTTTTTTATTGAGATGATTATATTTGTACAAAATCCAAAAGAATATAGAGTTGAAATATTAGGATAATAAGTGAATTTAGCCAGATAAAGTAATATTAAGACCGATTGAATTGTTATAAATCAACAATAAATGGAATATAAAATTTAAAACAGATATAATTTATAAACTTTCAAACATCTAGGAATGAAAATTATATAAGGCCTTTATGCAGACAACTATAAATATTATTAGAGAATATTATCAGGGTAACATCCATGTCTAGACCCTTGTTACCCAGTAGGTCCTCCTCTGACAGCCGTATCAGCATACCCAGGAACTGTATAGAAGTTTAGAATCCTGGACTCTGTCCTAGATTCGCAGACTCAGAAAGTACGCTCTGACAAGATTCTTTTGTGAGATGTATGCATATACTAAAGTTTGAGCAATGGTGTAGAAAACTCTGCACCAAGAGATAACAGTTTGCTCTCTATTGAAACGTACAAACTTGTGCAATCTTAGAATTCAAACAGGTGAAATAGAAGATAAATGCAGAATGAGGTAGTAGTGCAGGGAAAGAAGAAGTCAGAAGCAAAAACTGGAAATTCATAATAACTTGGATTACCTGACATTTCAATCTAAATAAAATGAGAACCCATAGGAAGAATCTGGTAACCTTTACCCTGGTCACAAGGCTGCCGGTGACAAAAGAAAGATCCAATGGATCAACGAATCTTCAGTTATTGTCCAACCCCAAGGTGAGCCATAACTGAAAGTGTTCTTGAAGACACTGTCTGGACCTTAGAAGCACAGAAACAGTGTGACGACCGCTTCAATTCCTTTTTTTATATCATATTTCAAATGTCTATCACGGCCCAAGTTAACATGAAACATGGAAGCAAAGGAATATCACAAGAAGGAAGTTAGGGTAGCCAAGCTGACACATTAAAAAGCCATCATGTGATAGAGTATTGTTGTAAAGATATGTTAAACCAAGAATTGGGAGCCTAGAAACAGACCCATATATTTTTCGATATTTGGCTGACAATAAAGAAATGTGTACATTTCAGTTTGGGGTTCTCTTTCATTCACTGTTATCTTTATCTCTGGCCAATGATTTTGAAAAGAGAACACCATTCACAAACCTGAAATAAAGTAAAGGAGGAAGCGTTTATTTTGGTTCACGGTTTTGGTAGTGTCAGTCAACAGCTGACTGGGTTACTTTGCTTTGGGATAGAAATGAGGCAACATGTTATGAAACTGAGCATAGTTAAAGAAACCCACTTACTTCAGGGTGTCAGACAAGCAGTTTGTGGGGATACGTGGGAAAGAGGTCCCACGAAGGGGGCCCCCCTCGGAGGACATACGGGCATTTTCCTATGACTTAGCTCTCTTCTAGTAGGTTTAACTCCTAAAATTTCCACAAATTTCCAGTAGGGCCCAGGCTGGGAAACAATCCTGTGCCCTGTGTACTGTGGTGCATATCTTGGACTCGACCGGTGCACAGAAGAACAGAAAGATAAAAAGGAAGACAAATGTCAAGACCCAGGCACATCTCACTGCAGAGTTAGTTCAAGGAGAGCAAAGAGCTATGGAACAAGTGGGAACTCACATTGTGTAATTTGTGGGGGAAGCTGGATGAGGAAGCTAAGATACAAGGATTTTTAAACACATGTATTTGGTGAACAGTTTGCGGTTTTGAAAAAAAAATTAAACCCACGGCTTTAATGGGAAGAATCAGGCTTATATTGCTTATTTTCAACATTGTGTTCTAAGACATACAGACCATGTTTTGCTCGTAAATTAGGAATTAAGAAGTACACACACAAACAAAAAATTTAGAGAAAATACAATAGTACTTTGATGAATGCTTTTTTTTCATGGCATTATGAGAATCAAGGAAAAAATTTAAGCCTCAAGAAAAATATTAAAAGTCAGAATTTTGATAAGCTAGGGTCAGATGGAAGGGGGGAGGTCCTCCCCTATCAGTGGACTTGGAGGGGGCTGGGAGAAGATGAGGGAGGGATGGGGAGAGTGGGAGGGAATGAGTGGGAGGGGCTACGGCTGGAATACAAAATATATAACCTGTGATTAATATGAAAATAAATTACTTATAAAAAAAGAAAGTCAGAATTTAGTTTAAAGACATGTTTTCTTATTTACTAATCAGAAAAAAAGGAATATTGAAGTAACGTTTGAACAAAACAAAAAAACAAAAGATGTTACTTTGTATGTAGTGCATTCAAATAGTTTTTCAACATTCTTTTGCTCTTGGCTGCCCTAGTCTCTGACCCCAGCACACATGGCACACAGCTGACAACTTTCTGTAACCCCAGCTTTGACCACCCTTGACCCCTGAGGGCACTTGCATTCACGTGCACTCCCACACATACAGAAACAGAGACATAATTGAAAAACAAAATTAAACTTAAAAAAAAAATATATATATATATATAATGATGCTGCTTTCCTACACCCTGTGCTTTGATTTAATTTGTCTGAGAAACAGCCTGGGCACTGAGAAAGCAGCACCCAGGTGACAGGATGTTGAGAATCATCTACAACCTCACAAAGTTTGACTCTAGCCTGGTTTTAGCCTCTTCTCCAGATTCACGAAGAGTTCTCTTTAGTCCCTATTTCTTTTGAGGCCACATCTTTCTTAGAAAAGCCCGATGGCTACTTTCATGACTAAATCTTCTCTTCTTTCCAGAGGTCATTGAGTATGAAACTATTTTCTCTTTCTTGGAGGAGGAAACAACACCGGGAGAAAACCTGCTGCTTCTAATTGTTCTTAATATGGTCTAAATTTCCTTTGTCTTCTCTTTGAAACAAGATGGCTGCCTCTTCTGCCCCAGGTGGAACTAACAACAGCCACTTATCCTAAAGGTCTACTTTCAATTTTCCTAATGCAGAAGGAGGTTAGAGCTCAAAATCTTTACTCTTAATGAAAAAGGGTCAAAAAGGCAATAGGTATTATTCTTATATCATCATCTTTGAAAAGGGGATGATAAATGACTTATTATGTCGCTCTTTAAAGCCTGCATGAATTTACTTGTACTGAAGGTCAAATGACAAGTTCCAAAGCTAATGAAGGCACGGAGAGTCTGGATGGTAAATCCCTGTTACTCCAGCCCCTAAGTGCTGCTTATTCTGGATGCTTTTGCTTTATTTGTGTGGTTCAGATTACTTTCTTACTATTCTTGGGTTCTCACCATTTATTATTTTAATTAATGCAGCTTGTAAATGCATGGAGTTAAACGTCATAGTGCTCAAACTAGTATTTTTTCTGAACCCACACACTAGCCAGATGTATTCTGTCACACCATGCTAGGATATGCTGTTTGATGTTGTGCTTCATAGTATTTTTTTAAATTATTCACATATTGAATTTAAATTTATGCAATAGAATGAAGTAGAGAATATGCACTTTCAGTATGCTTTTTTTTTTGGCAGCTATTTACCCATATCAGTTTTTTTTTATTTATTTAAATGGCAAGTCTCCAATTCTGAAGCTTTATGCTAGTACCCAAAGTCCAAGGAGGATGAGTGTTGTTATTTTCATTGTTTGGGAAACAAAAATGTACCTCTGATAATTTTTGTCTTTGATTACTGCTTCTTCAAAGGATTTAAACCAGAACGAAAGCCTTTGAAATCTTCAGAGATGAGGAGACATGAGAGTTATTCTGTATGCGCTGGATAAACAGATGTCTTAGCTTTTCAAACTAAACCTGAAAAATATAATCACAAGCAGTCTTTGCAGGTGTATAATGTTTTTTATTTTACTAATATAAAATGGAAGAAATAATGTCATTTTATCCTTTTTCTTGTCTAAGAATTTAGTTCCAATTAACATTTCAGAAATCTAGAGATTTTTTGTAAATCTCTTGGGAAGCAAAATACACTACTTAGGAGGGGAAAAAAAGAAAACTCTTCTTGTCATTTTGGGTACAAATAAGCACCATTAGAAATGTATACAAATTGCTTGGGAAGTTGAAGTCCTAATTGAAAAATTCCAAATTAATAAAAGCCAAATTTCATTCATTTACTCAATGGACCAAATCTTGTAATCAAATTTATTCTGAGACACCCATTGACTTCAATGTGTGTTTCTCATATGGAATAATTATAGAATTAAGCACAATGTTACTAACTGAGGAAAAAAATCAAAACACTAATAGACTTTGCATTGTGGCAACTGATGGCCTATACTGGATAACCTATTCAGTGGACGTGAATAGCATAGCTGTTCACTGACTCACAGCAGTACAGAAATGAGCCTAATGATGCAAAAAAGCAAATAAGCTCTATCCATTATGTGTTCAGCCTTTCCAAGATAAAAGTCTACTTACACAGTTAGAAGGGTAAAGAAAAACCAAGGAATCATACCGCCCACTGGCTGGAATGTACCCTTGTGCCAAACAGACCTGAGCAGTATTGAAGTCTAAATTGTACCTGAAGATTCGCAGGATTTGTTATCTTTCAACTCAGCAGAGTATTATATATCTATTTTACTCAGGCCACTTGTTGCGAATACTTCAAGTAGTTGTACATTGGACTAATTCTAATTCTTTTTATTTATTTACTTGTTTTTTTTTTAATTTTATGTGTATAGACATTTTGCCTACAAGTATGTCCATGTACCATAGGTGTGTGCCTGGTGCCAGCACTGACAGAAGAGGGTGGCATTTCTCCAGGAAATAGAGTTACAGAGACTTGTGAGCTGGAGTGAGGGTGCTGAGTACTGAACCTGGGTCCTCTGCAAGAGCAACAAGTCCTCTTAAGTACTTGACCCTCTTTCCAGCCTCAACTCTAATTTGAAGATGCTAGACTGCTTAAATACATTCTTCAAGAAGTAGGATGTCTTCAGCACTGCACCCTCAGGCTTTTAATGCAGGCTTCATTAAACCCTTAAAACTCAAGTAAAGTTGGACGTTTTGAAATCTGAAAATATAAAGGAGATAGATTTTTATATTGGAAAATGCGCTGCAGATAACCAGACTGATCCTTAAACATGTGTGGCAGATTATTAAAATTGAGGAAGACTTTAAGCACAACCTAGCATACTCTTATCATGCTAAATAGTGAGGGGATGATACCTAACCAGAGCCCAAAGGAATTATTGCAAGTTGCACATGCCTTGGGGCTGGACTCTGTCTCCTGTTCAAAGTCTTGTTATGGTCTCAGGACTTTTTCTTGTTTTTTTCTAGGTTATCACTAAAAGCAGTGGCTTCTACTCTTGTTTTTTCATTACAGAAAATCCAAGATTCCATTTTGTGTGTGTGTGTCACTGTAATACAGGCATTTTCTTAACTATCAGTTACCTCCACATCAGCACTGAATCCCTGCCAGACACAAAAACTTCTGTTTCCTTGCCCCTCTAACAAATCTATCCATAAAGGTATCTACAAAATCTATCAAAGTAAAGGAACTGCTGCCTCTTCACCCAGATCTCTGCCCATTTATAGGCAAGTGCGTATTTAAGGAGGCAAGCCCGCTCAAATTCACTGAAATGGTTTATTTGGAATCAGAAATCTGTAGATGGATATGTTGTGCTTACTGTGTATTCTGAACACTATTTAAAAGTCAACAGTTGAGTCTGTTATGACGTCAATGTTTTTTCTGCCTTAGGTAAGATAAGAGAAATTCTTGATTGCAAGGTTATCAAGATCTTTTTTCCTCATCTACTAAAATGACAAAGCTAATGTAAAACTATGAGGCACTTCATACACAGCCAACAGAAAAGGACATTTAATGTTCTTTATATGATATCATTTTGTTTAACTACTGCTAGGAACAATAGTTATCAGTTGGCCATGGTGTCCCAAATGGGTATTGTATGAAGCCCTTGACAAACCTTCTTCTTCTCTCATCTAATATAGCATGACCTAAGTTTCCCTTCCCTCCACTCCTCCAAGGTTTCTCCCCCACCCCTCCTTTCCCCCAGATCTACTCCTTCTCTATTTCTCTTTAGAAAAGAGCAGGCCTCCCTGGGATGTCCACTGAACACAGCATAACAAAGAAGACTACACACAAATACTCATATCAGGACTGAGGAAACAAATACAAGGAAAAGTGTCCCAGGAGCAGGCAAAGGAGTCAAAGACAACCCCAATTCCCACTATTAGGAGTCCCTCCAAAACACCAGGCTAAGAGCCATGACCTCCATGCAGAGGGCCTAGCTCAGACCCATGCAGGCTCTGTAGTTACCTCTTCAATCTCCGTGAGCCTCTATGAGCCCTGCTTAGTTGATTCTGTGGACAGTTCTCCTGGTATCCTCAACTTCTCCGGCTCCTACAATTCTTCCTTCCCTTCTTCTGCAGAGTTCCAAGACTTGTGAGGGGAGGGACCCAGTGACAATTTTCAATTTGGTCTCTCTATATGCCTAATGGACAAACATTTTGGTGGGCAGGGAGTCATCAGGCCTGGTTAGTACTTAGATGGGAGACAAACATATTTTCTAATGGACACACTCTCCGTGAAAAGTGACTATCCTGGTTGGTTTTTCATCATCTTGACACAAGCTAGAGTTATCTGGGAAGAGGAACCTAAACTCCATCATATTTTGTGTAGGCAAGTCTAGAGGATTTTCTTGGCTAATAATTGCTGTAGGCAGACCCTGCCCATTGGTGCCGAGTGGTACTGTCTCTGGGCAAGTCATTCTGGATGGCATAACAGAGCAGGCTGAGCAAGCCATGAGAAACAAGTAGGTAATGTTTCTCCATGGCCTTTGCTTCTGCTACTGCCTTCAATGTCTAAACCATTTCTTCCCTGAGTAGATTTTGGTCAGGGTTTTGTGGCAGAAAGAAAAAGGAAACTATGAGAGTGAGTATACCTATTTCACATGGCATATGGAATAAATAAAAAAATAATACAGTGTAATAAAAGCATATCCTTTTTTATTAGCTTTAAGAGAAAACCCTTTATGCTTTTCAGAACACAAATCATTGGCTACTTTAAGTTCTATTTTGCTTTATGGTACATATATTAATTTAGTCAGAAATAAGAACATAGTATATAGCAGTTTTATTTTTTTTCTTATTTTGTATCATGTCGTAACTCTGGAATTCTCTTGAATCTCACTTTTTCTCACATTTGCATTCAAGTAATAAAGGTTCATGTGGGCACAATCTTCATCTGTGTAGAAAACATTTATCAAAGTGTCCATATTACTTTTCTATCATTATGTTACTGGATTACTATGAACTTGATTCTCATAAACGACACTTAATTATTATCTCACAATATTGTAGACTATAAGTCAATTTGAGTTCAATTGGATTCTTTGTAGGTTTCCACAGAGCACAGATGAATACATAAGTCAAGCTTGGAGTACATCTGGGTTTTCAGAAAAGAATCTATTTCTAAGCTCATTTGGGTTGTTGACAGAACCTAGTCGGTTACTTTGCTATAATCACTGTCCAGTCCTTGCATGGGGAGCCTCCTCTCTATGCAGCCCAACAAAGACAAAATGCCTGTTTTCAATCTTTCTGATATACCACTCCCTGCTACTAGTTGAAGAAAACTCTTGTGGATTCATTATTGATTGGATGATATCATCTTTAATACCCCGGAGTAGATGGAATAGTTGCTGGTGATAGCAGTCGGAAAAGTGCTTGTTATGTTCAACATGAAGTCTGAAGTTCAGTCTCCATCATCAACATAAAAAGCCAGGCCGCGTTGCTGGAGTGGTAGCTCAGGAGTTCAGAGCACTTTTTGATCTTGAAGAGGACAGAATTATGGTTCCAAGCACCAAGTGTCAGGTGACTTACAGTTGCCTGTAACTCCAACTCAGAAGATCTGATAGTCTCTTCTGTATTCTGAATGCATTGCACTTGTATGAACATACCTATGCACATTTACATAAATAAAAATACAATATATATACATATGTATGTATATTTTTAAGTCAGGAATGATGGTATTAATTCCAGTACTGGGGAGGTGTAAGCAGTTAGATTATTGGGTTTACTGACATGCTAACCTAGCCTACCTAGCAAACCCCAGGTCACAAAAAAAAAGACTGTCTCAAAGACAAGATTCATAGCATGTGACAAAACTACATCTGAGATTGATGTGTGACATCCACATGTATGTGTACATATATTCACTCACACAGAGAACACATGAACACCAACATATGCACACACACACACACACTGGCAAACAGATTAGTAACTACATTCACATTTGTAAAAATCCATTTACTATGCAAGGTATACTGATTTTTGCCATCATGTCTCACTATTTTCATAATTCTAAAAGTTAGGGTTAGAGAGCTTAGAGGGCCATTTAGAAATCCTATGTAACATGCTGGCCTTTAGACACACAGTCCAGCTGCTATGGCATCCCAGGATATACTCAGTTGTGCAGTAGAAAATCTTCCATTGCCTCTCATGTTCTCTGAGATTCTTTTGAGAATCAATACCAAAATCTCTCTCATATACTAAGTCCCTCTGTGCATTTGTAGCCATAGTAGTACATAACCCATGGTAGCTCAGTATCCAAGTGGCTTCCCTGGTAAGGGGAACAAGGGCTATTTCTGATATGAACTCAATGGCTGGCTCTTTGACCTCCCCTTCCCCCAGAGGGAGGAGCAGCCTTGCTAAGCCAGTCCTGAAGATACCTGATAAGCTAGGGCAGATGGAAGGGGAGGAGGACCTCCCCTATCAGTGGACTTGAAAAGGGGCAGGGAGGAGATGAGGGAAGGAGGGTGGAATTGGGAGGGAATGAGGGAGGAAGCTATGGCTGAGATACAAAGTAAATAACTTGTGATTAATATTAAAAAAGAAAAGGAAAATTTACAAAAGTTTCTTCAGGGCCAAGTTATTTATTATTACCAAATAATGTAATTTGAATCTCCTTTAAGAATTTTTTTTTTTTTTACACATCCTTGAAAAGCTTGGCTCCTTGGACTTCTTCATGTTGCCGTTTTACAAGATTTTGATTAGGAGCTTTCCTACTCTCCAGGTGTTAGAGACAGTGACCATTCCCAAGGTATCCCTAGTTTGTCCCCTGGCATGAGCTAAGTCAGTGCTCGAAAGCCCAGCCCTACTGTACACAGGCAGGCTTGGACTAAATTCTTTTCAGAAGTCTCTACATAACTGAAGACAGTCATCCTTTCTCCTATATGTAGCTGGGATATCATTCCACTTCTTTTTTATGGAGAAAATGGAACAAGAATGGATCTGAAACATCACCTTTTCACTCTCTTTCTACCTACCTCCCAAATTTTCTTAAAAAAACAACAACAACAACAACTAAAATTAACTAATTTTACATCTTTCTCCATTCTGCCAAATCTGGTGTTTAAAGTGTTATTATTTTTGTATGTTCCTAGCTGGGTGGGAAAGGAAACTGGATATTCCTAGCAATGGGGGGAGGAATTTGAAGGGATTGGTGCCTGAAATTGCCATTTCTTATAGCCAGGTGGGACCTCCAGTGGAGGGAAGGTGACACCAAGCCTCCCATAGAATTTTCAACCCCAAATTTATCCTGCCTAAAGGTAGTGTACGGATAAAGATAGAGCAGAGATTGAAGGAATGGCCAACCACTGACTGGCCCAACTTGAAATCTACCCCTTGGGAAAGAACCAATCCCTCAGTTCCTAACACTATTAATGATGCTCTGCTATGCTTGTAGATAAGAACCTAGCATAATTTATCTGAGCCTTCATCCAGTACCTGAAAGCAACAGATGCAGAAACCCAGAGCTAAACAAGAGGCTGAGATATAAGCTCCAGGAGTCTCGTTAAAGAGTGTGTGTGTTGTGGGGGTAGGGTGGAGGTCAAGAGGAGGGAAGGATTGAGGGAGCTGGAAAGGTCAAGGCCAACACAAGAAGACCTACAAAGTAAACTAACCTGAGCCCATGAGGATTCATACACATAGAACCACAAACAAAAACTTTGCTTAGGATGGACCTAGACTCCCTACATGTATGTAGCATATGTACAACTTGATCATCATGTGGGCCCCCTAACAATTGGAGTAGGAGCTGTCTCTGACTCTGTTGTCTGCATTTGAATCCCTGTTTCCATGCTGGGCTACCTTGTCTGGCCTCAGTGGGAGAAGGTGTGCTTAGTTCTGCTGTGAATTCATATGCTACCGGGGTGGTCTAGTACCCATGGTGGGCCTCCCCTTTTCGTCAGAGAAGGGGAAGGAGACGGAAGGGGGCGAGGGTGAAACTGGAAGGACAGCAGGGAGGGGCAGCCATCAGTGTGTAAAGTGATTAAATGGATAAATTAATGAAAGAAAAGTGTGATCTTTATATGATGAGAAACCTCTGGGAATTTGTTCTTTGAAGCATCCAAGACTCCTCTGTTATAAGTTGAAACACTGACTTTCATGTTTACTGTGTCTCTTAGAGACTGTGGTGGCTACTTTGCAATTAAAGGTATAAACAGAAGCCAAATACCAAACCAAAATAAACCTTTTTTTTTTCTTTTCTGGACTAAAGATCAGTGCCCTATTTACGGTTCAGATGGAGTTAGTGTTTTCAGAAAGCATATGGGTGTGACAAAGTTAGGTGAAAAACACAGTCTAAGGCACGCAGATATAGCACCATGTACAATAAATTTCACTGAAAAGCTTATGTTTTTTTTCTTAATCAACCCATAGTCCTGTAGGAAATACTCTTTGTCTTTACTAATTTTAATACCTTTGTTTGAAAAATAAGGGGGTTGATGACATGCCAGAGAAGGAAAGATTCCTGGAAATGACATCTATATTCTAAACAACATATTGGTAAGACAACAAAAGTAAACCATTTATTAATAATAACAGCAGCTAAAATTAATTTATATGTATAATAAATTCATGAGATTAAAAACTATTACAATTATAATACTACAAGTTTTAATAACTTCTAGATTATTTTCTGTTTGTTGAAGGGAAATCATTTGAGAACTACTGTAGTCATTCAGATTAATTTATTGGGGTTGTGCCAAAGATGGGCATTACCCTTCGGCATCAGTGTGATGTCTTCATTTGATCTGTCCTATAAAACCTATATCAGGCTTCCCTCTAGGGATGAAGCTCTAGTTTTATAGCATGAGTAAAGTGACTTTTATTAATGGATTCCTCTATGATAATTTCTTGATTGGATTGAGAGATACTAAGGTATTAATAAAATCTTTTTATATTGAGTTATTTTTATTAATTACAATTTATTCAATTTGTATCCTGGCTGTGACCCCCTCACTCATCCCCTTCCAATCCTACCCTCTTTTCCTCCTCTGCCCCTCCCAAGTCCACTGATAGGGGAGGTCCTTCTCCCCTTCCATCTGACCCTAGCCTATCAGGTCTCACTGGGACTGGTTGCATTGTCTTCCTCTGTGGCCTGATAAGGCTTTTCACCACTGTGTGCTTCCAGAAAATCATCAGAAAATAAGAACTTTTTCCTTATTAGTGGATTACTTCATTGATATATTCCTAATTTGATTAGATTTTTGAAAGGTGAGGACTTGGTGGTTGGAGACATGCCTTTGATGGATATAACCCTTTTTATTACTGCTTTCTACTTCCTGGCTGTCATGAAGTGAACACCTTTTCTTTATCATGTTCTTATTTGAGCCTTGCTACCAGCCTAAAAGTAACAGGGTTATGTAAGCATAGACTGACAATTCTGAAACCATGAGCCAAAAAAAAAAAAAAATTTCCTTCCTTTAAGTTACTTCTTAGGCATTTGTTACAGGGATGAAATCTCCCACCAAAATAAGTCATGAATTAGTAAGAATTCAAAGATCAGAACTCCTCTAAATAAAAAAGTTATATAGTTGTGTTGTATGGGTATTAGTGGTGAATCATTTTGTATGATAAAGGCCACCATAAGTGCACATGATTGAATGCTTAGCTTCTAGTTGTTGGACCTGTTTGGGAAGGATTAGGAGGTTTGGCCTGTTGGGCTGTGTATCCCTGTGAGTCGGCTTTCAAATTTCAGAATCCTGTGCCAGTCGCAGTCCCTTTCCCTCTGCCTCTAACTTGTAAATAAGATGTAAGATCTAGAGCCTTTACTGTCTCCCTGCCACCATGTTCCCCTACCATGATGGTCATGGTCTCTCCTTGGAAACTGTAAGGGAAACTAAATTAAGTCCTTCCTTGTATAAATTGCCTTGACCATGGCATCACCTTACAGCAGTAGAAAAGGAACTAAGACAGAGAGAAGAACATTTGTCATATATTCCAAGTCTGTCTCTTTAAGCAATTACAGAGGCATTAGAGGAGTATTTCCAGTCATGCATTCTGTTCATGAATGTGCCTTTGTGCTGTTGTTTTGTAAGTGATTGGAATTGGATGACTCTTTAGGTAAATGCTAAAAACTGAAACACGATTATCCACCTGACACATTTCATTTTTTCTTAAGGAAAAACAAAGCCAAATTTTCATCTCTAACCCAAAGAATCCAGGTAGTGTTTATATTTCTTTATATAAAAGAAATGCATAAGTTCCAATCCGTATTGTAGATTTAAACTGTTGGCAGAGAATGGAAGAGAAATGGACAGGAAATAGAGGAGTAATAGGTTAGCAGAAATAAACATACAGGAGACAAAGTGAAAAGGATGCAGGCAAGACTCTAGTGCTCATTTCAACACTTTTTCTTAAAATAGCTATAACTTTGTTACTGCATTGCTCTTTCCATATTCCATCAGTTTATAGCTAACACAGCTGCTTAACATGAAAGATCTGTGATGATCTTGTGTACATAATGCTTAGGTCATCCTCCATGAATGGTTTTCTAGGTAAAAGGCATATGAAATTCAGTGCTACAACTTAGGGGTAAAATAATGTATGTTCCTGTATATTCCTGAGGTCAATTCTCCAAGCCCAGTATTACCAAACTCTTTAACCCATGATCTTCACTGTCTGGTATTTTTGGATCAGAAAGGTTTGGGATGTGACACCGTTTTTAAATGTCTACTTCATTCAAGTAGGCCTATTTCTAGTTTCCAGTAGTCTATCAAATTAATCATTCCATTGATTAGGAGAGACTCTTTATGATTTAATTACTTCCCCAAGTCTACCAGCTGGAAATCAAGCCTTTAGAACATGACTTTGGGAGTTCACTTTAGATCCCAATAATAATACTTCTTTAAATTTATTAGTCACAGACTCTGACCTATAAGCTATCTCAGATAAGTTTCTGTTTCAACACCCAGTGTTTCTTGTGCCTTGGCATCTAGTGATTTTATTTATCACTTGCTACAGTAGATGTCACATATCCAGATGCAGTCCCAGGCTTCTCTTACTATACATAGAAATATTTGACTTACATACCAGACAGTTCAGTTACTGCCTGCTCTGCTGGGTCTTATGATAGCTCCACTTTAAACATTGCTACTGTAAATAAACTTGTGAAAGGCTCACATTTCTTTCTCCAGACTAACATGGCTAGGTTCAGCTATTATTAATCTATGGATATAGCATGGCTTAAGTAAGTCTTACTATAGAATGTGTCCCTACTTCTATGGCAGGTTTTTCTTTCCCAGCCTGATACAGAGTTTCTAGTAAATTAGTTAGGTTATATTTATACTCTGTCAGGACTTCAGCTCTAGACAGGCATATTGGCACTTCTAAACACTTTGTATCTCCATACTACAATGATGTTACAGAAACGGCTAACCTGTAATTCTCAGAAGATTTTTTTCCTCTTCTGTACACACTGTCCTGACTGCTTTTGTATATCCATACTACACTGATGTTACAGAAACTGCTAGTCTGTAACTCTCAGAAGATTTTTCCCTGCTTGTGTAAACACTGTCCTGACTGCAACAGATTTTCTATATATTCAACTATCAGAGCACTCAGCACCATTCTGATAGCTTCATCTCTAAAATGTTCTTTATTGCAGCCTCTTCTACCCTGGACGCTGATCGACTCCTAGAGCTCTGAAGTCTCTGTCCTGCTGGGAGCACAATTGTAAAATTTCCCCTAATCTAGAACTGAGTGGCGCTGGGACTCTTCTATAAGGCAGCAAAGCCCTTAATGATAATGATCCAGACTCAACTCTTGCCATCTATCTCTCCATGTCTCTATTTACTAGTCTAATAACTGTAACTCAGCCATGGCTGGGATCCCAACTAAAGCTGATGCATTATTGTACATATAATTGATCCCCCCCCCCGGCTCCATCCTTTTAGAAACAAAATGAAGCAGCTTATCTCTAGGCAGATTTCTTATTTTAAATATTTTGTTGAAATGCAATGTTTACATCAGGAGCTATTCCAGTATGAAGATGTCAGTTTCCCAAACACTGCCGTTTTCAAGTTACTCTTCTCAGCATTTAAAAAAATCTTGGAAAAAAGGTGAAGAGTTATGAACCTATATTCCTTTAATAGTAAAAAAAAATCATTCTATGTATTTGAATTAATTCTGAAGCTATTTACTGACTCTAATCCTGTTTCAAAAAGTATGATGGTACAGTTTGTAGTTTTTCTTAATAATTTTTAATTTTCTTTTATTTAGTATCATTTTGTATGCTGTAGAAAAACCACACTTGCATCTCACAGTCCTCAATGCATATATATAATATATATTATATATATTAATTAATATAATTAATATATATATTAATTCCTTACTTAAAATGTCATTTATTGTCCACTATATATGGACCAGACTCAGCTGCCTGCAGAGAATATAATGAATCACTGAGAACTAATACCTACCTTTAAGGAGCTGATTCTATTAAAAAGACTTAGGCATAGGAATAGTAAAAGTTAGCTAATAAAACCTTGCACAAAATATTTGGGGGATACAGATGAGAGTGATTAACTCTGCCAGGGGCTTCTAATGAAGTTTCCTGGAAAAGGTCAACTTTAATCTCAGACTCAGTGAGAAAAGGCAATCAACCCAAGGGGTTTAATCCTGACTCAGTACTTAGCAGCAAAGAGATCATTGGTAAATAATACCCTTTTCAGTCTCCATTGCTAACTTTTCCGCTTTTAACTTTTCCCTTTCTAAAGTGTTGAACAATACTGACCTTGCTCTTTTGTTGTGAAGATTTGAAATTAAGGTTATATGTGCATCAAATAGCAGTCCTCATTATTTTTTTATAACTAAACAGTGTTGGCACATGCAGTTTTTACTCCTTGCACATTGAGAATTTTTCCCTATGCCTATATCAGGTCTCTTCAGGACTGGCTGCAAGGTCCTCTTCTGTGGCCTAGCAAGGCTGCTCCTCCCTCGGGGAATGGGGAGGTCGAAGGGCCAGACATTGAGTTCATGTCCAAAATAGTCCCTGTTCCCCTCACTGGTACCCACTTGGGTATTGAGCTACCATTTGCTACATACAAGCAGGGGTTCTAGGTTATAACCATACATGGTCCTTGGTTGGAGAGACAGTCTCATAAAAGACCCCTGTGCCCTGCTATATTTGGTCCTGTCCTCTCCGGGTCATACTAACTCCCCCTTCTTTCATACAATTCCCTGCACTCATTGCAAAATGTTTTAATCCATGCATGAATTATCCATTTCTAGAAAATGAACTCATCAGCACAAATAACATTCAATTGTAGCCCTGTTTGTTAATTCAGGAGTTACAGTGGCATTTTTTTCTTGTCAGGATTCATACATATGTCGTTGTTTTTGTTAAGCATTGCTATGGGCACAGACTTTGAGGTAAAAAATTCCCAGAACCTAAAGGAAACCTTGGAATTTTTGTAAAATGTTACACAGTGATATTTATATTTCAGACACATTTTCATTAAAGGCATAGGAAGTTATTATATTATTTCTGTCAAATTATTTTTTCTGTTGTCAAGTTTCAGTATCTCATTTAACTAACACCGTTTGATCTTTTTCTCATGTTTCAACTTTCTTTTTCTTCAAGATATCTCTTCAGTGACAGATATTTTAGTGTGTGTGGATTGTTTACAGCCAAGTTTATTGATGAACAGCTTATATATAAAGTACCCATTTACAGGATATGTTTTTACATGGATATAAGTGAGTCAGTGATCACAGGCTTTGGAGACCATTGAAGAAACGTTGCAGGAACTCTCTGACATGGGTGCTGGGAACCGAACTTAGGTCCTCTGCCATGGCAGTACACACTCTTCACTACCAATTATTTCTCCAGCCCATTATTATTTATTCACACAAAAAATTATTTTGAAATAATTTGGATTCACAAAAAAGGAAACCAGCATAGGAAGCTCCTATATGCCTTTCATTCTCCTTCCTAGTGTACAAACGCCTTATATTTTCGTGATAACTTTGTCAAATCTATAACATTGTGTCTATCTCTACTAATTGTCGTAAAACTCTTATTTGCATTTTACCAGCTTTTTCCCACTTTGTTTTTGTTGCAGACTCCAATCCAGACTACCATGTAACATTTAGCAGTTACATGCCCTCAGCCTTTTCTGGTCTTTGCATTCTGAAAGACTGCTAACTAGTTTTCTGGTTAATGTGTTGATTGATTTCACTGTGGTTAGAGCAATGGTTCTCAACCTTCCCAATGTTACGACTCTTTAATATAGTCCCTCATGCCTTGGTGACCCCCTGCCATAAAATTATTTCTGTTGCCACTTCATACCCGTGTATTTACCACTTTTATTAGTTGTAATGTAGACATTTTTGGAGATAGAGGTTTAACAAACAGGTTACAATCTGCAGGATGAGAAGTTCTGGGTTAGATGAATCATTCACTATGAAGATTAAATGAATTCATTTTAAGATATAGAATTCTACTCTTTCACGGGGAGATCTCAACTCCTGGCCCTTCTTTCTAGATTTGTAGGAACCATTCCATTGTTTTCTGGGTCATAGTTTTAAATGATGAGTGACTCGGAAATGACCTGCTGTATGCACCTCTCCAAATAATGTCTTCTTTTCCCTCCATGTCACACTTCTTTGCTTTCTTGAAGTTTTAAGATTTCTTTTTCTTAGGAATAGTTTTAATGCTTTAATTATGGCTTGACTTGTATAGTTTTATTTGTGTTCATACTACTTGGGAGTAGGTTTTTTTGTGTGGGGGGGGAGATACTTTAATGCTTTAGATATCTCTTGTCCTTCCTTCTTGGTTCTAGCTACACAGACACAGCATGGTCACAGGTCACAGAGGAGCTACTCAATCTGCTTTGATTTTCAGTCTTTCCCCCATCTGTATGACTGGGTCCAGACAGCTTCTGCTCTGTTTTCAGGTTCATTGATAGTTCTCTTGAAGTGTATCACATTGCCTGCTAATCACTCACATTCCTTTTGGATATTGTATTTGGTTTTTTTTTTTTTTGATATTGTATTTGTTAAATCAAGAAATCCCATTTAGATTTTTAAACATTTTCTCTCCTTGAGCATTATTCTCATGTTCTCTGTCTGATTATACCTGTATGAAATTTTTAAATATTTTGCTGAATTTTTTTTCTGATTTTGATGTAGTTTTCAACTTCTTCTCTTCCCAAGATATATTTTATAAGATGCTGTCTATGGGACTTGGAAATCAATCTTGCTTCCATCTCTATTGGAGCCATGGATATTTCTGAACTACGGTCTGTGTGTATTGTTATTGTTTCTTTAGTTTTTTATATTATAGAGGAAAGGTTATTAGGTCTCCACCATCTCTGGATTTCTGTATCCACAATTTAATTTGAAAATGTATATATTATATAATAATAAAATGTTTCCAAATTATATAGAAATTTGAGTAGATTTTGGATGTAACATCTTCAGTTTGTATCTCTTAAATCTCCATCTTTGGAGATTTGGTGAGGGGGAGTCTCATTGAATAGTTCAGGCTGGTCTAGAACTCATAATCTTTCCTCAGCTTCCTGAGTGTTGGAAGATATATGAAAACTAACTGGCTTTTCCCCAGCAAAATTCCTTCTCCTTCCTGTCCTAAGAGAGGTGACCATTTAAAAATTTAGTAAGACATGCTTTCTAATTCTAGATTTCCTCACCTTTAAGAAACCCTATTTCTACTTTGTTTTCAAGACCTAGCCTGAGAGTCTCTTCTCTGCTGCCTCAGACGCTGTAACACCCTTCTTCTCCCATTTCACAGGAGAAAAGAACTGGGTTTTGAGTCTTGTACGTAGAAGTTTTCTTGGAGTCTCTAAGGTCTGAAAAATTATCCAGGAATATAAAAATTCCAATGAGCCATGGGTTTCTGGTTCTTATGTAAAGGTTTGAACAATTCTTTTAGCAAAGACAAGACAACTCAGAACCTTCTTCTTTATTAGAAATTATTCAAGAAAATGAAGTACATTTTACACATTTTAATATCTAAGTCTTATGAACTCATTCTTATCTGTGAATTATATCTTGTCATAAGTACTTGCTATCAAAACTTAAATAACCTATGAAATAGTTACATAAAAATAAAACAGTTTACAAATTAATATATAGTTTTCTTCAAGATGTATCTTGGACACTATCTAAATCTATGACTGTTTGTGCAAACTATGAAATCTGTATGCAGTGATTAACAATTCCGAGTCTAACTCTCTGAGTACAATATCTGTGGTTTCAAGGACGATCTGTGACAGTTCCCTTGTGGATGAGTTGTTGATGCTGTTCTACAGCTTTCAGAATTCAGAACTTTGGAAGCTTAAGAAGGAATCCATTACATGAGCAATCTCATGTTGCTCGCTCTTTCAGAAAAGTTGTTCGCAGTTTCCAGGAAAGAAGTAGAAGGGATCAAGAAATGCCTTCTGTTCATTCATTGCAGTGAAACTGACCTGTATTTTACTTCTCTTTCAGAAACTCTGCTTTGTGTTTTTTGTACTCGGTTTGACAGATTGAGTGTTTAAAACTCTGTCCAAAAATAACCATAAAGTCTAAATTGGCATTACAACTAGAGTATTTTTCTGACAACAATAATACTAAGATTTTGTGTGTGTGCATGTGTGTATGTGTGTGTGTGTGTGTGCATATGTATTTTTTTTTCATAGAGCTTCCTGCAAATGGAGTAAGAAGCTCCAGAGTTGCAACTTTTGTGAGTCATCACTTGGACTTCCTCAAGCTTCTTAATGACCCAGCTGCCTTTGAGTCATTTATGTTCTTTTAAAGAATTCCAATAAACTCATTGATTCACAGACATACACACACACACACACACACACACACACTCCATTTGTAACTGACTACTGGGTCACTGTGCTCAGAATCAGTTGCTGGTTATGATTCTCTACAATAACTATTGTCCACTGGGGATCAGGTTGGGGGTTATGGAAGTTTCTGTCCATGACTAGTACTGACAGCTACAGTGATCTATAGGAATAAAGATGTTATCTCTATGTTCAGTGTTAATTTATATATGTTGTTCATGTTTGAATGCATGCAGATTCACTTGAGTGCATGTCTCTCTCTGTCTCTGTCTTTCTGTCTCTGTCTTTGTCTCTTTTTCTCTATGTTGTGTGTGTGTGTGTGTAAAACAAATCTGTAGCTATCATGTAGAGAGGAATGCTGCCAAATAAGTATGCATATAAATACCTATTTATTGAAAACATAACTATTATAGCAACATAAAAAATCAATGTTTATCCAATTATTTTCACAGATTGTATCATGCAATGCAGCACAGTTTCTCATTAGATTAAATCAAACCGTCCTTAAATACCATTTTACCAGCTGTTACTGGATAAAGGGTGAGCTGAACAGTTTGTAGGAGCAAATATGTAACTCTCTAGCATGTGTCTTTGCCAACATTGCTACAGCTGTGTATATTGTTTATAAAAAGCAAATGCCCTTGGTGGGTATCTTTGAAATATTTTCTCTGTACCAGAATTTCATATATCCTAGGGAGGAAAAAAATAGTGTTCAGTTCTGTGAAGTTGGTCAAAATCAATACATGCAAAAATATTTTAGGCTTTTATTTAGAATAAAAAGAGAAAGAATTATATTACTAAGCAATACATTCATCAAAACACAGTCAAATAGGTTGTCCAGGACCCTCCAGTGGTTGTTATACATACCTTCAAAAGGCTCTACATTTGTAATTCTTTAAACTGGAATTTGATCAAATAAGTAAAAGTCATACTTTTAAAACAGCCCCAAGATTATATTGAAAGGACAAACTGTCCCCATTTTTTTATTTTTAACTTTTAAATATTTTGAGTTTATGCAAATCAAACTCACCCAGACTTTTACTTAAGATAAAAACTAAAAGCTCAGACCCTTTAAAGTCTTGGTCACATTTATCAGCTGATGAGGCTACCAGGTCCCATCAAGTTCAGGGATGTATTTATGTTTCATGTGAGTTTTCATTACTAGAATGAGAGTACACCCTAGAACATTTGCCCTCATTCTAGATCACTTTGACCACATCCTGCTAAATAACAAAGTTTTTATAAGTCATAAAGTGCAAGAGAAATACCATGTTAACACTCAAAATTACAACAAAAATGAAATTTTAATGTTGGTTTTTATGAAAGCATTATAAAGAACACTTGGATTTCAAGCAACCAATAAATCATCCTAAGTGCAGCATTACATATATTAGATGATCAGAAAGGGTAATTATTTCCTAATTTTAATATCAGCATCATCTTATCTTTATTTTAACATCCTCCCTTATAATTTGAGTTTCTCCAGGAGCAGGCACATGTATAAACATACAATAATGATTTTAATGCTGTGGAATAGAAGAACATGTTTGACTAGCTAAATAAAAATTTTATATCACTTTAATATTCTTCTTTCTCTTGTTAACATATTTGTTTTAGCACATCAGTTTCAATGCTACTATGAATTTGACAACACATCTGGACATTGACTAAATCATTGTGATTACCATGTTGAGGATTTTTGAAGGAAACCGAAAATATGCCAATTCTTATCTTCCTGAAATAAATGTTAATATTGTTGCTGTTTTCTTTGCCAACAGATTTTCTGAAGTGTAACAGTAATCATAAATGAATGATTGGAAAACACATCATTTCTTTTCATTTACAAATGAGTCTAAACAGAGTATCACATTTTAAGTCCAATGTTGCTGCATTTCAATACTGTATTTTTTTATTGCAATTGAGTATTGTAGGGATGGGTATATGTGACTTTTTTATTATTATTATGTTGACCTCATGCATGTTTACTCACTTGCTAGATCACATAGAATTTAAATCTCTGGAACATACCAAGAGTTCTGAAATTCCATTTCAATAGCCACATCAGACACATGGACCAACAGACTCTCTGAGGCGACTGAAGAACTCAGATCTGAACACATTTATAATACACTTACGAGATTTTCCAAAATGACCGCTTCATTGTCACGCTTGAAATATCACTGGCACAGGAATAGCTTTTTAAAACCCTTTAGCTTTCTATTGTAATATGTTGCCTTCAGCATATGACACCACCCTACTACAACCAGAGAGATGTAGAATTAGAGACTCAGAGTAGATGGGAGACATTTAGGTTTTATAAGGCACAGTTACCTGCTCTGTATCATCTAGGTCTTTGCTCATTGTGTTTTCTCTATCTGATGCCATGTCCACTTTCCTGGTTCCTCTTCACTTAAAATATCATTTCCTCCAGGGCACTGTTCTATTTGGACAAATCTGGTAAAGACGATCTTCCCACATGCTCTGCTCAACTGTGTTTGGCAATCGTGCTCTTTCTCCTACTTGTCCTGCTTTGAGTGTCAGATTCGGATAACGCATTTCTATGTGTTATCCACTATTTAATTTACAGTGCTACAAGTTTCCCGGAAAATGGAAACTACTTGATAATTTAGTAAAAAGATGAATGGATGTATTAACTTGGTTTTACATGTATAAATGGTTAGATTTCATACAATTCTAGATTGAAGAGCAGACATATTTCCTGTGGCCATTTGAACTTCTGTTCATCATTTGCCTAAATGCCTTAAATACTTTTCAAAGTAACTTATACAAAGATAAGTTTTGGAGAAACTTGGTCTTCACAAAATATGACAGCAATTACAATGAACCTAAAATAATCTTATAGTCACGGTTGACACTATATCAACTAGTATTTTCTTTTGTGAAAAAAAAAATCACTTGTCACATAAAACCGCTAATTTGAATTGTACTGTTGTTCTTTCTGTTGTTGTTGTTGTGTTTGCTGTAATAAACACCATAGTCAAAAGTAAATGCTGATTACGGGTTACTGGCTGTCTTCATAGCTTGTTGAGCTTGTTTTGTTATGTCACTCAGGACCCCCTGCCCAGGGGTGACGCTGCTCATAGTGAACTGTGCCCTCACACATCAAATATTAACTAAGAAAATGTTCCTCAGTGATGCTAACGGCCAATCTGATGAAGGTAATCTCCCAATTGAGGTTCCCTTTTCTCAAGTGAAAAATTAGCATTTATTCATATTTTCTGGACTACTGCTAAGTAGAATAGTATGGGTTCCTTTTCTTAGCCATGTGCTCGTACAGAATTTTTCAAAAAGTTACCTATCCAATGCTATTTATTATTATCACTATTAATATTATTACAATTAATTCATTGTATATCCTGAATGTAGCCCCTTCTCGACTCCTCCCAGTCTCACCCTTCCTCCCTCTTTCCCTACCCTTTCCCCTCACCCACTGAGAAGGGGACTTCTTCTCCACTACCATCTGACTCGTAGCTTGTTAAGTCTCATCAGGACTGCCTGGATCCTCTTCCTATGCGGCCTAACAAGGCCACATCGCCATGGGGGAAGTGATCGATAAGCAGGCAACCGAGTTCATGAGAGGTAGCCCCAGCTCCCCTTACTCGGGAAACCCACATGGAGACTGAGCTACTTATTAGCTACATCTGAGCAGGGGTTCTAAGTCCTCTCCATGTATGGTCCTTGGCTGGTGCATCAATCTCTACAGGAATCCCTGAGCTCAAAGTTTTTAGCTTTGTTGGTCTCCTGTCTCCTTCGTTGGAGCTCCTGTCCCTTCTGTGTCCTTCTATTCTCCCCTTCTTCTATAAGACTCCATGTGCTAATCCCAAATTTGGCTGTGAGCATCTGCTGCGATCCCCTGTAGGGTGGAGCCTTTCAGAGAACTCTCTATAGTAGACTCTTCCTATTCCCTTTCTTCCACTGCTTCTGGTGCCAACGCTATTTTTTTTTAATTCAGAAAAGTAACTGGAACATTAAAAGGCAAAGGACATCTTATCATGGAAGAATGTAAAATGTTCTATTTTAGGATTACTGATGGACAGAGACAATGAACGGGCCAAAACAAACACTTTATTTGGTAGAAGATCTAGCTCATGCAAAACCCAGAAATACAGCTGCAGCGAGCAGCTCTGTGGCGCGTGAGCCCATTGCACAGGATGAACGATCCAGCCACCCCGAGCACCCTCACTTCCATTCTTAGTCCTTGATGCCTTGTAAATATGCAGTATGCAGAAGTGGTAAGTTCCAGTGCAAATGTGAAACTTTCATTTACCATCGAAGGAATTTGTGTTGCTATGTTAAAACTATTCTTTTGATCCCTTTATGATAAGAAGCGATTTTGGCATTCTGTCAGAATAAGTTGGGAGTCATAGCTTTCTTTTCTTTAAGAGGTTTTAAAGTTAGAATTCAATTGAAATCATTAGGTTTTTTTTTTTCTTGTTAAGGTAACACTCTTCTTTCTTCTCTCTTTTTATTTAGTGTCAAAATCTTTCTAAAGATTGAATTGATGTTATCAAAACCAAGGTGTCTTTACTCAACACACCTCTTGTTGCCCTTTGAGAAGGCCTTCCTTGTCTCTGTGCAACTTTTATGGCTGCCAGCTTCCTGAGGACCCCAAGAGCTGCCTAAGAACTCGCCGACCTCCCTCTGCCCCTAATGGTCCCTCCAGCTTACTGCCATCCCTGGTTCCCAGGATCTGCTCTCCTCACTCCACCCCGTCGCGACCATCAGAAGAGAGCCTAACTTCCTTCATACCCGGATGCAGTGCCGTCGTCCGTTTTCTTCACTGGTTAGGCTCTGCAATGTAAAATGATACACATGGCGATCAGTACACAGAGCGACCGTTTGCTCTGATTCGGTGTGTCTGCAGCATATACTGCATTTTTCTGTTTCACATTCGAATCTCCACCGTAGCCTGGTGTGAAAGCCCAGGGCTCCGGATTTCCTCTGTTGAGGAATAGGACACCCTAACCTGAAGGTGTTTGAAACAGCTTCAGCGGCAGTTTCTTTCATGGCAACTTCACCTTTTCAGTCTCTCATTCCTAACTCTCCCATGAGGTAAGCTATAAAAACATCAACATATCTTCTTCCAAATCAGGGCATAGAAACTGGCACAGCCATATCTAATGAGAGCACTGAAAGTCACACAGCCAGTGCTTGACAAAAATCCAGCAAAGCTGAGGCAGATGATGCAATCACCACCCTGCTGTTGTTCACTTTGGATCTTGATCTCCACATGTTGCATGCTTAGGGAGCTGTTAATATTTGTATAACCTGGAATAGTGGATTGATGAGAAATGTCTTAATGATCATTTATGCCTCTTCTCAGGACTACTGCTCCAAATCTTCCTCAGGATGTCCTGACCATACTACCTCTACCATACCACCTTTTAGAGAGATGCCCTTGTTTGGCCTACTTGAAGGTCTCCTGTAGTCCCTGGAGGTTGAGACTCAAATAAAGACACCAGAGATCTCCTTAGGAGGTTCTGACTTCAAGTCACTCTTGGAACATCTGCCCCTGCACTTTCTCAGGAACAAGATAATCAGAACAAAGTAAACTTAAAAAGGTAAACAAGATTTCCTGGGCTAGAGAAGTTGGGAGCATGTCAAATTAAAGCTTCTTCTTACCACTAATGGACAAAGAATGGGGTAATAAATAATAAAAGAAAGAAGTATTAAGACCCCCATTTCCTAGAAATGTTAGCTCATCCAGGGCCACTGTGGTGGGGTATGGCCAAGGAACAAAACAACAGCAAGATCAGACATATAAACTACTTTACAAGTATGTAAAATATAACATGGTATTATTCCAGAAATAATAATTGAGTGATAATTGAAGCAGCTTTGGCCTGAAGATTTTTCCTGGGCCTAATGCAGTTGGCACTCTGACCATTAAAAGGTGCTAAGGATATGACAGTCAGCCCAGGCTGGCTTGGAGATATTCTTTCTGGATAGTGCCCTTGAAATTGCAAGATTCCTTAAAGTCGGGTTGTGGGGTTGATGGGGGAAAATGATTGTAAAAGAGAACTCTGTTCTGTCACAGTTTATCAGTGAAGACTAAACTTATGACCAAGAGGAAGTTAAAGCATGCGTCTGAGGACAAAATTGATATGATCTAAGTTTTGGAACAATATGAATTTATCCTTGCCTCCTAAGTTCTGTATAAATAAAGAAGCACTCTGACTGCCAGTCAGTCAGGATGTAAGGTTTCCCAAACCCCCATGCCTGACTCACCTCTTCCTCACCAACTTCTTATCTTCTTTGCAGGACCTAACCGTCATCAGAGCTGCCTCCTTCCCACCCCCGGCAAGAAGTGTTCCCCCCACCCGGTGCCAACCATAAATCTAAAACTGCTGGGTCAGTGAGAAAACTAAAAGGTGCTTGCCACTGGGCACAACCACCTGAGTTCAATCCTTGGAACCCACACGATTGAAAGAGAAAAACTTATTTATTTCTGCTCTTTCTGTCTCTTTCTCTCTGTGTTTCTGCCTCTCTCTCCCTCTTACCCTCTCCCTCAAGTGTGAAAAATAATACCCTGATAAGATTATCTTAATTTCCTCAGTCTTTTCAAGTAAACTTTGATGAAGTTCTCTGATATACTGTGTTTCATTGCAGCTTCTAAGATCTCTCATTCCAGAAAGTATCTTGCCTCACACTCAGAACACTCTACACAGAGACCATGGGAGGCATAGACAGGCAGCCTTCTTGAGTTTCTCTACCTCACAAATTACTGTTAGATTACATTCTTTTCTTTTAATCATGTATCATCTAGGTAGTTGCTCATATCATGCCAAAACTAATAGCAAAAATTGTTTATGCAGATCTCTGTGCCTTAAATCTGAGGACTCATTTCAGGAACACGTTTAGTGCTAACCCTTACCATTCACACACATGTGCCTATGCTGGTGCAAGCAGAGGCTTAAAGCAGACATGAAATGTCCTGCTCTGTCACTGTTTGCCTTATTCTCTTGCTACAGGGTCGGTCACTGAGCCTGGATGTCCCTTCCCCTGATAGTACTGCTTGTCACTGAGGCTAAAGGTATATGTGACTATGCCTCGGTTTTACATGGGTGCTAAAGGTCTCAACCCAGGTCTTCACAATTATACAGTAAGCACACTTACCCACTGACCACCCCCCTGGCCTGATCATATTAATCATACAGATTATTTTCTTACAATTCAAACTGCGTTCCTTCTCTGTTGATTATTAGCTTGTGATGCTGGATAAGTTATTTCACTCAACTCTGTCTCCGTTTCTTTATGTGCAACGAATTCTAAGCTGCCTGATTTAGCCCTTATGAGAACAAAGTGAGTTTAATCAAAAAGGGAGACCCTCATACAAACTGCTGTCTCTTAGATTAAATACTTCATGACTTAAATACTTACGAAATGCTTGAACATCCTAGAAAACCCCAGGCATTTCCAGTCTGAGCTTAGATACATTATTTTATGGTACTTATGTGCATATAGCAGGAGACTAGCTGAGTAAGCAAAAAGGAAATGCAACCCCTGCAGGTCAGGCTTAACCAGAACCTTCCTTCTTGTCTGGCCAGTTGCAAGGATGGGTGTTTTCATAACTGCTGGTGCAAGGTCAGGCTGCAGGATTGGCCACCCGAGAATCTCAGAATGAGTAGTGTCCTTTTAGGCAGCTTTTTCTTCTCCCTTCCCACACCCTTAATTACCTCCAGCCCTGTCAATGTATTCTCTGTATTTGACTTGCTCTGGCTCAGACACTGTGGCTGGAGAAATGCCGTGGTCTCTGTGGTACCTATTCGTGATAACCTTGGGGGTCATGGAGCATCGTTTGAGAAATATTGGCTAAAGCTATATTTTCTCGGCTTGTTGATGAAGTGTGTCATATGGGAGAAAATCAGAGCTGTCCTGAGGTTGAGATGTATTGTGTTTATTGCTTTTCTGCTATCGACAATGTCCCCTGCTCTGTCAGCAAAGACTACTAGATTGGTCTTTGATAATTTTCTCCTCTGACTTCATGTTAGTTATTGCCCCTGTGATCTTAATGTTAGGATTTCTTTTGGTAATATACCCCAGTAATTTTTATAGCTACTGAAGTTTACATGAACTGCTTACAATTTCTAACATTTCGTTTTTTAAAAGAAACCTTTCTATAAGCAGGTTAATAAATTGTGAGTGTAATTGCTCTCATTACCTGTAAGTTCTGAGTCCAGCATATACTGTAGGGTAATTGTCATCAGCAGTGATAAGATGAGCACCTGTGCATGCACACACACACACACACACACACACACACATACACACTATTTTAGGAAAGTAGATTTTACTGCTTATATCTTCTCATCTTAGCCTTTCTTTAATCAATATCTGTCTATTCTAAGTTATTCAGTGTAACATACGGTTGTGTAGCCCCTAAACATGCAAAAATAGTCACTTGAAATTAGCTAGGGCTCCCTGAATCCTCTTCCTCAGCAGCCTGGCAAGTTGAGCTAAGGGGCTACAATTGGGATATAAAATGAATAAATTGTAAAAAACAAAAACAACAACAAAAAAAACAAACAAACAAAAAACCCCAAAAAACAAAGTAGTAAAAAAGTGCTTAAAAATTCTCATATAATGCAAAAAAGAGATAAAAAAGAAAAAAAATAGGGCTCTTGTTTGTAAAAAGAGATTGTACTCAAGCTAATTTAAACAGAAAAGATACAGATGACTAAAAAGTATAATCAAAAAGTCTAAAGTAACTGATTGTTGCCTGAGATTTTAAAAACTCAACCCAATCCTGACACCAAGTAACCTGGACTGTTGGCTCCAAGACAGTGCTGCTTTATTTAAAAAAAAAAAAAGGTGTGTGTGTGTGTGTGTGTGTGTGTGTGAACATGCACACACATATTTCTGTGACTGTTTCTCTCTCAGCATCTGGGTCACTGCCACTCTGTCTTCTGTCCTTCATTTCTGTGAAATATCAGTAAAGCCCGTAGTAAGTAGTTTTACCTACTTACTATGGGCTTTCTTCTACCTTTATAGGAAAGACTGCTAACCCTCTCTTATTCCAAGTCCACACAGCAGAGCTACTTCATTTGGTAGCACTCTTTTAAGTAAAACACTCTTGAGAAGATCTAGGAAAAGGTAGTGCCGAAGCTACCCTTTCCAGTTAAACAACAAGCGTGTGTAAAAAGCCTGTAAAAGTACACACATCCTCACATGTAATGAAAACAAATATTACACATTTGCCATTTTTAGTCTGCATTGTTTTAAATCCATTATATTTAATCTTAATATAAAAATATTGATTGTGCTCTAGTAAACTCATTTAACAGCCCACTAGTGAATTGTGATTTTCATTTGGAAAAGTCTAAATGTTACTTCAACAAAAATTGTGAGGGAAAAAAAAACCCCAGCTTATCTGGATCAAATCAGAAAAGAAGAGGGTGAAAAGAGGGCTTGTTTGTCCATTTTCTCTGAGCAGAATAGTATATGTGTGCCTTGTGGGTGTTATATGGTGGACTACATCAATTTTAACACTAAGGTGTATTTCTGAAGTTGTTCTACTCCTCCCATGATGATAATTCACCAATAAATACAGTCGCCATAGGAAATCTCTTTGCATGTATCTACAGAGAATGCTAATGTTGCCCTTTTGCTTAGAGAACACAAAACAGGCCTCCTGTGTCTCAGGAGGCAGAGTCAGGTGGATCATGAGTTTGGGCCAGCATGGGCTATGCACTAAGATCTGATCTAAATCAAATCCACTCTGTATAGTGATCTTTATGGTAAATTTTAAAATTCTTGTGAGACCAGAGTGTAGATAATGTTTTCCCTTGCAATTTAGTTTTAATGTTTAGAATTTGAATTCTGATACCAATCGGTCAATAAAAAATAATGTTTTTTTTTTATCTAACGCCAGTTATTTCTCTTCTTTAAGAAATCAAGTTTAATGTGACTGACGTCACCATTCTTACATCTAGATCACTTATAAAGTGTACATCAGTGCAGATGTGGGTATGGAAGCACCTATGCACCTCCTCGCTGCCTTTCTATTTATTCTCCTTATGGAGACCTTAGGATAAAAATGCTGAGAGCTGGTATACGAATCCGACATGAGAAAAGAGACAGTAAACTTTGTATGAAAATTCAGGCTATCTGATGGTGAAAAGGCACGTAAACATTGAAGATTCAATTGAGTAGGAAGCAAATCTTGGCAAGTGAAGATGTTACCGTTACACACTACAATTTTCAGATTGAACAAAAGTCACAAAATTTCAAGATTTTTGGGAAAAAATATATATACCCTGCCTTGGAAAAAAGAACCAAATATGTCTAGGCTGATACCAAGACAAGTGTCTGCAAAACACAGATATTGCCTTGGAAATCGTCTTTGGGACTGGTGAAGCAATTAAACCACTGTATGTGTGTGGAGGTCAAGGACAAGCTGTGTGAGTAGGTTCTGTTCTTCAATATTATACGTGTATTGGTCCTCATGTTTTACAGCAAACTCTGTTAACTGCCGAGCCATTTTCCTTACTCAGTATTTTAATTTTTCTGAATGCAGTAATCATATATATGCATGTATGCAAAATCATGTAAAATTTAAATGTGTATTATAATAATATATAACGTGAATGTATATGTGTATATATGAATATGGAAACAGGAGAGAGGGAGAGAGAAATAGGCAGACAGAGGAAAATGATAAAGAAAGTGAGTCAAATGAAAAAAGGCATAATTGGTAGCAAAAACAGAAGAAATACATAGAGAAACGGCTTTTTTATTCTTTTCAATTCAAGATTATGTCAAGTCAGATAGCCTCAGCAATCGGCAAAACATGGAGTAGAGGAAACTCCAGGGTTTTATTTTTTTCCTCCAAAAAGTATATATAAAAAGAATAGGTGCAAAAGAAGAGACAAAAAATGTATCTGCCCAAACAATGCAGAGATACTGATTACCTCCTATGGTAAAAATTACACGAGATTATTGGAAAAACTATCTTCCTTATATTTGATAAGTGTAATGAATTGTTCATCGTATTTGAGAGGTGACAGTTGACTTGTGGCTTCGTTTTTAAAACAAGTCCTTATCTTTCAGCAACTTGTGTTAAGAGTGGAAATGATATGATTTTGAGATTTTTTTTCTAAATATAGAATAGATAGGGGTTGGGAATTCATTTCGGTGTTGGAGTTATGGCCTGTCAAACCCAGGGCCCTAGGTTCAGTTCCCAAATCCTAGACGAAAACTCAAATGATAATAGAAAAGTAGATTAGAGCTACAAGCAGGTATTTGGTAAATATTCCAGAGCCCAGAAAAACACAAGTGATTGCTGAACACTTTATCTTAAGCAGGGGGTTCATGAAGTCCTGTTCCCATAGTTACAAACAGAAGTATAAGGGATCCATATAAGGCACTGCCATAATATTTCAGATGTCTTATTAGCACACACTTTACATGTATGAACTATAATTTAGCTAAGGGTGCTTAAGAACAAAATGTTCAGTGGTAGGTTTGTTTAATATACAGCACTCTTGTTCCTTTTCTGTACCTTGCATGCTTCATGACTGCTCACTGCATCATGTCTTTATGTTCAGAAATGTCTTTTCTTCCAACTCAAATGCCATCTTTGTAAAAAACCTAGCAGGTTCTATAATCTGGAAGTATCTTTGTCTGAATCTCTCCTTTGGCCCTTCCTGGCCCTAAATATGTATTCATCTCTGCCTGTCCATAGACACATCTATTATCTTAGAGATTCCTGAGAGCTGGCAGCATCCAGTATTTCTGTTTGTATGCCTGTAGCCATTTATAGCTCAGACCCTACAAGCCCACGTTATATAAATATCAAATGACAAAAAACGAGGTGGGTAAGTATTGAGTACAAAAGCTTTCACATCAAGAAGGTAAAAATCCAGTCAACAATTATCACTTTGGATCTCTATAAAGTGCTCTTCATTAAAGAAAAGATTCTTCTAGATTTAATTAACAATAAAAACTTCATCAACTCATAACAGCTACTAGCTTTAGATGTGGCCTTTCATAACATCCACTCCTCTTTCCATAACAGATCAGCAGCCACAGTTTTTTAGAATTGTTTGCACACATGTTGTCAAATCTAAACAGCTCTTTTGCACATAAAGGAAGATAAACTGAAGTTGAAATTGGCCATCCTGAAAGTTAAACTGCTTCTCTAAACCCAGAATGCACATTTACAGCTTCATGAGCCTGTTGGCAGTTTCCTAAAATGACCAACATCAGGGCCATGTAAACACTTTGAAGATTACACCACAGACATCCTTGTGCTTTCTCTTCTGCGATGATCATTATAATGTATTCATTATGGGCAAGGATACCATCTGAATGCCTCACTGAATTTTAAGGGAACTGTGGTCGAAAGAAAAGCTGCCTATTCAACAATGATTAAGAAATGGGATATATAAACCCAAACTTATTTTTGAAGGCATCAAGTTGCAGAGACTACTTGATATTACATAGATGAAGTAAAAGCTTCCAAGAATATTGAAATCAATTATTTACTATAATAAAATGTCAAACTTAAATTTATAAAATCATTATAACATGGGGTATAACTCTTCCAACTTTATCAGAGAGGGTGAAATGAAAGAGTTTTAACTCCTGCATATAAGATGCATGAGACACTGAACATTATAGACAGTAATTGAGGTTGCTAGGAAGATGTGGCAACATAGGCTATGTTCTCCTATCACCTCTTTGGTCCAAGACAAGGACAAGGTAAACAAGACTTCTAGAGCTGACAATGTAAGATGCTTTCATGTTCCTGTAGGCACCAGATCTGCACTGTAGCATCACATTGACCATGGGAGAGGAAATCTCATTTTTCATCCTAGATGTCTGACTTTTCTCACCCTCCTCTCAGAAACTGTTCCACAGGACAGTTAGTCAACATTTAACCAGCCTCCCCAACTAGGACATGTCTTGTGACTGACTTCTATCCAGTGAGATAACAGTAGTAGTGGTTTTCTTTCTGGCTGGACTCTATACAGTCGACTGAAGTGCTGTCTGGTTAACTCCATTCATCTAGTTGACTGGGCTAAGAGATACTCAAACAGCTCCTTGCTTCTGTGTGTGTATGAGGTTATTTCTGAATGAGATTACCAGGTTAATCAGTAGACAAAACAGAAATCTGAGTTTCTCAATGTGGGCAGGCTTTGTCCAATTACTTGAAAGTCAGAAGAGAGAGACAAAAAGGCAGACAAAAGGCAAATTTTCTGCTTTTTTTGTCGAGCTGAAACATCAGTCTTCTGTCCTCAGACACCAAAGCTCATGAGTCTCAAGTCTTTGTACTCCAGGACTTAAAACTGTAACTCCGTTTCGAAGAACTCCAGCCTTGGACTGGGGTTTGAATGAATTGTCCTTTCAGCTTTCAGCCACTGAAATCTAGACTCAGCTGTTGAGCTGGATATCTGGGTTGCCTTGCTTGCTAAAAGCAGCCAATGGGCCATCTGAACCTACATAGTCACAAAAGTCCTCTTTCAAAATAATGTTTTTAAAAAATATTTTTCAAAAATAAGTCAGAAATTTTTTAAAAAATTATTTTTCAACAATAAAATAATCAGAAAATTTCATACATGTGTTTACATGTATATTTAGTGCAAGCAAACATACATATATAAGCATGTCTTATTGATTCTGCTTAGCACTAGAACCTTGACTATGATAGGTACCAACGCAATGTTTTCTCATTAATAAGAAGTACTAATAACACGAAGAATATAATCACAATTTAAAAGAATCTCCAGTCAGAAAGCTCAAAAACCTAAAGGGATGTTTGTCAATTAACATATTCACATTTTTTTCCTAATATATGAGTCTTCTCTTCCACCTCTTTTTGAGAAATCTGATAGCTTTTGATGAACACCTAGTCTATGATGCCATGATGACAGATCTAGAATTTGAATTCTGGCTGCAATGATCTGAATATGACCCCTCATCACAGGTTCATATGTCAGAAATGTGGTCCTGAGATTCTTGAGCTCTTTTTTTTTCTGGGTGGGGTGAGGGAAATAGGAGAAAAGGGGTCACTGATGGAAACCCTTTGCAGGGATGTTGTTGACAGTAGCTTCTTGCTACTATAATACAAGCAGCTGGTTCTGCTTCAAGTTCTTGCCTGGTAATCTGCCTCATTCAGACCCAAAACAAGGGATCTGACTATTAATGGCTCTAACTTTGGAAACTATGAACCCGAATTAGCCCTTTGTTTCTGAGGTTACTTCTGTTAGAGATTTTGTCACATAAGAGATCTAATATACAAGGCTCTCTGGCTTTCAGTTGTAGCTCTTCAACATGCTTGTGCTGTGACTTGGAAATCATTGTAAATGCCTACTGGGAATGTTCTTGATAAAGGTAATAATTCTTTACAAAGTTTTATTTAGTATTGCAGGAAAGTTTCCAAAATGTGAGCAGCTCCATTATGTCTCAGTCACATGACCGCCTAAATCTTAGATTTTTCGAGCTAGGAAATAAAATGGCATCGTTTCCTAATGTAAGCCATTTTAAGCGTTTAGAGCTAAGCTGTGTCACCTTAGATTCCTCCCATCCTCTACATTCCACAGGCTTAGCCCACCAGATCCTTCAAACTTCCAGAAGCTCCTTGGGCTCTCACTCCATTAACTTCAGCAACAAGTTGAGGCCAATAAAAGTTGGCATAATATTAAGGTATCATTAAAAAAAAAGTCCTTTCTTTTACTCTATTGATCCTCAAGTTTTATTGAAAGAAACTCATTCAAACAGTAAATGTTTGCTATTTTTGTAGAATACAGATCATTTAGAGATGTATGTGCTGCATTACAAACAAACACACAGGATCTATTTGTCATCCATTTGTTGTGTAGAGAGAGGCAAACATTTACAAGGAGCAAGCAAAGACAAGGAGAAAATTGCAGCTTCAAAGGTGTGATCTACAGCCAACCTGGAGAATATTGGTACTCCATAAACAATAGACTCAATTGCTACTTGTCTTAGGAAAGAGAGAGACATGACAAAAAAGAGGAAGAGAGAAGAAAGGAGGGAGAAGAGCAGAGGGGAGCAGAGCAGAGAAGAGAGAAGAGAAGAGAAGAGAAGAGAAGAGAAGAGAAGAGAAGAGAAGAGAAGAGAAGAGAAGAGAAGAGAAGAGAAGAGAAGAGAAGAGAAGAGAAGAGGATGGAGATGGTGTGGTGGACAGAGGAGACAGAGGGGACATAGGAGACAGAGGAGACAGAAAGGACAAGAGGGCAGAGGAGAGAATAGAGAAGTTATATCCAGTAAAAAAGTGTCCTTCTGAACACTTCTTCAATTTGTTTCTCCCAGTTTGACAACTCACCCAGTTTAAACCCTTCTCCATTTGTATCCATACAATAATGTGGACAGACTTTGCTTGTGAATTTCTTAAGAACAATTCCCACACATAGTTATAACTCTCTAACACATATAGTTATGTTTATCTAATTAAAAAGAAAGCTGGATCCTACCTTACACTTTGGAAGTTTGTCCTCCCTAGGCTGTGAGACTGTTACTGCTGTGGCATTGCTTATGGTGCTCAGTAGCGCTTGGACATCCATAGCTTCATCACTCTGGGCTCACTGATATGTGTCTGAAGGTTGATTGCTGTCTTCCATGTCACTACTGCTCTTTCCTGGTGTTCCTGAATTTGCTTATGTTGTCCCTTTCTGAAAAGTTCTCTCATCAACAAACTTGACTCATCAAATATATGTCCTTTAATTTTTAACTTAAGAGGACTTCCTTGATACATTATGTGGATCAAGTTTCAGTTACTGTCCTTCCATAGTGCTTATGTTTATCTTTATAATAGTAGAAAATATGTATCATTTGTGTCTTACATTTGTAATCCACAAGTGAACTTTGTTTTGTTTTGTTTGTTTTGTTTTCATTTAGTCTCTCCCGTTTTAACCATACCCTGAATACCCTGAATACCCTGAATTCACCTGTCAGGAGTAAGATTTTTCTCACCATCTACCCTATATTGTTACTTCTGAGCAGCTTGAGACCAACTTCCTCGACCTATAATAGCCTTAGTCCATTCATGAAAGAGGCCCTGTCTACGGCAATGAAGACAATGACAGTTCCTGTATAGGAAGAGTGAAGAGAATCGCAGCTTTGGTTGAGGATTAGAGAATATCACCACTCCTTCTTCTGAGCTTGGTAGTGAGAGCATGTGGTGTCTGAGAGGGGTATAATTTCTGTTAATGTGGCTGACTGGGACTGCTGAAAGGTGCTCAGTGGAGCCTGAGGACAGATGCCTTCTCAGGGAAAAGCCATCAGTTCTTTAATTTTGGTGACCTATTTTCCTTGAGAATTGAATGTATAATATCCTCAAAATGTATTCATGCTCAAAACAATTCCTGTTTGTTTCAGCCAACTTTGGACTGGAATTCTTATTTCTTTGTCACTTAAAGCAAACACAACCTGGAATGATACTAGATGTGCAAACTGAAACACTAGCCCAGTTTCAAGAAATAACATTAAACAGTGAGACTAAAGAAAGGAAGAGGTATTTAATAAATGTAATATTAAATTTCCTCAAGCCTATGAGCAGTTTTGTGGCTTCAGTGCCTCGCTGAGTCCCAAATTCTTACAGAGACCTAAAGAACTAGTTCTGTAAGTAATCAACGCATTTTTGGCAAACTCTGAAATTATTCTATAATGCAAAGCTCTTGTAAATCAATTTTATTTCTCTAATTCAAAATGCTTGAAATTTCACTGTGTATTGAAACATATAAATGTACCAATAACTAATTCACATAACCAATACATAATATACAGTGGAATTTTTCTAGTCACTTCTAACTTTATTTTACTAAAATTAGCATAATGTCAGCCCATTTGGAAAAAAAAAACCTCCCCCTCTTTTAATCTAGCTGTTTAATTTCATTTCCTGAAACTGTGCTATCATTTCAACTTTCACTTTCTAACATCATTCCAGGTTCCACTTAGAATTCTAGACAATAGCTATTACGCCAATTATGTAATATTTTTATTCTCTCTGACTGCCGTTTCCATTTTTAAGTTTAGAGTATTCATTCAAGGCATTTCTGTAGCTCCAGCTACTGTAATTCCGATGGAGTCCTTTACAGGTTTGAGTACTTCTGTCAAAATTCCAACATTCGCTTTGAACAGTGTTGACTGTTGCTAAGAAATTCTGTCTGCTTTAGCTTACAGGGAATCGTTTCTTTTTCATGTGTTACTAATCTTTTCTAATCCTTGGAAATAAAAATGACAGTCATGCCCAATTTTTGGTCAGGTCAAAATTTACCAGACTTGTTTCCATATGTCTTCCCCTAGTTTCCAGTCTAGTTCAACATCTTTGATGAAGCTCTGCGCACCCTGTCTTTCCAGATCAGCTTGCGACCAACTTGAGGCCAGACATCAAGTGTTAGTTAGTCTTTTTATCATTTTATTTCTTATTTATTTTTAAATTATTATTATTTATTGCAATGTATTCACTTTGTATCCTGGCTGTGGCCCCTCTCTCTCCTCTTCCCAATTCCACCCTCCCTCCCTCTTCCCCCACTATTATACTTGAACTCTCTAGAATCAGAGAGTGGCCATTAATTCCCACTTTGTCCAGATTTTTCTTGTAAGGGTGATAGTGATTCTGCAACCCTCTTAACATGTCAGAAACCATAAATCAATGTAAGCTCTTTGAGGAATGAGTAAAATATGTGTAGAATTAAAGGTATACTTTCTGACGTAATATAAACGGTTAGTCTTATATTTTCAGTGTTAACCAGTAACATATTATAAGTTATCAGTTAGCATTGCTCAAGAACACTGAATTTAACGTAAGTTTCCTATGTCTGAGGTTCTGATAGATGACTCAGTTGGTATCACCTTGTATGCAAGTGGAGCAACCTGAATTAAATTCTTTGAATCTACTTAAAGGCAAAGTGTAAAAGTAAGTTTTATTTGCCAGATGCAATTGTCTCGGAGACTTCCTGCCTCTTTCTGCTAACCTAGGCCTAGTCCTGGAAGCTTCTAGCCTCTGTACAATCTAATATGCTCCTAGAATGTGTTCAGCCTCTGAGACTTAACTGTGACTTTTCTTTACTAGTATTGCACAATTTGTTTTTATATGACATAATGAAACATACCTTCTGAAAAGATTCCCTACTTCCTGAGCAGCCTTCCTTCCCTCAGCTTCACTGAGATTACCTGAATTCAAACATTTAAACTAATCCAAAAGGTACACAAAAATTCAAGAGTCTCTCAACTCAACCTAGGTTTTATAATGTTTAAGTCACATTTAATTTTTAGAAGATACATAAAATTCCCAATAAAAGATTCCCTCCTTCCTTTCCTTCCTTGGTCTTCCTTTTCATAGCAGATGATCTCTCAAAGGTTTCTTGGGAAAAATCTCTAAACTTCTGCTGGAATTCTCCACTGCTTAACATAGACATTTAGGTACATCCTGTTCTACAGTTAAAGATGCCGCATAAACACGTGAGTAGACATGACCATAAACAAACCTACAGACCAGAATACTGGTGTTATTGAATGATGGCAAAGCTAAAAATAATTATCAGTTATATTTGTTTAATCAGTTTTTATTACTATACAATGGCAATAAGGAACATTCATTTCCAAAGAGCTTCAGGGTCATTGTCATATTGCAAATAATTTCGTATGAAGGTTTGACTTCCACTCAGGGAGTTGATCAAACTTCCACAGTGCCAGACCGTTGAGTCATTTTTGTTGTCTCCCCTAGTACCTGCCCTCGAAAATGCACACTCTGCAGGTTAATCCGCAGGACATAGTGAAAATGCCCAAATGTTCTCTAGAGTAATCCAACCCTGCATACTGATCAATCAGAGAGCACATTGTCTTGCATACTGATCAACCTTAAACAATAAGGTTCCCTAGCAATTGGATAGAGAATGACAGCAATAATCCACTTAAATTTAGACCTGTACATGTTCTACCTGAAATATTCAGAAAATGACAAACAAGTGTGAATTGCTATATTTTTGGTTTTGCTTTTGTTTTAATTTTCTGGGCCATTGCTTTGGACTTTCTTTGTGTGTGTGTGTGTGTGTGTGTGTGTGTGTGTGTTAGTATAGACCTTGGGAAGGTCACACTGACCCTATAAACCTGTATAGAAGTGATTTGAAGTACTATAAATAACAAAATATATGTGCACATATTTGTGGGGGTTCCCTAAAATAAAAACATAAATTAGTCACATAGTTGTATGCTCTCAGGCTCTGGTGATTATCCTTGTGCAAAATATTGTACTGCATATTCAATTTCTATTGCATTTATTTCAGTATACCTTGATTTATAATCCTTTGAAAACTCATCCATTGCAGACACCTTTGAAGATGTATGTAGTGAAAGCCAAATGGAAGAAAATCTGCTTTTTAAGGAATCTCTAAATGCTTCCTAAGTGCATGCCATTTCATTCACACATAGTGGCTTTACCACACAGTGTACACTTCACCAGCTGTTCGTAGGCATGGTTACCTGAAAGCAGGGATAATCATGTGACAGAATATTGGAACTCTTGATGAATTATAATTGGTATCGGAAGTCACGTGCTAGAAAAGTATTTATTGCTTACCTTGCTGGGTTTCTTTACATCTGGTCTTTGCTGCCATTCAAACAGGAAGGACAAGAGCTAAGCTTAATACTAAATTTATCTTTCTTTTATGTTTTCTGTTATATTTGTACTTGTATTCTAATTAGGAACTCCCACAGATCAAGAGCCACCAGCTTCCTTGAGCAGCTGGACTCCCAGCTGGGTGTGTTGTGAGCATAATGGCTTCAGTAATTTCCTTTCTTTTCATGTGTCTTTCTCCAGGCTGGTTGCGCTGTTTAGAACAAGATTTCCTTTGCAATCTCCCCGCTTCTTATTTCAGACTTCTAACTTGATTTATAAACCCTCTAGTTAACTTATGTTATTGTAATCATTTTTATAATTTTTCATACCATATTTTATTTTCCAAAAGCTGTTTATTCTTGCCTATCATCTGATATGAATCCAAACACATTTTAAAAAGCCATTAATACTGTATGAGGTATATTTATTTAAAAGCAAGTTCACAATTACAAACAATATACTTTAAGATGCATACTTCTTTCAGCATTTGACAATATGACTTTCTTTCCTTCATATTAGAATACAGAAGACATGTTGAAAATTATAATTAAAAGTTGTTCACTTTAGACTTTTAGAGATCTTTACATTTTAAGAAAATTATAAGTGAATCGAGTGCTAAAGCATAGTTACATTCAAAGGAACTGGAATCCTTATTCACGAGTGGACATGGTGAAATTTTGGTTTAACAATCTTTCCAAAAATGAGTCAAATCACATCGTGAATGAATTTAAAATTTCCATCTGGGTTTAAACAAGACAAGTGTTCTCATTTCCTTTGTCATTGTCCTGTGGGTTTTGCTTCTTTCCACTGACCATTTGGACTTCAAAAGACAGAAAACTGTTGCAAACTCACAAAAGGATTTCATAGAGAGTACAGACTGACACAGCCTTGTTTATGCAGCAAACGCTTGTGAAATTGTTGGGGAAATACCTAAAGCTGAGCAACCAACACACAACTGAGCTTTCCGCGGTGTTCAGAGAACTTGGGACTGGGAAGAGACGAAGGCTTAAACTTAAAGATATTTTTCTTTCTTTCTTAGAATAACACCTATTGTTCAAAGTCTTGTAATCCATTAAAGATCTCTTAGTCACTTAAAAGCGTTCCCTAATTCATTTCCCAAGTCAAAATGATTGAGAATCCAACCAAATGAGAGAAGAAACGACATTTTCACAAGACAAGAGCTGAAATTATGCATCTGGAATTAAAGCATCAACACAAGCAGGCCCTGGGTTCAGAGCTTTCTTTTCACTTGCTAATTTGATTGGATTTTGATAGGAGAAGATAGGATTTATGGCAACATCTTTAAAAAACAGACAACAAAAGAATCCAAATTACATTAAAACAAAATCATGTATGAAAATAATCGCCATCAGAGTGGGCTTCTCACCATTCTGAAGTATTGGAAGCAAAATGGTTTTGTGTGGTACAGACCCTTCCATGAATTAAGGGCCCAGCAGGGATAAAAAAATATTGTCAGACCAGAGGGAAACAACTTATACATTCTTTTCGCAAATGTAAATTTCAAATCAAAATGGAGATAAGGTAGGAAAAGAAAATACATTTATATTTTCATGTTTTGCCTAAAATAACTTTTGCTAATTGAATCCTATAAAATATTATAAGAGGCAATTTACATATGTTATTTAATTTGAACAATACAGAGAGATCTGATGAAACAGAACATTTTTATATTAACTTGTAGATAGAGGCATTGAGATTTAGGTAAATTACACTGACTGGTGGAAGTTACAGATCTGGTTATGACAATCAGAAAATGAGCTTACTGACCCTAAATTCCATTTATTCCATTCCATGGTGCAGTCAGGAAGCTTTATTTGCAGACAGCAGAAATTGACTCTGGTTTATGTAAACAAAAACAAGATTCATGGAAAGGGTACAGGAAAAAAAAATCACAAAATCAAAAAGAAAAGTTCATTTAAAACCTGGGGCTACAAGTGTGTGTGTGTGTGTGTGACACAAAGAAACAACAAAAAATAAAACACACAAACAAAGAAAAAATAAAACAAACAAGAAACAGAATCCATACAGGGAATTCAAAAGAATACCCCATGGCACATGAAGAGATGAGTCTTAGGTTTTACAATAATTATATTCTGATAAATCAATCCCTGGCTGTAACTTGTCAACTTCTTTTCAACACTCTCAATGAGGGAAAAAAGTGGAAGCTGAGTGCTGACCATGTCTCTTGTATCCAATGAAGGAGAGAAAATTCAAGAGAAAAATTGAAAGCTTTCCCTTCTCCCTGAAAGCTAAATAGACAGTTACTACTTTATACAAATAAAAAGGCCGTTGCAGCTCAGAACAATATTTCCCATTATAAAAATCCTTTAAACTTGCAGTTTCCCAAAGTTACAAGTCTTCTAAAGGCTCAGTATGGTCTTTTATGCTTCCCTCCTTCAGACCTACTGCCCCTCCACAGCAACACTCTTCCCAGTCTACCGCTATTCCATACAGGGCACCTCAGTGACATCTTCAATGATCCGCCTTGCAGGGATACTGTCAAGTTTCTACCAATTTGCTATAATTGTACAGAAAGAAAAGTACTAGCTTTAGAGATGGACAAAACTACAAACTTGTTGCCAGAACGTTAATAAAACAACACTTCTAGGTTAGATGTTACTCTAACGTGTTCCACATTTTAATTCATTGAACCATGCCCACCATCAGAAGGTCCAGCATGAATAAAAATGGCCCTGATGAAAGACAGATTGGCACAGACAACGTATAAAAGTCATCAGCGTTGACTGGGAGTCACTTTTCTCCTTTGAGATAGCATGTAGGATCTCAGCTATGATTTTCTTATGAACTAACACACCACCTCTAAAGGTCATATATCAAAAGTAGTGAGTCACCTTCTGGTAAAGCAACAGAAAGCCAAGGTGGTGGCTGCCCTGGCTGCCATCAGCAATCCTATTCATGAGCCGGTCAAGAGCAAAACATTCCTGGTTGAGGATCTTTGCAGGGATAACAGCTGCTGCTTACTTCCGTTCTACATAACCCATCTTTACTTCAGGTATTTCCATATCTTTACACTAAAAAATTAGTTAACAGTATGTTTTTAAAACATTCACAAATATAATAATAATAATAATAATAATAATTGGGGGAAACTTTAATTGCATTGATACCCAAAAGCCTATCTTGGTGTTTGGTATAGAAGAAGCCGCCATATTCTTGAGTGTTGAAAGTTCTGATCAACTCACAGAGATTGAGCAAAATTGCTCTGAGACATGTGACTGAAACAGTGTCAAGGCACTGCTGGGTGTTACTCCTTGCCCCTTTTGGTTACAGTGTTTTATCATCATCTTTGTTCAGTTATATCAAAGAACTACAACAAGAAGACAGGTAAAATAATAAAATCGATGCTCTATTCCCACGTTAGAAGAGGGAATGATGACTCTAAGAAGAGAAAGCTGGTGATAATGGAGGTTTGATTGTTAAAATAAGCCAAAGGCAGGTTGAAGCCCAGTCGATTAGGAAAAACGGGCATGGTAGTAAGAAAACAATGTGGCATTGTTTCTTCTGGAGCTCTACCTGTGAAAAGGAGGGAGAAAAGCAGGAAATGAAGCCCAAAACAAATAAAGGCTCAACATTCTTATCTGACCTGAAATGGTATCTGGATTCTGGCATCAACAGTCTTAGTATCATGCCAAACTTTCTCTAAACGTGCACAGATTCTACATGTACAATCGTAACATATAAAAATAGAGCACACATATAAAATTTCGTACTTGTGTAACTGATTGTATGTAAAACCATATAAATCAATTTGTAAGATAATACATGTTATCAAATGAAAATTATAGGATATGTAAATGAAATCTAATGGGAAAGTTTATAAATGTGAAACTTAACTTTTTATTCCTTAATTCTGAATACTGTTTGAGTGACCTAGGGAAAAATTAGTCCATTGTATCCTGTAGGTCATAACTTAGTTTTGTAGTTTAGGTAGAATGACATCTAAGCAGTTTTAGAACAAGTTAAAAAACAATCTGTGAACTTTCCTTGAGGGTTCCACAAACATTTTTAAACTGAATGTTCTGGCTATCATTCTGTGATGCTGAATTTGCGTTTGATCCACCAAGAGCTAAATCAGAAGAAACCTATTTCTGATACCAACCTTTTTTTTTCAATAGAACTTAATTTTCTTTTTTTATTCTCCAAAATACTCCATCTGGATTTGCATGTTAATGCCCTCATTCACAGTGTAAGGCCAGACTCCTCTTAAAATCTTGGTGCCATGACACATGGCCCCTTATTTCCCTGCAGGGAAGTCAGCTGTCATTTGGAGATTTTCTAGAGCAGCAATAAGCACGATCTGGTAGCCATATTTTCTTCAAATGTGGCATTCATGGTAAAGAGAAAGCTAGAGATCTGCACACTGACTTGACATGTTTTAGTCTGGGAATAGCGGACAAATGTTCTTTCAGACTATTGTCTATGATTGCTCACATGATCCAGCTGCATTGAAAAGGAGGTTCATGGATATTCATGGAAGAGCAAGTGTGTGCTATTGAGAGGGACATTTGTGACATCTCTCCTTGAGTTTCATGAAAGCAAAAACAATGCATATCACATTCCTTTGATACCTACTTAGTACTATTTTCTGTCTCCAAGTTCATGGCTCATGGCAATAGAATTACATCTCCAAATTTATATAAAACATTATGAGAAATTACAATCTTGCCTTTATCTCTGCTCTTCCTCAGAGTTCCTTACACAGGATATTTATCCCATACAGAAATATATGACACAACAACAAAATATAGCCTTTCCTTGAAGTACAGACAAATGCACACATACCAGAAACTAAACCAATGCTACCATACCAAAAGCTAACACATAAATAAATATATGCCACATTCATGATATTAATAAAGTTGTGTTAGGTTTTGGTGGATATGTTAGAAAAAATATAGAGAAAGTTTTTCATGTGAAAACAATAACAACAATAACCATAAAACAAAAAATTCTCTTCAAATTAAATGTTAGGCATCTATTTTCTTACAGAATGTCCTTTGCTGAAGTGTATCACTCAAAGGAAATTTGTCTTTTCCTCCTTAGTTTCTGTGGGGGCCCTGCTGGATAAGGTTGAAGTCTGCTATCCCCAGACAGCCATTTATCTGCTCTCAGTCTAGGATGACAGATTATTTTTTCAGCAAGATTCTAAAAGTCTCACCTGATCTGGGTGACCCCAGGTCTTATAAAGAGCATCACATTGCCCTGAGGGACAGGACCCTTTCCCGAGAAGGAAACAGGTTCAACTAGTTATCTGTTCCTAGATAACTAGTTCCACCCTGCTAAGGATCTTAGTCTTAAGCAGTTGTTCTTAGGATAATTTGGTTGCTGTGTTCTTATTGTGATCAGGCCATGCTACTGAACGGAAAATGAGGCATTATAAGTAAATCAAGTATCCCTGACCCCCTGACCCTAGCAAATCAAACTCATTCACCCTTGAAATCCTTCCCACTGCCCAAAGGTATATAAAGCCCCAATTTCAAAGTGCTGCTGGGGTCAGCATGCTGCTGACTGGCGTTGGGATACCATCGGCCTTCAGCCAATGAAAGACCACCCCGGAGGGTATCTTCCGTCAAGGAGACCCCTCCCCAAGGATCAGCGAGACCAGTCTTAGGATGCAAACAGCAAGAGGTTTATTTCGATCCACGGGCGCCCGGGACGATCCACGGGCGCCCGGGACGACAAAGCCTTCAGAGAACTTTGCGAGCCTTCCGGCTGGGGCGGCAGGTTTATATAGGATTTGGGAGCAGAAAGCGCGGTTACAGAAGCGAGAAGCGTAGTTACAGGGAGCTGATTGGGCGGTTTGAACAAAGCCACCGGAACAGAGAGGGCGGGAAGGCAGATGTGAGCCGAGTCATGTACCCGGTTCTTATCTTGGGTACCCAGGGTGTTTTAGGCGCCCAACCACAGATATCCTGTTGTTGGACATCTGGGTTCCTCAGTAATTTTCCAGTCTCCGGTTTGGTTCTCTGTAGATGGTGCTGCCTTAGCTAAGTCAGAGCAGGCGGGGGTCTTTCACCATGACCACCTGAGATGCATCACCATGCAGGCCCTGCAGCCCTCTGGGCCTGGGCCTCGCTGGGCCTGTGTCTCAGCTGCAGGTGGACCTGGCATGTGCTTCCACCTGTATCACTTGCTTAACACAACAGTTTAACCAAGAGCTGTAACACTTTGCTATCACCACAGGCTTTGGAACGTCCGAGCTTCCACTGCGACTGGTGATCTCAGGCTAGAAGAGCTCAACTGTAACACTCTGTGGGAAATCCTTTCCACACTCTCACCTAGTGCACTTGGGCCTTGCCCTCAAGTGCGCTAGCTGCCCCTGAGAGAAATAAACCCCCATTCTCTATCTGGAAGCAGAGATTCAGAGTCCTGCCAAGATTCAGGTCCCTGCCTGGAGACAAGTTTCCTTTGCTTAGTTAGCTGTACGTTCACTCACAGCTCAGCCTTTTCTCTCCCTCCTTCCACTACTGCCCTCTCATCAGTTCCTATCTGAACTGCCTCCAACAAAGTTAATTTCTTGAAGATCTTATACCATTATTGCCTCTTGTTTTCTTTTAACTCTCATTTACTACTCTGGATGAAGAGGCAAAATATTTTTCTAACCGGGAAAATTCCTCAATATGAATTTTGGTAGCACTCTTGTTACAGTTATTTTTACAAAACGTGTTTGTTTCTCTTGGTTTCTCTCTTAACCCGGCTATCATAGAAATACTTGAGACTCCATTATATTTGTTTAATAATAAGCTTCACAACGCAATAACTAAGCAGATACCTCTAAGCTAATTTGGTTTCCTCCCAGCACACATCCCAGAATACTTGAACTCTGTAGCTTTCTTGGTCCAGCTCCTCCCTCCTCATGTTACATGGACCTCTCCCACGGTTGAATACCCTGGCTGAATCCTCTACTTTCTTTTCTAACTCCTCCTCCCTGGCTGGCACGTTGTCCAGCGCTATTTTCTCTCCTGCTTAGCGATTGGCTGTTAGCAATTGGCTGTAAACTGCTTTATTGACATATCAGGGGACCACTGGGGAGCAGAGATTTTACAACATTAAGACAGGAGATTCTCAGAGCAAGGCTTGCAGCTGGGAAACAGACACCAGCGTTTATATTACGCAATAACCTTCTGCCTACCCACTCCCAGGAATATCTTGCAGGTCTGGGGAATCTAGCTCAGTGATTGATTATTTGCCTGATAGGCACAAGGACCTGGGTTCAGTTTAGAGGAATACCAAACAAAAAGGCCGTTCCTGAATCCAAGACTGTTTAAACTGTGTTTCCTGAATGAGCAACATCAGCAAGAACTGCAGAGAGAGAGAGAGAAATTCTTAGATTCATCCAGAGTAGCTGAAGTTGATGGCAGTGATATTGCAATAAGTCCTCAGGGAGGCTCCGGCAATGTCAACCAGAACTTGATGCACGAGTTTCAGTCCCACAACAGGGTCTTATGCTGTAGGTCCTATTTGCATAGACATTCTTCATCATTTTCTGCCCTCGCTTCTCCTTCTCAAACATAGCTTCAGCAGCACAAATGTCCATGTATTCCTAAACAGCAGTACTGACATTTCCAAATGCTGTCCTACTGAAGTTTGAGCAACCCGTTAACATCCCCCCCCTTTTTAAACTATTGTTTCCAAGATTAATTTACAGATATTTTTGTTTTGAAAAAGGAAATAATACAGAAGTCCTTCCTGAAAATTATATTGTCTGTAGTATATATTTTGGTATACAATTTATTTTTAATGTACTTTCAGAATACAACTAACAAAGTGGAATGAAGTAAGACTAGAGTATTTTAAGGGTATATTTAAAAATTTTTGTATTATAGCTATAATGGACATATCACAAAAGATTAATCTTGCTTGTGTGTGTCCTTATCACATTATTTTATTTAGGGAGGAATGGAAAATATTTTGCATCATTTTTATTTTTATAAGTTATAGACACTGTATATGACTGGACTACACAAGAACCTTTTTTCCTTTTATTGAAAATAGATTTTGTTTTCTCAAATAACACATCCTGATTACAGTTTCCATACCTCTGCCCATGCTAGTTCCTCCCCACCTCCTTTCTCATCCAGATCTGATCCCTGTCTGTCTCTAATTAGGAAACAAACACACTTCAAAGGATAATAATATGACATGTTATTAAACAGTCTGATTAAAAAAACAATGGGCAAAAGACAGAACAAAATAAACAAACAAAACAGAAGCAAAAGAGCCAAGAGAAAGCACAAGAACTGGTGACCCACTCATTTGCATGATCAAAAATCTCATAAAAGCATTAAGATGGAAGCCATCCCATATATGCAGAGGACCTGGTATAGACCTGTGCAGGCCCTGTGCACACTGCCTCAGTCTCTATACCTGATCTATCCAGTGGAAGCTGGGTCTACCCATCAGTTGGTAATTTCATTTAGATTATTGTTATATATGTATACATTTTAGGAAGCTTCTACTGTATTAGGTTTCAGTATTATTCCTCCAAATGGCCCTTAATTTTAGCTGTCAATATATAATGTCCTCCCTTGTTACCTTTCCCTCCCCCTTCCCTCTTGATCTTCCTGTCCCAGCCCCTGCCATACTTCCCTAAACATCTGTTCTATTTCATTTCTCTTTCCTAACAAGATCTCTCTGTCCTTGAAATTCCTCATTCTGTACCTAATCTCTGTGGTTCTATGTATTGTAGCTTAGTTACCATGGAGTTAACAGTTAATATCCACAAATATCTATCATATTTGCCTTGCTGTGTCTGGGATACCTCATTCAGGATGATTTTTTTTTTCTCTTCATCTACGTATGACTTCCAGGGCTGCTGCTTCTTCTTTTTTTTTTTTTTCTAATGGCTGAGTAATACTTCATTGTGTAAATGTACCACAATTTCTTTATTCCTTCTTCCATTGAGGGATATCTTGGTGGTTTTCAATTTCTGGCTATTATGAATAGAACTGCAATGAACATGCTCGAGCAAGTGTTTCTAATTTAGGATGAAGTATTCTTTGGGTAGTAGAGCTAGATTTTGAGGTAGATCTACTCCCAACTTCCTCAGAAATAGCCAAGTTGATTTCCATTGTGACTCTACTACTTGGTAGCCCCACTGGAAATTGATGAATATTCTCCTTATGCCACATCCTTGCCAGTGTGAGCTGTCACTTGCTTTATTGATTTTAGGCATTCTGATGGGTGTAAGATGAAATGTCAAAGTAGTTTTGATGTTAATTTCTATAATGGTTAGGGTGTTGAATTTATCATTAAGTCTTTCTCAGGATTTCCACTCCTTCTCATGAGAATTCTCAGTTTAGATTCGTACTCCATTTATTTTTTTTAAATTTTACTTATTCTACATACTGAACACACTTTCCCTTCATTCTTTTACCCTCAGTCACTTCCCACTACCTCCCTCATCAAGTAATTTATTTCTTTGATATCTAGTTATTTGAGTTGTCTGGTTTTTTTATTGGTCTGTCAGGTGTGGAGCTGGTAAGCTCCTGCTTTATCCAAGTGGTGGTCCTTTGTCATTCATAAGCCTTTCAGTTTCATGAGGTCCCAGTTATTAATTGTTCATCTTTGCACCTGTGCTAATGGTACTCTGTTCAAAAAGACTTTTTCTGTGTCAATGAGTTCAAGATTATTCCCTCCTTTTTCTTATATTAGCTTCAGTGTATCTGATTTTATGTTGAGGTCTTTGATCCATTTGGAGTTTTGTGCAGAGAGAAGATTATGGATCTATTTTAATTTTTTAAATGAAACCATTAGTTTTGAACAGCACCATTTATTGAAAACTCTGTCTTTTATCCAGTGTGTATTTCTGGATTCTTTATCAAATATTATATGTCCAGGGCAGGAGAGATGGCTCAGAGGTAAGAGCACTGGCTGTCTTTCCAAAGGTCCAGGGTTCAATTCCCAGCAACCACATGGTGGCTTACAACCATCTATAATGAGATCTGGTGCCCTCTTCTGCTGTGCCTGCACTCATGCAGGCAGAATACTGTATAAATAGTAAATAAATAGATTTTTTTAAAGGCAAATATTATGTGTCTATAAATGTATGAACCTTTCTGTCTGGTCCTTCAATTCAATTCCATTGATAAACATGTATGTTTTATACCAATACCATTGTCTTTTTATTACTATACCTCCATAAGAAAATTTGAGGTCAAGGATGATGATACCTTCTGCAGTTTTATTTTATTATTTTTATTATTTTATTATTATTTACTTTTTATTAACTCTGTATCCTAGGTAAATCCCGCTCCCTCATTCCTTTCCAATCTCACCCTCCATCCCTTGTCTACTCCCTGCCCCTTTCCAAGTCCACTGATAGGGGAGAACCCCCTCCCCTTTTATCTGACCCTGGTTTATCAGGTATCTTCAGGACTGGCTCCTTCTGCAGTTTTATTATTCAGGATTCCTTAAGCTATTATGGTTTGTGTGTGTGTGTGTGTGTGTGTGTGTGTGTGTGTGTGTGTGTTTTCATATGAAGCCAAAAATTCTCCTTTCAAGACTAATGAAGAACTGTGTTGGAAATTTGATGGGCATTGTGGTGAATCAGGAGATGGCTTTTGGTAGAATGGCATTTTTTTTTCTTATTAATCCTACTGATTTATGACATCTTTAGATTTCCTGATATCTTACTTATTTCTTTCTTCAATGTCTCAAAGTTTTATCATACAAGTCTTTCACTTGCTTAGATAGAGTCACCCAACTGTATTTCATATTTTTAGAGGCTATAGTGAAAAATATTGTTTCCCAGATTTCTTTCTCAGTCTGCTTGTCATTTGTGTATAGGAGTCTATTTATTGTTGTTGTTCATCTGGTATTGAGCTACTTTGCTTAAAATCTTTATCAGCTGTAAGGGTTTTGAAGTGGCATTTTTAGGGTCCCTTATGTTTACTATCATATAGTATGCAAATCAAGATAACTTTGGTTTCTCCCTTTCTAACCTGTATCCCATTGATCTCCTCCAACTGTTTTATTGTTCTAGTTGTACTTCAAGTATTCTATTGAATAGAATGGAAAGAATCCAACCTTATTCCTAATTTTTGTTGAATTGCTTTGAATCTCTGTCCATTTAGGCTGTTGATGGCTATGGACTTTCTGGAACATTCTTTTATTATGTTGAGGTCCGGTCATTGTATCCCCAGTATCTGCAGGTTAGGAATACTAAGAAGTGTTGGACTTTCTCAAAGGCTTTTCTGCATCTGCTGAGATGGTTGTCTCTAAGTTTTCTTATAGGATGAATTACATTTATAGATTTATGTTTGTTGAATTATCCTTGCATTTTTGGGATGAAGCTTATTTGGTCAGGGTAGATGACCTTTTTGGATTCTGTTTGCAAGTATTACATTGAGATTATTATTTTTTGCATCTATATTCTTAATGGAAATTGGTCTGTAAATCTCTGTTAGTGTTCATGTGGTTGGGGTATCTCATAAAACAAATCGTACAATGTTCATTTTTATTTTTATTTTGTGGAATAACGTGAGGAATGTTGGCATTAACTCTAATTTTAAAAATTCAGCACTAATAAAATAAAATTCCTCAGAGAAAGAAAGAAACAGAAAGAAAGAAAGAAAGAAAGAAAGAAAGAAAGAAAGAAAGAAAGAAAGAAAGAAAGAAAGGTAGGTCTTGGAAAGCACACATCTGACCCTGGGTGCTGTTGGGAGACTTAACTTCTGATTGTATTGCACAGGGCTTTTAGGTCTGTTAAATTTGCAAAGTGGTATGCATTGCATTTCTTTTATATTTTCCAATCTAATGGAGTACAGGTTTTTGGTTTTTTAAATTTTTTTCTTCATTATAATTATTTATTACAGTTTATTCACTTTGCATCCAGCTGTAGCCCCCTCCCTCATCTCCTCTTGGTCCCACACTCCCTCCCTCTTTCCTGCCTACGTCCCTGCTTTAGTCCACTGGTAGGGGAGATCCTCCTTGTCTATTATCTGACCCTAGCCTATGAGGTCTCACCAGCACTCTCTAGATTCTCTTTCTCTGTGGCCTATTTAGGCCACCTAGCCAGGTGGAGGTGATCAAAGAGCCAGCCACTGAGTCCATGTCAGAAACAGCCCCTGCTCGCCTTACTAGGACACCCACATGAAAACTGAGCAGAGGATCTAGGTCCTCTCCATGCATGGTCTTTGGTTGATTCATCAGTCTCTGCAGGACCCTCTCAGCCCAGATTTTTTTCGCTTGTTCATCTCCTTGTGGAGTTTCTGTCCCCTCCAGGTTTTTCCTCTCTCCTCCTTCTCTGGTAAGATTCCCTACACTCTGTCCATAGTTTGGCTATGAGTCTCAGCATCTGCTTCAATAGCCTAATGGGTAGAGTCTTTCTGAGGCCCTTTGTGGTAGGCTTCTATCCTCTTCCCTTTTCCCACGTCCAATGTTTGCCCTTCTGAATGAGGATTAAGTATCTTCCTTAAGGTCCTTCTTGTTCTTTAGCTTCTTTAGGACTACAAATTTTAGTGTGTGTATCCTATATTACTAATATCCACTTATAAGTGAGTATATACCATGAGTGTCTTTCTGCTTCTGGGATACCTCACTCAGGATGATTTTTTCTAGTTCCATCCATTTGCCTGCAAATTGCTGAGTAGTATTCCACTGTGTAAATGTACCACAATTTCTTGTATCCATTCTTCAACTGAGGGACAACCATATTTTTTTCTAGATTTATTTATTATTTATATAATAGACAAGCTGCTAACAACAAAATTGAGCAAATGTCCTTGTTGTATGGTTGAGCATCTTTCGGTTATATATGCCAGGAGTGGTATAGCTGAATCTCAAGTTAGCACTTTTGGAAATTTTCTGAGAAACTTCCAGATTGATTTCCAAAGTGGGAGTACAGGTTTTTTAAAATGTGTTTTTATGAGTCTTTGGATTTCTTCAGTGTTTGTTGTTATGTCTTCATTTTCATATCTAATTTTTTAATTTGGATATTCTCTTTCTACATTTCAGTTAATTTGAATATGGGATTGACAATCCTATTGATTTTCTTAAAGACCCTTTTGCTTAACTTATTCTTTTTTGTTTTGTTTTTTAAATATTAGTTATAGTTTATTAAGTTTGTATCCCAGCTGTAGCCCCCTCCCTCATTCCCTCCCAATCCCGCCCTACCTCCCTCATCTCCTCCCTGCCCCTCTCCAAGTCCACTGATAGGGGAGGTCCTCCTCCCCTTCCATCTGACCCTAGCTTATCAGGTCTCTTCAGGACTGGCTGCAATGTCTTCCTCTGTGGCCTAGCAAGGCTACACCTCCATCAGGGGGATGGGAGAGGTCAAAGAGCCAGCCATTGAGTCCATGTCAGAAAGTCCCTGTTCCCCTAAAAGGGAAACCCACTTAGACATTCTTTATATTGTTTTTTGTTTGTTTGTTTCTATGTTAATGATTTCAACCCTAAGTTTGATTATTTCTTGCTGTCTATGCCTTTTGCGTGAAATTAGTTCTTTCTGTTCTAGAGTTATGTTTCAGTTTTGCTATTAAGTTACTAATAAGAGAATTCTTCAACTCTGTTATGTACATACTTATTGCCATGAACTTGTCTCTTGGAGCTACTTTCATTGTGTCTCATATATTTGTGCAAAATTTGTGTGCATTTTCATTCAATTCTAAGGGTCTAATTTTGATTTTTATCTGTCTTGACCCATTTTTCATTCAGTAGTGAGCTTTTTTCTTATAGTAATAATTACTGATTTATTTTTTGATAGTTTTCTTACCTATTAAAAGATATCTCACTAATGACACTTACTATTTTAAACTATTCTGTATTATAGGTTTTCCTTCTATCAGTTCAAAAATGTGTGAAGGTAGTTTATAAAGCAACTAAATCTCAACATTTATTTTAAAGAATACTACTTTCTTGGAGCCTTTTCTTGGTTCATGTCAGATCAAATAATCATGACTCAGTTACTTCAAAATGTGAAAGAAAACATTTTATAACTCATTCTTTTACAAAAGTATGCCTATTTCATGACAACTACTCTGTTATTATGGGCATAATAGAAAAAAGGCTCTTGTGGTGAAAACTGAGAAGAAATTAGTTTAGCAATTTAGAAATGGGATGACACTTAAAATGAGCTGTGTGATTCATGCAGAATAATATGTCCTTCTAACACATCCACCAGCTAATTATGACACTCCTCTAAATCAATCTGCTCCATAACCGTATCTTTTAAAAGAGTACTCTTCAAAAGTTAAATATAACTCTAGACACCTCAAAATTAGAGAGTTTCCAAGAAAATAGTGACTTTAATGCAATGTTCTAGATGTCAAATTTGGACAGTTTCACCAGAAAAGTGATAGTGTTCACTAAGTTAAAAATAAATTCTAAAATAAATTGAAGTACTCAAGAGACTCTCGACTGCTTGTCTTAATTTTAAAGCCTGTGATGCCCTTCACTCGAGGCTGGAGTTCCTGGTTGTTCAGTGAAGGAGCTGGTGTAGTAAGGTGAGAAATGTGTTTTTTAACTTCTCTTCTGGAGCATTTCCTTCCGAGTGCTAGAGTTCCAGTAAAAAGAAATGGCACTTCATTGGCCATCCCTGTTCTGATGCTTGCCATTCTAATCCCTCACATCACAGCAAGTAAATATTCTCAGTAAGGTGGTTTGAGTTGGCTCTAAATGCCCAGTCATTTTTTAGTAGTGATTCTCTATATTAACAAATATGTAGATATTATATTATAATATTTATAATGGGTAATAAATATTATCCATATAAATAATAATAAATATTTATATGGAGATATTTATTATAATATATTCTCTGACATGAGTATTGCCCTGGTCTCTTAGATCTTTTATCTTGAAAATCCACTAATGGTGGTCTTTCTTGAACTGGCAAACAGGAAGGAGAGGGGAGAGAACTCAAAGAAAATATATGTATTCATGAACCAAATTACCATAATTAATACTCTGCTAACCATTATAAATTATGAATGACAAATGTAGCTATGAAATACCTCTAACTCCTGTCTTAAGACTGGGTATGTAGGATATGGCATTAGTCACTACTTTGTGCTAAGCCATACATTCGGTTGTTTCCATTTATATTACATCAAAGCAGTTGAAATCCAATTGAAAAGTTTCTTTAGACAGCCATTGTGTGGGAACATGATGTCAATATTAATAAAGGCTGACTTTCCCCTTGGCTCACTTCTTACAGATAAGCTTTTCAATAATACACTGCTTGCACCAAAGGTCTGATGGGACTGGGAATAGTAAAAAACACTAATAAAAGAATGTTGAATGTTTTTATATTAAATTTCCCCACAGGCAAACCGAAAAGCCTACTTAGAGAACGCCAATCAACATGGCACTTATTAAATGTAACAAGAGTCCTGTTACAAGAGATCTTTAAAGCCCTAAAAATGAATTAGGAAATAGAGACAAAAGACAATTGCAAATTTATTTTTAAATGCAGACTTTGGACATATCACCTCATATGTACTAAATTGATAGTGGCTCATTTGATCTCCACAAAGCATGCCTGTACAGGAGTGCACAACTTTTGAAATTACCTTTTATTTGAAGAAAATAGACTCCTTTCCTTTAAAAAAATGTATATGGATATTTGTATTATAATGTTATCCAGCATCAAAAATGACTTAATTATTAATTTAGTCACATTCTATTTATTCCCTTCAAAATAATGACACACCAAGTCCTTCACCAAACTAATGATTGGTGAATTAAAGAAAAGAAGGGAATTGCTGATTTTAATTAATATGAGCATAGCAAGCTATATGGCAATTGAGAACAAAAAATAAACACTTGGGGTTCTTGAAAAGCATATCAGCATTAACAACTCAGGGGTTATCCACAATCCACAGCCATACCAGCCATCACTTTCATCTGCAGTTAAGCAATATCAAGGTGGTGACAAATATATTAGATCTGCCTGTCTTTGAGAACTTGAACCCCAGGCTGAAACTCTGACTTGAGTTCAGTAATAAAAATAAACTCAATGATTAAATGTTCATTATTTCTCATAGACAGGGGTAGAGAAAAAAATGGTCACTAAGACTTCACAATCATAAGTAGGATAATTGTTGTTTTAGCATCTATAATTTTGCTAAATATCATTATGGTTTTACTTCTTGGGACACTCTACACAAATAAACATCAATGTTGGTCAAGTTAAATTTACCAATGCACATGATAACAAATGCATTACAATTTTTGAGAGAGCATAATAAGTAGTATTAAATATAGAATTATGAAAATGTTATTGAATTCCATTTTAACTCGGAAAAACTGTATTGTTATAAGCTACGTATACTTATTAAAATATTTACCTATTTAAAGTTATTTCTTCAGATACACTTGCCTATTCATTTGTTTTTTCAAATTAAATGAATCTTTAGTTACAATTTACAAAGATGAATTGTGATAAGTATGTAAATTAAGAAATAAAATCATTACAAAATGAGTGACTTTATTGGCATGCTCATCATTGAATATTATATTATATTTCAATTGAATTTGCCAACATAGAGAGCAATTTGTGTGGGCGTAAAATATTGTTATTTGTTGTGAGAATTATTTATTTCTTTTCAGTATTTTAAGTTGTCAATATAGAAAAAATTCCAAAGCCATGAGCTCAACTTTTAAACACTTAAATTTTTTTGAGATGTATTTTATGTTCGTTGAGTAGCTATACTATTATTTTGGACGATAAAATCATGTGTGCAAAACTGTTTTGTAAGCTAAACGTGAATGGTTGTACCACTATAATAAATAAAGCCTTAGTTCTTCCCTCATTCAGTTTTCATTATTTTGATTTCATATGATAGCTATAAAAAGATTCCATCATCTCACATTCATACTGAACCTCTCTATTTCCCATAAATCTGTATTTATCCTTAAGTAAGAACGATATTGAGTGTTTGGACCAAATACTAGCATAATCGCCGCCCCCCCCCCCGTTTTTTTTCTTTTTAAACTTCTTATTACATTGCTTCTCGGTTGTTGTATATCCCAAGAATTCATATTAGAAGTGGAAGGCTCCAGTTGAGGACTTGCTCAGGAACATGACTGCAACTGCCTTGGGGCCTCACAGTGTCTACTCTAGTGATGTGGCCTTACATCTTACAGTCGCTCTACTGGTAACAGCCAGGACAAGCTCATAATCATATTTGGATCATGGTGTCAAATAGGAATATCAATTTTGAGGACATTTGAAATAAAGTAATATAACATTACAAATGTGTCTTGCATTATGAGATTTTGTTATTTAATCTGAATCTTCTTTTGTTCATATGAATAGTATGGGAGAAAAGGCAGTAAAGCAAAGAGTTACAAAGAGTTGTGCATATGTGTTATATAGAACTTCATAAATATTTTTATATTATCAGCACATGCCATATTCTTCTCTTGTTCTTCCTCCGTCCCTCTCTATATGATCAGCGGCAATCAATTTGTGGAAAACTCTTCGAGAGTGCTTCTAAGTTTCACCCACTCATGTCTCCAACATTCTTTTTCTCTGTTACTAAGTTTAACAAAGAGCAAAGATATTACATGAGCAAAGAAAAAGAATTTCTTGACATTACATGTCTGATCCTCAGTTTCTGCTGCCTGTAATAAGAGAATAGATATCTATTTTAATCAGCTTATCATAGGAGAAATTCAAATAATTGAAAACTATGTAGAACCTATGGGAAAGTATACTGAATCCTTTAATGAATTGAGGGAGAAATTCATTCAATTTCATATGAAACTAGCTATCAGTGAGAATACATCACAGGTTTGTCTTGATTGATGTGTTGTATGGAGTTCCTCAAGCCTTTATTTGTACTGTAACATTGTTACAGTTTTAAGGGGGTGGCTAGAAGTGTAGATATTAACACCAATTTCACTATTCCTCTTTACTATTTATAATCATTAGATAGGATTTCAAAACTCTGTGTCCACACTTTTCAAACTACAAAATGCATGCTATGAAACTAAAAGGTGTCTGAAAATGAGTTGCTTGTTTTTTATTTCCATGAAGAGAAATGTCTTAGGAATATATAAAAAAGTTAAAAACATTACCAACCAACCGCCCTGTGCTCAAGTTAAACCACAAAGAGAATGTGATGACAGCAGCTTCAACTTTTTCTTGTTCCTTCACACTTTGATTTATATGACTCAAAAGGTTAATCTTAGCAAAGCATGGGAGAAGAATGGTTATCCAAGTGACAGCTTCAGACATTCTACAGTTCTGATATGTTAACGGGAACATTTAGGCATCCAAAGACTATTAGAAAATACCACCACACAGATAGTTTCTAACATTGCAGAATTCTTGTCTAAAGTACAGAGGTACTTTGTAAAGCCATCTTTATAGTCTCAATTTGACTGAAAGGTATTTTAAGGGGACATTAACATTCAATGAGTTTGTTGTTATTGTTTAATACAAAGACATTGGGCACTGTTTGTATTCCTGGTAAGCACTTCTCAAATTATAAGTAGGTACACATGTTTGGAAGAAATCCAGTGAGTTAGGGGAGGAGCTGACTAAGAAGCATCTGTATGGAACCTACAGTCTTATGAAGTAGACTATTTAAACATGTAAATACTGCAAGACAGAATAAAGTAATTGCCATTTAGAGGTTCAAAGTGCTTTGAGGGTCCAAAGGAAGATGTAATTAATTCTGACTTATAAGGAGGGAAAAGCTCAATGGAAAAGAGCTTTTGAAGGGGGCCTTGAAAGAGATGCAGTAATTTGGTGGGGGAAAAGAAAAGATGTTCCACACAGAGGCAAGGATGTCTGTACCAGACATAGGCTATACTTAAGAACTTAAGACACTTAAGAGTTGGACACAAATCTCTTGACATATAATTCAAACGGAAATTTCCATAACAGCAGAGTGATTACTTGAAGAATGATTTGTGAATTTTCCTTTTGGTGTAAATTTTTAACACAACAATTTATGTAGGATTTGCAACTTTCTGGGAAACTTCTTTGAAATGCCTGACTACAAAAATAGTGTTTTCCTTGTATTTGAATACATATGTATTTTAGATTTAAATAATGTCTAGTAAAAATTTAATTCTGAGTGAATTTTCATTTACAGAAGACTGTACACAATTCAATTTCTTACCTATAAATAATTTCCAGCTTACTTGTTTCTGTGATATATGAATGTACAAATTTTCAGAACCTTTTACCATTGTTATAGACCACAAAGCCCCAAAATTTTATATCCTTTTAATTATCAAGTAATGAAAAAAAGGGAGAATAAGCGTCTATGTTTAAATATCCACTGTTATTTAAAAGAATGTTCATACTAAATATATATTATAATCATTATTTTAAATGCCACAGAATTCTTATGAAACAAAGAGCCAATGCTTCATTCATTTGCTTTATGAATAGTCAGTTATTTTAAGAGGAAAACACTGCAGCTAGATGCAGTTGGTATCTGAATAATATATTTGTCCAAGGGAATAAAGGACCTCATTATTTTAAAATGTTTCTTCTTATAGCTACTACTAAAAGCAACTTCTACCTGAATTTTATAGGTCATTATTTTTAAAGAGGAACCATAAAGTAAATTCATTTGCTTTTATTTTTCTTGTTTTAACTACAAATTTTCAGTGCATGTTCCTTATATTACAATAAACAAGTTGAAGATAATTGCCAAGCATGGAGAAAATTTACACATTGTCCCATCTCCACTAAGCTAAAGCTCATGTCTAGGCACAGGTGAAGCGAGTGTTAAGATCTTACTTACCTGGAAAGGAGATGAGATATTGTACCCCAAATAGCCAGTTTACACAGAGAAAAACAGTTTCCTAGAACAGTTAGAATGGAAGCGCAAATATATAGCCTGGTAAGGGCTCAACCATAAGTCCTTGTCATCTCCAGGGTCACATTTTGTGTCATTTACCTGACTATCTGTCTATCTGTCTGTCTGTCTGTCTGTCTGTCTGTCTATCTACCTATCTCTAATTTCTCTATCATCTAACTAGCTTCATCTATTCATCCCATAATTGTGCTATTTTACCACCTGTCAATAACTCAAACAAAAAGACTCCTCCCATCAATATCAATCTCAGATACAATACCTGGCTTGGGTTTTAGAATCAGACCACGCAATAGGAAAAAAAGTCATACCATTGTTTTACCAATAACAGCAACAAAGTAATAAATTAAAAAAAAAACAGTAACAAATAGCATAAGTTAAATCCATGTACCCACCGTAAAATCGAATTGATATAGATGGGACTAATTTTAATACTAAAGTTGTAAGGTCTTACTGAAATCTCTCAAATCTTTCTAAAACTAAATTCCAACTATAATGTCATGTTATAGAACCAAACAGTTTAAGAAGGAAGCTTCATATATCCAGTGAGACTTTATTACAAAAAAAGGGAGGAAAGGGCATGGAGTTGGGTACGCGGGGATGTGAGGATGATCTGAGAGGAGTTGCAGGAGGCAAAACTGTGATCAGAATACATTGTATGAAAAATATTTTCTCACTAACATCCACTAACTTTTTCTTACTAAATTCCATTAAAAGAAGGGACAAGACAAGGTTTGCCACTTTCTCCATATCTCTTCAGTATAGTACCTGAAGTTCTAGCTAGAGCAATAAGACAACTAAAGGGGATTAAGGGGATACAAATTTGAAAGGAAGAAGTCAAAGTATCTCTATTCCCAGATGACATGATAGTATACATAAGTGATCCCCAAAATTCTACCAGAGAACTCCTACAGATTATAAACACCTTCAGCAAAATGGCTGGATACAAAATTAACTGAAAAAATTCATTAGCCCTCCGTTATGCAAACAATAAATTGGCTGAGAAAGAAATTAGGGAAACAACATCCTTCACATTAGCCACAAATAATATAAAGTATCTTATTGTAACAATAACTAAGCAAGTAAAAGACCTCTATGACAAGATCTTCAAGTTGAAAATGAAAAAAAAAATCTCTTACTTTACATTCTGATTGTAGCCTCCTCCTTCTTCTCCTCCTGGTCCCTCTCATGAACCCTCTTCCCTGTATTCCCAATCCCCATTCTCCTCAGAAAATGGGAAATCCCTCCCACATCAACCCACCCCAATACATCAATTGGCATCAGGACTGAGCTCATGCTCATCCAAAGAGGACAAGCAAGGCAACCCCATTAGGAGGACGTGATCGAAAGCAGGCAACAGAGTTCATGTCATAGATAGCACCAGCTCACTTACTAGGAGACCTGCATAAATATCAAACTGCCCATTAGTTACATATGTGTAGGGGGCCTAGGTCCAGTCCATGTATGCTTTTAGGTTGTTGCTTCCATCTCTGTAAGTCCTTATAGGTCTAGCTTAGTTGGCTCTGTTGGTCTTCTTATAACATTCTTGTCCCCTCCAGATCCTAACCACCCCAACCTCTGACTCTATCACAGGGATAGAAGATGAAACAGACTTTGAGAGGACTGGCCAACCAACACCTGATCCAACCTGGGACGAACCCATGGGAGAGAGCCAACCGCGGACAGTATTAAGGATGCTCTGCTCTGCTTGCAAACAGGAACCTAACATTACTGACATCTAAGAGGCTTCATCCATCAGACAATAGAAACAGATGTAGCAACCCAGAGTCAAGCATTAGGCAGAACTCAGGGAGCCTTGTGGAAGAGTTGGGGAAGGATTGAAGGAGTTGGAGGGGTCAAGAACACTACAAGAAGACCTACATAGCCAAGTAATCTGGGCCCCTGGGAGCTCATAGAGACTGAACCATCACTCAAAGAATATCCATGGGCTGTTCCTAGGCTCCCTACACATATGGAGCTGATGGGTTGTTTGCTCAACAATTGGTGGTCCTCTAACAATTGGAGTGGAGGCATTCTCTGAATTGGACTCTGTTGTCTCCCTCTGGATCCCATTTCCCTGGCAGGGCTGTCAGGACTTGCCACAAATTAAGAGGTGCTATTTGATGTGCCAGGTGAGTTTGCGGGGGGGAGGGGAGGGCACAGGGAAGTAGGTGGAAGTGTGGGCCTTGGAAGAGAGGAAGAAGTGGGGTTGAGGTTGGGATGTAGCCTGACCAAATAAATGAATTAAAGAAGAAAACACAAACCAAAAAATACAAAAAGAAAACAATTTTCTCAGTCAAAAAAGGGAATATTATGAAGTTGTATTGTTTTTAGTAATTTATTAACATTCCAAACAGATATGGAAAATGAGCCCAAGGAACTTACTTCTTTTAATGTGTGCACATTTATGACAAAGTTAGATATTCAGAGAATCTTAAACTGACTCCTGGGTGTGTTTCCTACACCACAGCTGTAGAAAATTATATCGATATATTTAACTTTAATAGACTTAGTTTATAGTCGAATACTCAGGATTATTCATGTGCAAACCTTGATCTGTTCATAAAACTTGAAAGGAAAATTTTGCTTTTTATAAGTTCTGTAACACTTTAGGTTTAAATTTTAAATTAGAAAACACTAACTCAGTAACATGATTTCCCATTGAGAACTTAGATATCACTGGTTGGTTCTCTGAGACAGTAGCTCTTGAAACGAATTCCCCAAATAGACAGATGCAATTAAATAAGTATATGTAGTTTGGCAGATGTTTGTGTATCAGTTGCAGAGTCAAACCTAGCATGTTTGACTCCCTGGGTTCATATATGCATCACATTTACCCTCCCTTCCCCAGCTCTTCCAGATCCATCCTCTTCTCTTCACACAAAAATTTAAATCCTCACCCCTACCCCTACCCACTTCAAGGAAGATCTGTGCTGCTAAAATAAGTTTAGGTGTGTGGTTTTCCACTTAAACATTATGGACCTGCCAGAGGCTAGGTTTATAAAGAAAAGCAAGTGTTTCTTTCCCAGTAGCTAGGAATTGTCAATAGCTACTTGGTTAGAGGTAGAACTTTGTGCCCATCTACAGGGAAAGCTCTAATATAACCTTCTCTAGGGCAGTTACAAAGTATACTACCACACGAAACCCATGAAGTAATAGTTCAGTAAAGCAGGCTTCTTAGTTTTCTTATACTTACACACTAAACAGAGCCTTCCAATAAATATGTGTCGTTCAGGTTATAACTTTGGAAAATGTTGTTTCATGGTTGGCAATTTGTGAGTATTAGCTTGTGTTTTCTAAAAGTAAAGCTTGCGAGTTCTATAAACTATAAGTGGGTCCTATGCTAAATATAGTATTTCAGAATGAATTAATAGGGTTACATTTTTGTCTCCATCCCTAATGTTTTTGTTTTATCAACCAATTTTGACTATTTGAGGTTTATTTCTGTCTGTTCTTTCCTCTTACAGCAAAAGCATTGGCCCATTACATTATTTCCTTATTTATATATGATTTCCAATGTTAAATGGTTAGATCTGAAAACATACACGCAAGTATCATTATGCAGATTAAACAGGTTGTATTTGCACACACAGATACACACCACACTGTGTACACAATCCATACGCACACGTACCACACACATTCCACACATGCACCACACACACAATTAATAATAAAAGATAATATGTAATATGTATAATATGTAAAATAATAATAATATGTAATCATATTATAGTTTCAGAATGTTTTTTAAACATACTTATTGTTCTTTTGCATTGACATATGGGTTTCTTTCCACCATGTAGGGTGCCTATCATTTTCTGTACAAATTCCTCTCTCTATATATATGCATATACTTATATATATGCATATATACATACACACACATATATATATATGTATATACATATATTGTTATTTTGAGACCTGATTTCTCTGTATATCCTGGGTCTAGATGCACTTTGTAGACGAGGCTGGCATGGAACTCACAGAGACCTGCTTGTCTCTACCTCCCCAAGCTCAGGGATTACAGGCATCTACCACTGCATTCGGCTCTCGGTTCATATTTGTGAGGTGGGTTAAATATAAATAAATGCATAAAATATGCTCAATGAGACTAAGATGCAAAATTTCTATTTTATTTCTATATAAACTTGAGAAAAGCATAATGCCAATGAAGTAAATTAATTTTAAAATAAAAATTTGTATTAGTTTGTCAGAAAAACAAATGATGAAACATAACATTTGAAAGTGTTTTATACTATTTAAACTTCATTAACATACTTGAAATTCATAGAAATCTGTACATTTGTTGATAATTCTAAAGGAGGAAAAATCAGAAAATTTACTTTTCTACTGTATTTAGAAATGTTTCTATTTCAACGATTTAGTAAATAATATGTCACTACAGTAGACAGATGGATCCTATCACCTATTAACTTTTGTAGCATCTTGTCTTCAGGGTTCAGTGATGACCATCACTTCAGGTTTTGCAATGTTCAAAGGCTGAGTCAAGTAATACCCATTTACACTGACAACCAACCACTGCAAACAGACCATGCTTTTGTCATCATAGCAGGTTTAGAGTCATCCATCAGAGTTCATCCTTCTGTCATGTACATTTAACTTCAGTGTCAGCTAGCAGCTCAGAGTTGCTGTTACCAAACCCACCAAAAAAAAAAAAAAGGTGTGTGTGTGTGTGTGTGTGTGTGTGTGTGTGTGATCTTTAAATGATGTGCATGGTATTTTCTAAGAAGTTTTCTTCTTTGTAAAATCATTGACTGGTGAAATAGAAAACCTTTAGAGTATGTAATCTGCCATACTGCTTCCTGAAATGTTACCCTTTGACTTGGAAGAAAGGGTCTTAGTTAGTTCATAACAATTGTTGTATTTCTCTTTTTAAATTCTAAATTGGGACAATGTGCCTTAACCTAGACAATATTGGTACCATATGCTACTTAATGTTTCGATTCCCTAGTGTACACTTGGGCAATCTGAACATCAGATACTGCCTTCTGTCTTCCTCAGAACCTAGGTCATATTCTGAGAATAAATTAGGCCTAAGGCAGTGACTACGCTCTAGGAGGCCACTGGGGTACTATCTAAGGAATCACACGTTGAAGACAAGGGGTATTGCAATCTTCCCAATATCTGAAATGAGGATTAATTCCAGGCCTTGGCAGAGGAGTGGATCAACTAATTGCCTGCAGTTTAGACTTGACAAAACATATACAAACATACTTTTGAAGAATATGATCATATCCAGCATGCAATTGGCTCTAATGAAGGGTAGAAGGGGGTGATTAAATTTAGGAAACGTTATGAATCAATAATGGGATCAATTGATATATTATAGCACATTATATATTTGGCTTGATAGAATAGTTTGCTTTTATTATTTTTGAAGAGATAAAGTTTTACCAAAGGAGTTATTACTTCAGAAAGGCCCTAGCATATTAAGAGATGAAGCAAATGTAAGTGGAAACACATTTGACAGTTGAAGTCCATTTGAAAGAGAATATCTTTTATGAGAAAGAAAACTGCAAGGACAGAAAGAATGCCTTGAACATATATCTAATAAAAATATCTTTCCTTCAAAGGACTTGGGGCATTTTAATAAGTTAACTTGCCCTTTTATAACTTTTTTTTTCAGAATTTTAAGACCATAAAACAAACAGAAACTAAACTATCTTTATGTTACCAGTGTCTGATGAGGGGAAAAATGTTTCCTCTAGATAAAAGGATAATCTTTGACAGATTTACTGCTATGAAATTTTCCCATTTTCAGACCCCGATTCTGGCTTTTAATGTATAAGACAATAAATAAATGTACGCATCCCTCTCGTATGCAAGCTCATGGCTCAGAGTGGTTTTTCTCTCCGCTCATGCAACATGAATTTCCGAGACCCACTTTGTGTATGACTACTGTGTCATTAATTAAGCTTGTTACTGAGGATTATAAAATAATTTCTAATTTTAATTGTGTCTTAAAAATAACTAGGGTAACATCCTAATTATCCAGGGCTGGGTGGATTACGGACCTGTCCCTGTTTTCCTCTGGCTTGTGCTATGCAGGGACCTCAACTGAACAACAAAGAAAGCAACCATCACAGCAGCAAAGCTACAGGCTCAAAGCACAGGGGCTCCATTGAACACACAGATGCTGAGGGAACATAGTGGGGGAAGGTATGAGGCTTCATGGTGAAGGGGAACTGGGAGCCAAGTAGCAAGAAAATGGAAAACAAATGTCAAATGCTGCAATAACGAAGCATGAAAAGACCATGTTTTGTCTTATCAAAAGGTAGCGTACAGTGAGCAAGAGATTGCCACACACACCTTTACTTCCATGCAAGCAAATCATGTTTTTTTGTTTGTTTGTTTGTTCATCACAGATACTGTGGTTTTTAAACAGGGGACATCTGTGATAATCCTGCATTAAGTAGAATCTGAAGGAACTGTTTGTCCAACGTTGTGTACTCATTTCATGTTGGCATTACCCTTTATAAATTCTACCCATATTCCAAGCTTCTTTATTGTATTCACTATGTTGTCCTGAGATCAGTGATCTTTGACGCTACGATTATAATTGTTTTGGGAGCACCCCAAAATGTGTCCATTTAATAAAATGAACTTAATAAACAAATGTGTATGTGTTGTCTATGGACTGACTGGCTCTACCCTTCTTTCAGGCCTTCCTATAACATAACATGATACTGAAATCAGGAAAATTAATAACCATAATCACTTCTCTGTGTTCCGATGAAAGGAAGAGTCTAATCAAAAGCTAAAAATGGTTAATCTTAGTGACGAAAGCATGTTGAAAGCTGAGACAGGTGAGAAGCTAGGCATCTTGTACCAGTTACTCAAGTTATGAATGAAAAAGAGAAGTTCTTGAAGGAAATTAAAAGGGCTGCTTCAGTAAACACAAATATGGTAAGAAAGTAGAGAGACCTGAAACAAAGAAAGTTTCAGAAGATCCAATCACCATGAACATCCCTTACACTAAAGTCTAATACAGATCAGGGTCCTAACTCTCAGTTCGGTGAAGTCAAAGAGTGAGAGGCTGCAGAAAAAAAAATTCTGAAACTAGCAAGATATTGGTTCATGAGATTTAAGAGAATGAGTCAGCTTTGTAATATCCAAATGTGGTGGGAAGGAGTGAACTCTCATGTAGAATTCATCCACAAATCCTGGTTAAGGGAATTGGTGCAGGTGGCTGTAGTAAACCAGAGATTTTAGGTCAAGATGTGTATTTTCATGGCTGAAGCAGAGAAGCCAATGCCTGGATTCAATGACTCAAAGAACAGACTGAGTCTTACTGAGTGATAACACAGCTGGTGACTGATTTGAAGCCAATGGCCATTGACCAGTCTGAAATCTCCAGGACCTTAAAATTTGTACTGTATTTACACTTATTATATCTGTAAGGGTGAGTGATAACACATCCTTTTATGGCATGGTTTGTGAGCATTTAAACCTATTGTTGAGCCATACTGCTTAGGAAAAATTACTCTTGCAGTGCTACCTTTCAATGCCAGTGCATCTGGTCCCTGGTGGAGATGTATGACAAGAACAGTTTGTTGCACACTAGCACAGTGTCTATGCTGTAGTCTGTGAATCTGGGAATTATTTTGTCATGAAAGTACTCTTTAAAAAATGTGTTTTATCACAAAATCATCAAAAGGTTTCACCATTGTGGATGTTAATATGAATCTTAGCACTCAGTACACTGATGCAGAAGAATCCCTAGTTCAAACCCAACTGTAACCACATAACAAGATTCCACATCAAAATACCTACCTTGTGGTAAATGAATTTTGTGGTAAATTCATTGTGGTAAATGAAAGCTCAAAATACCAAACTTAGCAGGAATTTGGGAAAAGTAAATTTTAACTTTCAAGATTTCATTAGCAAAAGTAGCAACTATATAATGAAACAAACAAACAATCAAAAACCCTGGAATTAGAGGTTGAGTCTTCTGTAGTCTTAGCAAAACATTTAATTAATGAATTACATAGATTGATTTTGAAATGTAGTTTCTTGAGAAAGACTCAACGCTTGGTGAAGTGCTATCCACACTATTAACGCTGTAACAAGTGATTTAGAACATCACAAAAGCTTGTTGAAAAGCAGTGGCAAGATCTGAGATGATTTCTTAATGTAAAAGAAGTCTTTATATAGGTAAAATTCAGCCAGAGGACATGGCATGACATATTTTTAATTTTTATTATTTTTTAATTTTATTTTTATTAGTAGTTACATTGTATTAACTCTGTAGCCCAGGTGAATCCTGCTCCCTCATTCCTTCCCAATCCCACTTTCCATCCCTCCTCTACTCCCTACCCTTTTCCAAGTCAACTGATAGAGGACGACCTCCTCTCCTTTCATCTGAGCCTGGTATATCAGGTCTCTTCAGGACTGGCTGCAAAGTCCTCCTCTGTGACCTAGCAGGGCTGCTCCTCCATTGCAGGGTGGGGAAGTCAAAGAGCCCACCATTGAGTTCATGTCAGAAATAGTCCCTATTTCCCTTACTAGGGTACCCACTTGGATACTGAGCTACCATGGACTAGAGGTTCTAGGTTATATCCACACATAGTCCTTGAATGAAGAAACAGTCTCATATAAGACCCCTGTGCCCAGATATATTTGGTCCTTGTGGAGCTCCTATCCTCTCCAAATCATATAAACTCCCCCTTGTTTCATATGATTCCCTGCCATCTGCCGAAGGTTTGGTTATGAGTCTCATTTTCTTTTTTGATTTACTGCTAGGTAGAGTCTTTCAGAGGCCCTCTGTGGTAGGACCTTGTCCTATTACTTGTTTTCTCCTACATCCTATTTGTCCTTCTAAGTGAGGATTGATCATCTTACCCCGGGGTCCTCTTTTCTGCTTATTTTCTTTAGGTATATAGATTTCAGTAGGTTTATCATATCTTATAGGTCTAAAATAAGTGACTATATACCATTTGTGTCTTTCTCTTTTTGGGATACCTCAGTCAGAATGATCTTTTCTAGATCCCACCATTTGCCTGCAAATCTCATTTCCTCCTTTTTACTTGCTGAGTAGTATTCCATTGTGTAAAAATACCACAATTTCTGTATCCATTCCTCAGTTGATGAACATCTGGGTTGTTTCCAGATTCTGACTATGATGAATAAAGCTGCTATGAACATGGTTGAGCAAATGTCTTTGTTGTGTTACTTGAGCAACTTTTGGATATTTGCCTAGAAGTGGTATAGCTGGGTCTTGAGGAAGCGCCATTCCTAGTTGTCTGAGAAAGTGCCAGATTGATTTCCAAAGTGGTTGTACCAGTTTACATTCCCACCAGCAATGGAGGAGGGTTCTCCTTTCTCCACAACCTCTCCAGCATGTGTTGCCATTTGAGTTTTTGATCTTAGCAATTTTGATGGGTGGAAGGTGAAATCTCAAGGTCATTTTGATTTGCATCTCTCTGATGGCTAAGGACATTGAGCATCTCCTTAAGTCTTTCTCTGTCATTCAATATTCCTCTACAGAGAATTCCCTGTTTAGCTCCGTACCCCATTTTTAATTGGATTACTTGATTTATTGTTTCTTAACTTCTTTACTTCTTTATATATCCTGGATATCAGCCCTCTGTCAGATATAGGGTTGGTGAAGATCATTTCCCAGTCAACACTAAATAAAATACTTGCAAACTGAATCCAAGAACAAATCCATGAAATCATCCACCATGACCAAGTAGACTTCAACCCAGGCATGCCACGGTGGTTCAACATATGGAAATTCATCAATGTAATCCACCACATAAACAAACTGAAGGAGAAGAACCACATGATCATATCCTTAAATGCCAAAAAAGTATTTGACAAAATCCAACACCCATTCATGTTCAAACTTGGAGGGATCAGGGATACAAGGCACATACCTAACCATAGTAAAGGCAATATACAGCAAGCCTATAGCCAATATCAAATTA